>LZPO01017294.1:280564-324113 GCA_001675575.1 Neotoma lepida | reverse complement strand
AGGAGAGTCTCTGCTAGGTTGAGTTGGTAAATCCTGGTTGAACATATTAGTCAAATAATGAATTTTGATTGTTGGACCTTAGAGCTTTGAATCAGGAATGAATCAGTGGTCAAATAAGGGAATGGACCTTGGAGGCTAGCTTTAGGAATAATCTAATGGTCTTTAGCAAGGGAGAGGAGGGTAAAAGGCAAAACTTGTTGACACTATGTTTGTCATGCTTGGGTCTGCTAGAGCCCTTCAAAAACACTTCCAAGAAATCTCTTCAGACTTTCAAAAATGGTTGGGAAGTATGATGGAAATTGGTTTAATAAACTTTTTTGAATGCCTGCTGAATGTTGGACACTACTACTTCAGCATTAGGGTGAAATGATGAATGACATGGTCTCTGCCTCAAGAGGCTTGCAATCTTAATTATGGAGGTAGATGATGGGACATTTTCATAATGTGGTGGAGAAGATAATGTCTAGTGTGTTATAAAAGGAAAAAGGCCATTCAGCCTAATTTGATATTCCAGGAGGGTTTCCGGGAAAAATATTCCTGAGAGTTAGGATTACCCACTGTGCTATGTGCTAGGCATGATGAATACAAGCTTTATCATACATATGTGCATACAGACACGGTGCCAAGCACCTTCACCTGCTTAGCCACCTCACCAGGCATGGTGCCAAGCACCTTCACCTGCTTAGCCACCTCACCAGTTGAGTATATGCCTTTTGACCATGCGTACTGAGAAAGTAAGGGTTGGTCTGTTTACAACATTCATAACATGATGTCCATATGGAAGACACAGAGAAGGCAATGAAAGGGTGCTTCCTTTATTATTTGAGGGCTCTTGTGCCAAGGAGTAACTTGGGGATACTCCCCTGCCCCTAAGTGCCACCTTATCAATTCAGTGGAGCTCTTTCTGTGCACTTGTTTGAGAACCTGATTATACTTTAGCTTGTGGGAAAACCTGAATTCTATTTTGTTAGTTAAACTATTAAGTATGATGAAAACAAGCCAGGCATGGTGGCAAATGCTTTCCATCACAGCACTTCAGAGTCAGAAACAAGTGGGTCTCCTTGAGTTCCAGGCCAGCCTGGTCTACATACCAAATTTGAGGTCAGCCAAAGATACATGGGATACATGGTAAGATTCTGTTTCAAACACGCGCACGCACACACACACACACACATACACTGCAAAAAAATGAAAAGAGAAAAAAAAGTATAATGAACATCTAAACAGATATTTGTGGCAGGCATTTGGCTAAATGCAGAGAACCTGATTATACTTTAGCTTGTGGGAAAACCCAAATTCTATTTTGTTAGTTATTAAGTATGATGAACACAAGTCAGGCATGGTGGCAAATGCTTTCTATCCCAGCACTCCAGAGTTAGAAACAAGAGGGTCTCCTTGAGTTCCAGGCCAGCCTAGTCTACATACCAGAACCCAAGATCTGGGTAAGAGGTAAAAAATAAAGACAGAGGTGAGGGATTTATGAATCACAAGAGTCCAGGAGATTGTCCTGAGACCAAGGACAGCACCAAAGGAGGAGACGAAGACCAGCCCCAAGGGGCATGTGGACTTACACAGAAGAGGAACAGTCTGCAAGGAAGCCAAATTATGGTTGTCAAGTTTGAAAACATTGCTGGAGCACAGTGTATCAGAATCCACAGGAATAGAGCTCTGAGAAAGAAAGAGAACGGCTTAGTCAGTAAATAGCCCAGCAAAGAAGCCTGGTCCTCAGAGCCTGTGGGTGTTTCCTTATGTGTAAGGATGTGCAGACGAGGAGGCTGCCCTCAATGACCCAGGAGGGTCCTAAGTGCCTTCTTGAAGATCTACAGAAAGGCAGAGGAAGCGTGATATGGGGAGCAGGTCCTGACTCCAGAGGCAGGGGACTGACACCAGAATGACAGGAACAGAAGCTGCAAGAGGCCGGCAGGGGATTCTTCGTGGAAAGCTGCAGAGGGAGCAAAGCTCTGCTGACACCTGGTCTCAGGCACTGAACCAGGTTCTGGACTTCTGGCCTCTGGAACTGTGGAGAGAACACATTTCTGTTGTTTTAGGCCAATATGTCCATGGTAATTTACTACAATAGGGTCAGGAAACCAAATCCATTAGCACAGCAGGGAACCCTGTAAAATAACTGAGCAGGACAGAACACCAGTGAGTGCCTGCATTTATCTTTTGCCATCTAAAAAAACCCAAACCAACCAAAACCCAAATAAAAATCTGAATAGCAGTGTAAAGAAAAACCACAACCATATTTAAAATGTAGAAAAATCACTTGACAAAATTCACCAAAAGATTTTGTAAATTTTGACCCAAATCTTGCCCACTGTGCACTAACTCAGAATAGCATAGTTTAAACACAGAATGCAAAGGTATGGTACCTTTTCGGTGGTAACGGAAGCCATCTTTGGAATTTCCTTAGTCTGTCCAGCTGTGGAAAGGTAGCTTATTTGTTCCTTACAGCTTTGTAGGATGGGAATTCCAAGGTAAGGCTCTAACACTGCATGTCTGGTGAGGACTCTGAGTCCTGGTGCTGCCCCATGATGCACTGCTTGCTGTTTGTATGGTCTGGCTCCTTAATATCCCTGGTGGGTTGCAGTTTTGGCTCTGCCAGGAAAGCAGGTCCAATCTCATCATCAGCTATGATGTTGAATTTCAGTGTTATGATTTTTCTAACTGGTATTTTCTGTCCTCACTCTGTAACCTGGGCTGACTTGGAACATAGTACATAGCTCAGGTTGTCTTTGAACTCNAGGCAATCCTCCTTAGTTTCCAAATGCTGGCTGTGAATTGTGCAGGGAACTCCAGGGATGTAGAGCTTTCATGAGCTGTCATGCTCCTGTAATTATCCCCAGTAAACCCACTGGGGTTTGTAAGGACTCTTTTTTTTGTCCTGCCAGCCAGCTCCCAAAAAATGACATGGGGACCTCTGATTAATTATAATAGCTTGGCCTATAGCTTAGGCTTGTTCCTAACTAGCTCTTATAACTTAATCCATTTATATTAATCTGTCACGTTCTATCACATGGTGTTACCTCTTCCATCTTGCACCTCCTGTTTCCTCCCTGTCTCCTGGCGTATCCTCCTCTTCCTTTCTCTCCCCAGAAGTCCCATCTATACCTCCTGCCTAGCTATCGGCCGTTCAGCTTTTATTACATCTATCACAGCAATCCACCTTCACACAGTGTACAGTTAGACTCGGGTAGAGTCTTTGGTCTGTTGTCAGTGCCCTATCTGGGCTGAACTGATGTTTGCTCAGCTCATGTCTGTTTATTTTTTGTTGTTATTGCTGCTGGTGTGACAAAATGCCTAGCAAAAACAACTTAAAGAAGGAAGGGTTTGTCCTGGCTCACAGAAGAGTTCATCACGGCAGGCAACAAACAGCAACAGGATCTTGAGGTGGCTGGTTACAGGTCACATCTGTAGTCAGGAAGCAGAGCCTGATGCTTGTGTTCANTCTTTCTCCTTTTTTNTGTGTGTGTGTAGTCCAAGACCCTAACTCATAGAATTAGTTGCTCTTTCAGAGGACCTGGTTCAGTTCCCAGTCACCCATATAGGTGGTTCACAATCATCCATGACTCCAGTTCCAGGAGATCAATGCCTAACATCAGGCACACACATGGTGCACACACAGGGAAAACATTCATATGCATAAATCAATCTTTAAAAAAATTAAAAGAAGTGTTGGGGAAGTGTTTGGACTGGCTGGTCTGAGTGTAAATGTACATGTGAAAGGGGGTCCATTGATGCTCCAGGACTCAATTACAAGGAGTCTGGGCTCAGCAATGCACTAGGTGTGGAAACACCAGAAAATAAAATGTCATGATTATCAGTCATACTATTCACATTGATTACATACTTCTGTATCAATGGACTGAGCAGTGAAAAAGGCACACGAGTTGGAGGGGCTTGTATGTATGAGGGATACAGATAAGGAAGTGCTATAAAAGTAGTTACGTGGAGCATGACAGCAGGAAGGTACAAATGGCGAGCACCTGCCTAGTGCTGAGGGGAAAGGTTGTGCAGAAGAGCTTACGGAAGGAAATGATGTAAGCAGGAATCAGCCAGAAGACAAGGAATTGTGTGCTTGGGGAGAGGTATCTGCACTCTGCAGGGTAAGAGGTGAGGGAGAAATGTGGAGGTGAGACTAGGGCACATGTGGAGCCTCTGTAGAGTTTTGGGGATGGGAGAGTAGTAGATTTGAGTTTCTTCAGAGAACATTTTGGGGTAATACAGGGACTGATTGAAAAAGAAAATCGCATTGGAGGTAAGGACATTTATCTAGGTGGGTGTCTTAGTCTGTTGAATATAATATCAGAGACTGGGTAACTTACAATGAAAAGCAATTTCTTTCTTGTAGTTCTGGAGGCAGTGGATTCTAGATCATGGTGCTAGAATGCATCGTGTGGTGTAAGAGCAACAATGGAGAAGGTGGGACACCATTCTTGACACAATTGCACTGATTCACGAAGGGCTTATCAACACTATTGCATAGAGAAATAAATTTCCAGTGAGTACTGGGCAGGGTAGGGTGGGCAAGGTAGGGAGAGCCTGTAACCTCAGCACTTGGGAGGTAGGGACACTGGAAAAGCCAAGGAAGAAAGATCTTGAGTTTGAAGCCAGCCTGGACTACATAGTGAGAGCCTGTCTAAAGAAAATCTAACCCCAAAAGTTGGTGACTACTGGGGTTTTCACTTACGTTTACCCATCTTGCTAAGGTTTAAGCCAGATCCACAGAAAAGACAGGAAATGTGTGTGTGTCCAGAAACTGCAATATATTCTTTTCTTTACTGATTACATAACCAAAGAAATTATTAATAGGTGACTAAAACAACCAAATAAATTATTAATAGGTGACTAGTTTTCTAGTCCTAACAGCCAATAGAAAACAAAACTCACAAACAGAACTTGGCAGAGGCTATATGGCAAGCGCTGGCAAGTACAAAGCCCCCACACATGGTGGTCTCCAATCGTCACCTGAAACTGCTCACACTTTATAAGCTGACAGCCTGACCAGTGAAAGGAACTAGGTAATCTTCCTTGTTGATATATTCACACTTTGCTTCCCAAGATTTATAAAGACATATTTGGGTATAATTGGTTTTTTTTGTTTCAAAGCAGGGTCTTGCAATGCAGCCCAGGCTGTCTTGTGATCCTCCTGCCTCAGCCTCTTGTGTGCTGAGATTACAGGTGTATGCTCTGTTTGTTTTGTTTTTTAAGACAGGGTTTCTCTGTGTAGCCTTGGAACTCTCTCTGTAGATCAGGCTGGCCTGGAACTCACTGAGATCAGCCTGCCTCTGCCTCCCAAGCGCTGGGATTAAAGGCATGCACCACCACCACCTGGCTATTTTTTAATATATAAAGAGTAAAGGATTTCTTAATGCTGCTGAAAGAAAATAATTAGCAGTGGGAGAGAAAATTACAGCCAGGTGTACAGTTCAGAAGTGGAGCCTGTCACTGGCCCAACCACTGGCTTTAGAAATCTTCACATTACAATTCTAGGAGGGAGAAGGCATTCAAAGTAGTTAAATTTTGAAAAACAAAAAACAAAAAACAAAAAACAAGGATAATTTGTGACCCTATCAACATATTACCAGGAAAGAAAAACCACCAGTAATTCAAAGCTAGAAGCAGGTGGGAGCAGGCACTTAACGATCTTTGGAGCTCAGTCTGTCTGCTGTCTGAGTGAGAACTTAGCCTTTTTGTTTTCTATGGTTTTGTTTGTTCATTTTTTTTTTTTTAAACGGTCAAGGCATGACAATAGTGGTGCACACCTTAATCCCAGCACTCAGGAGGCAGAGGCAGGCAGATAGATCTCTGTGATTTCAAGGCCAGCCTGGTCTATAGAGTGAGTTTCAGGACAGCCAGGGCTATACAGAGAAACCCTGTCTTGAAAAACAAAACAAAACAAAAACAAACATATAAAAATGAGTAAATAAAACCCAAGCAGCCAAATCTGAAGCTGCTAGCTCCACTGACTCAGGCGTCCTCCCCACAGACGCCACAGCTGAGCCTGCCTTGTGGCCTCTGCCTCTAAGCAAGGCTTCTCTAGCTCCTTTTCCCAGAAGCCTCTGAGATTTCGTCTTCCAGTCCAGTTGTTTTTCCTCTTAATCTCTAATAGAATTCTGCTTTAAAACAAAACAAATACAAAGAACCAAGTACTTGGAAAAAAACTGAACTTCAAGAAAAAAAGAGAATCCTAGTTTCAGGTGAGGTTTTCGATTCCACTTTAAACAGGAGCGTATTCCTTTTCCAAATGAGCATTTTATTTGAACAGATACATAAAAATGATTCCAATTTAAAAAAAATACTAAAAACATACATCAACCACAAAAGCACTTACTTTGACTGGAGGAAAATGAGAGTGGCTATTTTCAAAATAGCAATAAACACAAGGAACCAACGTATACCAATCATGACAAGCATACATCTCATTCTTGACAAAAATAGGCTGTTTTAACATGAATGCTTTGTTCCAGCTCCTCCTGTACATTCCCTGTGAAATCTGTTTGCGTATGTGACTCAAAGGCACTCAGTTCAGAGGTTATAAAGTCCTGAGCTCAAGTAGGAAACGAGATTCCCAACTAAACTTTGAACATAAATTCCAAAGGTAAGAGAACACAAAATGTTTGAAAATGTAGTATTGTATATAAATAATTCATAACAAGACACAGAATGCCAGACAAGACCACGCACATAAGGCGAAGGAATATCCTCAGAACCAAACCGGTTTCCCTTATTCAAGTTTATTTCAAGTCCTAAAGCTGATTGCTATTGTTGTCATTTAAAATTGTAGGAAAGTTAAAGTTTAAAAAATATGAAAAATGCTTAAATTTAGATTAAAAAGCAAAAACAAAAGCAAATCAAACCAAAACAGAAACAGTTCCTAGGCCTAGTCTCCCAAACCATGAAAAGGATATGGTGGGGAAAGCAGTGGAGACTGGCAGGTATCANACTGAACACAAGACTCAACGAGCGACTGAAAAAACTAGAGGACAGCTTTAAAGGCACCAACTCAGAGAGCATTTAAAATTGGTCATTCAAACTATGCCCTTAACATTCCCTTAACAAAATAGGAACACATTTACACATGAAAAAGTGAAGTTCACTAACATTAGGTAGAATCAAAATTCAAGCTCAAAATTAAATCTATATTTTGTTGCAAAGAAATGAGAAATTTACCTATAGTAATTTTCTACTGCTACTAAATTAAAGCGAGAGTTGAAATCCTTTTAACATACATGGTTTGACAGATACTTTCTTAGTTTTAAAATACTTTTTCATATGTGCATAGAAATGTAATGAGGATGAGGACATCTCCTGCAGCATCTGTGAAGTTCATAAGGCCCATCACTGTTAGTCACCTTGGATGGGAATGCAGTAGGCCGTTAAGTTAAAGCTGGCCTCTACAGTTTTCAAAGTGCTCCTCTTCCCACCGACGAGTGCCTCAGTTTCCTGGGTTTTCTGGGTGACGATTACTTTCAGTCCTTTTTTCTGGTGATATATACAAGAAGTTACAGCAGATATACAAAGGGAAGACCAGAAGCCTGCTGTCCAAGTTCATCACCACTTGTTCCTACAAGACAGATTGGTAGGTTTAATGACAAGTAGACAGCAACATTTTATAACATTTATAAGTCAAGCTGTTGAATAAAATGAACTAAAGAAGGCAGAGTGGGATGAAGCACTCACCACAGCTCTAATTGTAGACTCCGGCCCACTAGTTGTGTGTATGAGCTTGTTACCTGCATTTTCCTCACTGTTTAGCTCCTGGCTCATAGGATGGCACTGAGAACTAAAGCTGACAGACAGAGCCAGCTACTCAACAGGGGCAGCTATTTTCATTTTTATAAGATTCTCTATCAAGTTCCTGCATATTTTATGAGCATATAGGCTGGGCTCACAGCTCGGAGGCAGAGCACATGCATAGTGCTATCTGAGCTCGTCACTGCTTTGAGTCCAGCATGCACAGGCTCTAGTTTCAGTCCCCAACACCTGAAACAACCAACACACAAGCCCTTGTGCACAGTGAACTGCTCTTGGTTTTAGTTTTTAAGACACTAGTGCAGACCACTAGACTAAGGCAGCGAGTCACTGCTGTCATCACCAAGCACAGCCCTGCCCTTATCTAAATTCCCCACCATGCCTAGAACACAGCANATGTGTATCATAGAAAAGCATTTTGAGTCCAGTTACATCTATGCACATGAAACCTCCCAAAGACAGGTGGTGACTGCCACAAGGGAACCACTGATGCCATGGATCTCTCTGGACCTCACAGATCTGTCCCAGAACCAGAGAGCGCTGCAATGACATTTCCACCCCTAATCCTGAGGGACACCCCAGGCTGCAGGCATTGGTCATGCTATTCTATACATTTCGGGGACCACTACAGCACTGTTTAAATAGTCTGAAGCACCAATTCCTATGCAGATCAACTATGTGAGAGTGACCAAAGCAGGCTTAAAGAGTGCTTTTTTTCTTTTTCTTTCTTTCTTTCTTTTTTTCTTTCTTTCTTTCTTTCTTTCTTTCTTTCTTTCTTTCTTTCTTTCTTTCTTTCTCCTTCCTTCCTTCCTNTTGAGACAGGGTTTCTCTGTGTAGCCCTGGCTGTCCTGGAACTCACTCTGTAGACCAGGCTGTCCTCAAACTCACAGAGATCCATCTGCTTCTGCTTCCCAAGTGCTGGGATTAAAGGTGTGTGCTACCACCGATAATAGTATAACTTTTGTATGGGGGGTGGTGGTTTAAGAACATAAATTTAGGTAAGTGTATAGAAATTTTATTCAAATGTAGCCCACAATTTCTCTGTACTCACCCCAAAAGGGAAGGTGGTATTCAGGAAAATCTCAGGGAGTAAAATCAGGACACTGTCACACTGGCTAATGGGCAAACGGTGCTGCCAACAGGAATGTCGGCACACACNTGAGCCACCCTGCCTTGGTATAGGTTTACTAAACTTTTACATCACATTTACTGAACTTGATGACAATCTTTGAAGCCATGCACACTGATGATAAAGGAAAAAAAATCACAATTGTGCAATGATAAAAAACAAACAAACAAAAAAACAAAGGCTCTGATAAAAACCAGATGTCAGAGGTCTTCGTGCAGTTAAAACTGGCCTCGGGGCTGGAGAGATGGCTCAGAGGTTAAGAGCATATGGCTGCTCTTCCAGAGGTCCTGAGTTCAATTCCCAGCAACCACATGGTAGCTCACAACCATCTATGATGAGCTCAGGTGCCCTCTTCTGGCCAGCAGGGACACATGTAGACAGAACACTGTATATATAATTAATAAATAAATCTAAAAAAANCTGGCCTCAGGTAGGTCAAAGGGCTAACTCCCTTTGGGAAAAGAGGAAGCCAGTGTGGACACTGTGTGAAGCCAAATGGATACATCAATCTTTGAGTAAGCTACATTAATCCCGGTCTCCAATCCTAACACACAATACACTAGATGGCTCCCAGCATCCTCAAACCTTTCAACTCTACTCTGTACTCCTCCACTGAAACACCTGCATGGTGAAGTGCCCTCTGCTGGGTCCACTATGGCCATGAGGCTGTGGAGGCCTTGTATGGCAGCAGCACACACCACAGGTCTTTTCCACACCAGGGCCTGCTTCCAAAGAACCCATACTGTCTGCTGTGCACAGTGTCTCCACCACCTCACACCCTGTGTTTAGAGCTGGAAGCCATCTAACCTTCATTGGAAACTTCAGGGAAGAAGCAGCTTTAATTCCTCCTTTCTGAGCACCTATCCTGTATGCTTTCACTCATGGTCTTCACTTCCCAGGATATTTATTCATTTATTTAGCTCCTATCTGACAAACCAGTTTTCCATTATGTCACATACAGTGAATTCCTGGATGGCCAGGGCTTATTGAGACACTGATACAAACAGTTTTAAAATGAAACCAAGTACATGCCCTCTGATAAAGAAACATCATCTAATGTAAAAAGTCATAAAGAGAATAGAAAAAAGTACTGATGACTATTACACAGTTCTAATAAGAATAAAAATCACTCCAAAAGAAGAAATCACTAAGGGAAAAAGAAGCAGATCACCTTGAAGACTGGAGACTGGCAACATGTGACAAATGAAACAATGTAAATCATCAGTTTATATAGGAAGTTAAAGAGCAAACAAAAATCCAATTACACCAGTAATCAAACATATGAAATTTAAAGCTAACACAATTTTTCTTTTTTTTTTGTAGAGACTTATTTATTTCCCATGTTTGTGTGTGCCTGAGTGTATGCATGCATATGCAGTGCCCTCAGGAGTCAGAATAGGACATCTGATCCCTGGAACTAGAGTTACAGACAGTTGTGAGCTACCAAATATGGGTGCTAGGAATAGGACCCATGTCCTCTGCAAGAGCAGTAGGTGCTCTTAATCACTGAGTCACCTCTCCAGCCCCCGAATTCACTTTTCACATCACGTACAAGATCAGCATGAATGCAATGCTCTACTGGATGTACTTGCCCCTGCTGCTCAGAGGGCTGCAATCTGGCCATTAGAAAAGGTATGTACTGCCAGGAGTAGTGGTACACACTTGCAATACCAGTAATCAGAAGGAGGAGGCAGGAGAATGACCAGTTAGAGCCAGTCTAGGCTAAAACATAGAAACATATAAATAANAGAAAAATATATGTGGGTAAGTATGTATTTCTTATAATCAAAACGTTAAGAGACAACTTTTACCCAGTAAAGATGAATAATATAAATTTTGGTATTTTCTGTTTTTTCCAGCATAACACCTGTAACACATGGAAAACACACACACATAAGTGGCCAACCAAAAGCCTTCAGCCTTCACCTGCAGTCCATCACACCAGCTCTATCTGTCTGAACTCTCTCCACTTCCTTTCAGTTCTAAGTGACCAGCAGCTCTCTTGCCCCTATCTCACTCACCTGAGGCTTCTTATGCTCACTTTTTCAGCACACGTTTTCCCTGAGCTGTCAGTCATTACATTCACCTTCAACCCTGAAGCATGGGTTAGGGCTTCTCCTTCTGAACTGTCAGCCATCACATCCACTGTAAACAATGCAACAGGGGTTGGGGCTTCTGCCTCAACATCACACAGTGCTCTGGGGTCATGCTACAGTGCTTCTTATACTAGGCTAAACTAACACAAGCACATGTAGCTTTCCTCCCCCACAGGAACAGAGCTCAGCATGCAGTAGGCACAAAAGCATCAGGCAAATAAAATGGGTAGGTATGATTAACTTGGCTTGGAGCCTTTTAGCTTTCTGGATGCTTTGAGGTGTGGCTGTTTGTTAGGAAGTTCCAGATAGAAGGGCAGACATTGCTCATTTAGTCCCAGGGCCAACGAAGAATTTCAGTGCAGGAAGACAGAGATTTGAAGGACCTCATTTCATATCTCATGAAAAGGACATTTGCACATACTACTTGCCATGCCTGCGTTTATTTCTTCTTCTGTGGATCTGCAATAGTGCTCAGGGCCTCTCTCACATAAGTCAGCGCACTCTGCCATGAGCTGTGCCCAGCCCTTTCATATCTGCAGCAACAATGGAAGTGCACACTATGGGAACTGTGGTGAGAGGTTTCCTAAGGCACGTGGGGGCACAGCTACTGATTCTCCACATCCCCTTTTCCATTTGAGGAAATAAGGGCTCAGCAAAGGACTTCCTTTGCTGAGCTAAGACACCGTTTCCAATGTGGTAGGCCTTTAAAAGAAACAAACTTCCTCACCATTTAGCAGTCTAATTTTTGTTTCTGAAAACAGTTTACTTTCTCATCCTAACATTTCAAAATTTATGCATGCATTTGGATATATGACGTGACCAATGGCTTCAGAGATGATATGGAGAATATTATGAGCTGTCAGGCATCCTCAGAACACCTGCTGTGAGAGTGGGAATAAACATTCCCAGGTACAGGACAGAACAAGCACTGCACAGCTTTGTGAAGATGGTATTCAAAGGAATTATTTCCTTACTACCAACTCTTTCCTTCAGATGATCTTTTGTTTTGTTTTTGGTTTTGGAGACAGGGTTTCTCTATATAACAGCTCTGGCTGTCCTGGAGTTCGATCTATAGACTAGAGTGGCCTGGAACTCACAGAGATCCACCTGCCTCTGCCTCCCGAGTGCTGGGACTAAAGGTGTGCGCCACCACCACCTGGCCAGAGGATCTTTTTGTTTCAAAGGGTAGAATAGCCCTCATTTGAAAGTCTTGAGACCAGAGTGTCAGCCTTTGTATTTTTCCAGATTGTAGAACATCTTAAGTCTACACACAGATTCATTTGTGTTTCGTACTTATGTTCATACAAAGAGACTCAAAGTAATTGTATGCACCATTTATTGAAAATATTGTGTCATGATGGACTGCTCCCTGTGGTGCGCAAAACACTTTAGATTTTAATACAGCATTTTGGGTTTCATGTTTTTGGATCCAGGACACCAAGTCTACAGTGCTGGAATCAATCCAGCTTTGCAGAGGTGACCAGGATATTTTCACCTTTAATTTGAAAAAAAAATTCAATGAATTTTTGTATCAAAATAGTGTCATTTTAATGTCAGTTTTACTTAAGAGCTTCAAAGACTCCAAACACACACATGATGCAGCCAACGGCAAGCACACAGGCACACATACCTGGTCTTTTTCAAGTGTCAATATTTGGTAGCCAGTTGCTCTACTGCATATGAGTTTTCCACTACTGTCAAAAGAAGCCAATCGCAACCTAAAATTAAAAAAAAAATACAATTTTTAATGTGAAGACTAATATAAACAAGGCCTTCCTCATTCTACTTTCTTTCCCTTCTAGATTCCCTGGAAGTGTTATTTCTGACAGTGCTGTGGACTGAGCCCAGGCCCAGGGCCCTGTATGTGCTAAGCAAACACGTTACCACAGCTACAGCTCCAACCTTTGGTTTTTAGAAACAGGTCTCATTATGTAGCACAGACTGGCCTCTACCTCCTGAGTGATGGGATTACAGGAGTGTGCCCCATATAACTAACGTGAGTCCTTTCTAAAGGACTTTAAAACCAGCTCTATTCAGATTTCTAACTTATGTTCTTCTAACTATTGTATAAAAAACTCTGAAGTGACCTATCATCACCATGGAGACACACACCACATAGAGCTTACTATCTGGTTTCTTTGCAATGACATCACCACATCCATCCTCAGAGCATTTCCACCTTCCCCAGCTGACACCATCACCTATTAAGCAGTGACTCTTCAAATCTCTTCCCCCAGAACTGGTACCCACCAGCTTCCTATAAACTTTTCTAATCTAGGCATGAGTGGAATCAGGATTGTTGGAGGGTAGACGCAATCTGTGTGAGGCTTGAAAGATAACTGGATCAACCTGGGTGGTAATGTACATACCGCAGAACTCAGGTCATCCTTAAAAGGGAAAGTCCAACAAAAGGACAGCAATCCTGACTGAGTTGATTTCTGCAAATAGCATCATTCAGCTACTTGTCCCTGTCAGTCCACAGCACCATCTCCAGGAAGTGAATGCCAGCTTAGCTTTCAGGCAGAGTTGGACACAGCATGCCCGGCAGGCACTTTCTAAGAACACTTATCTTACTCTGGTTTGTACATTTTATTGCTAGGAATGTAACGTGGTGACAGTTTCAAGCCCAGAATCAAGTTGTCCATCATTTCTACTCTAGCTGCTTATCCTGACACTCAAGACCTTCTGTTCTTGTTTATTGAGATACGTTCAAAGAAATGGAGTTTTCTGAGCTCCTGGTACTTCCTCATATACTGCGTCTTACCCTAGTCCTACACTGGTGATCAAGCTTTCATCTCATTTCTTACCCTTCCACTGGTGTAAGAAGTGGAGGTGTCATCTTACCTAAACGCTATGCTCCTTCGAGGCTGTAGGCTGACAGATCCACTACATGGCTGATTCAGTGTATTGCGTTTGAAAATGATGTACCGATTGGTGTAAGTCACAAGGAGGTCAAAGCCGAAATTAAAACCTGTCCACCGCCAGCAGTACTAAGAGATAAAAGATTCATTTCAGTTCATCACATTAGCAAGTCATAAATTAAAAGTTCAAGTTTTTTTTTCCCCTTTCACTTCAAGTATGTGCAAGGGAAAGCACGTTCTGTCAGTGCCTCTCCCATATGGCTCTGCTCAAAACATCAAAACTTGAGACACCCTCTGTGGCCAGACTCCCCAAGCTTTATCCTATACTTCCCTTCACATTGCAGTCCCATCCCAGGCAACCAGGCCTCCCACTGCAGTTCTGAGTATGGACAGCTTGGGTACCTGGCATCTGTAGTGGAAGTGACTAGGCTCAAAAATTCTCTAAAATACTTCAGCCAACCACCAGACACACGAAGGCCACTCCAGATACCATCTCCACAGCTACCAGTTAATCAGAGAGGGAAGTAAGGCAGTGTGGGAAAGGCAGGTATACCTTGGATTACACAGTAACTCAGTATTCACTGATGTGTACTGAGCATCTGTTATACACCAGACTCAACTCCAGGGAGTAGAGGCACAGAGGTCAGTAAGTTTCTGCCCTAGTAAAATTTATATCATATTCTTGAATGTTTACATGGTAGACAGAGAATGAGTGTGATGGAAGAAAAGAGGTCAGGAGAGTGAGAGAGAACAGGGGACTCGAAATCAGGGAGTCTGGTGAACAATGTGTAGTGGAGCTCAAGGAGCTTTGGGGAGGAGGCTGGGCCAAGGAGCAGACTGGGGATCTGGCTGGGGAGGGAAGAGAAGTCCAAAGCTCTGCTGGTGAAAACATGCTTGGCCTATCAGAGAGAAAGTGAGAGGGGCTGTATGGCTAGACCAGGGCAGGCAGGGACAGGAACTGGAGATGGGTTCACAGAGGGAGTCAGGCACCCAAAAGGGCAGTCCCTGATATAGGAGAGTGTGGGAGGCTAAGAGAAGAGTCTAGGAAAAGAAGCAACATGATCTAGCTTACATTTTCAGATTACTTTGGCTGTGGTATGGGAGACAGGANAAAAGTGAAATTGGGAACAGTCTGTAAACTGGTATATTGTATTTGAAAACAATGTACTATGAGGATCTTCCAGTAGCCCAGACAGGACAGATAGTGACCTGTGTTGAGTGTTAATATAGACACGATGAAATGCATTTTAAGGATTGACCCTTTGTGGATTTCCTCCACAAAGAGTGGAAGAATTAGGCATCCGCATAAATGCAGTTTGGAGCATATATGACAGATGAACAGAGGTGCTGTCTCCGGGTGGGGAATCCTGGGGAAAACTGAGGGATGCTTCATCTGAGATGCTCTAGGTATCTGAGGAAGATGCCTAGTGGGAGTCAAGAGCCATTTCTGCAGACAGGTTGTAATGTCAAGGGAATAAATAAGAGCACATAAGACTGAGCATAGACAGGGACTAAGACCNGAACCTCAGTCAGTAATATTGCTAAGGAAGAGAAGAATCTAGTAGACTTTAGAAGGAGCAGCCAATGAAGCAGGAAGACAACTGTCTTAGCATGTGTCCTGGAAGTTAAGTGGAAAGAGACTCGCCAGCAGGGAGTAAATGAAAAAGGTCACTGTTGCCAACAGCAACAAGAACAGAACTCCACTTAAACATGGATCATTACTGACACTGCTGTAGCAGTTCCAGTGGAGTGGTGAGAATAACGGAGGGGAGTCAGAAGAAATACTGAGCAAGAACTAGAAAAGGGTGTGCAGCCAAGGGACAGTCCTAAGGGATCACAGTTATGAGCTGAATGAGTAGGTGCAACAGAAGAGCAGTGTGGATGGTGCAGCAGAGGGAGGTGAGGACTGCAGGCTTCTCAGTGTTAAAAGACGGAATCAATGGGCAGTGGGAGGCAGAGGCAGGCGGATCTCTGTGAGTTCAAAGCCTGGTCTACAGAGTGAGTTCCAGGACAGCCAGAGCTACACAGAAAAACTATGTCTTGAAAAACAAAAACAAAAAGATGGAATCAGACAGCTCAGGACAGCGGCAGATCAGGCAGATCAGCTGGCAGACTGCTGAAAGGAAGGTATTCAGACTCTTACCACAGTGAAAGGCAAGGTACCATGTAAGCATCAGATGAGCAGCATGGCCCTCAAAGTGAGAAGGCAGAGTCACTCCAGACAGGGAGGACATGTCCACTGGAGAAAGGTAGGCGGCCTACCATGCAGCACCATAGACCTGGGTGATGTTCATGGCTACAACACTAAGGAAAACCCACTGGGAAAGGTGCTTGTCTCTGGCCTTGTTCTGGCTAGTTTTACATCAACTTGACACAAGCTAGCGTCACTTGAGAAGGAACCTTGATTGAGAAAATGTCCACACAAAATTGTCCTGTAGGGCATTTTCTTGATTAATGGTTGATGTGGGAGATGCCCTTGTGGGTGGTGCCACCCTTGGGCTGGTGATCCTGGATGGTATAAGACAGCAGGTTGAGCAAGCCATGATGAACAAGCTAGTAAACAGCACTCCTCCATGGCCTCTGCATCAGCTCCTGCCTCCAGGTTCCTGCCCTAACTTCTTTCAGTGATGGGACTATAATCTACTACAACAATAATAAATCCTTTCCTCCCCAAGTTGCTTTTAGTCCTGGTGTTTATCCCAGCAACAGAAATCCTACCTAAGATAGACCTCTAAAGGAATTTCAGCCTAATTTAGGTACTTATTCAGAGTCTATAGGAATTGGGACTTGCTGAGATGAGTCTCATAGCATCAAATGGGGAAAAGGAAAAGTAGATGAATATAAACAAGGGAATGGTTTTAGGATGGGACAAAAATATAAGTCAAGTAAGAAAGTAGGGAGGTGACAAAAAAGTGACATGGAAAAAAGAAAAAATTGTACATCTCAGTGAGGAAACAATGTTCAAATCCTAGGGCACAGAGCTGGAAAGGGAAAGGAGAGGTGGACGTTGGAATGGATACTTGAAATGGAGATTTTGAAGGTGATGTCATCAGTGGGAATGAGTGCCTTGGCAGGGTAGAGCACAAGATCGCTGGGGAAAAAAGGTGGGGATACAGATGCTGACACTGCCAAGCCTGTGACCAAGAGAAGTGTTGAGGAGAGACTGAGCCCCATGGGTGACAGTGACAGGACAGCTGGCAGGTGATCATGCACCCAATGTGTCTGCTTTGAAGGAGCTGCAGTCCATTAAGGGATGCAGCAACAAGATGAGGAGTAAAGAATACAACCCCTTCTCTGTGATGCCACAACCCTGAAGACAAGCAGGAAATAACCTTTGAAAGGTAAAAGCAGATATAAATTTGAGAAAAAAAGAACCAGGTGAAAACTAGACTGGAATCTGAGGGTGGAAATGATGACAGCCAGGCTGATAATCAATTTAATGGGCCTCAGCCAGATTTTAAAACAACATAGAGCAGGTTCTCCAGAGACAGTGGGTAAACACCNCCCTTTCACTCCTGCATCTACAAGCTCCATGTAAGGAGCAAAGGCAGCTCTTGGTGTGGAGAACATTCTGAGGGGACAGATGACTCTAAGTTAGGGTAACTGTCAAACAGAACCTCATGGTTCCATGGTGTCAAGCAAGACTGAGTGACTACTGAGTATGGTGGCTGTAACCCTTGTTCACGACACCAAGCTGCAGAAAAGATCAAGGAAGGTCTTCTCAAACAATGACATTCTAGTGATCAGGAGTCCCAGACATCTGCTTTCTCATGCTTAAACTACTTTAAAAGAACATGTATGTATTTATTTTTGAGGCAGTACGAGTGCCACAGAGATCCCACTTTCAAATGTCATATTAGGAAAAACTGCAAATACATGAAATTAAAGCAAAGAGTGTAAGAGAATTTCGTCAGCACACTGAGAACATACAGACCACAGCTGTACTTACTTCGCCATCTTTGGCAAGCTTTCTACCACATCTCATGCTATTTCCCTCAAGTTCTTCTTTATTGATTTCTTGAGGCCTAAAATGATATAAGAGTCATGAGCTTTCATAGAAAACAGGCAACTAGTAATTGAAAAAAAGAACTGAGTTTAAAAGAACAGAAAATTTCTGGGCAATGGTGGCGCACGCCTTTAATCTCAGCACTCAGGAGGCAGAGGCAAGGGGATCTCTGTGAGTTCGAGGCCAACCTAGACTACAGAGAGTTCCAGGACAGCCAAGGCTACATAAAACTTGAGGGGAGGGTGGGTTACCACAGGATAAATGTTACTTGCACTTGAGTGGCTGCTTGTTGGGTTTGGTAGAATGTGTATTCTCTCATGGGAGGAATACAAGCAGAATAGTCTATTATTCCTTTTTTATTTATAGAGTGTCAAATGGACATAGGATTTGGTCAGCTGAGTGAGATAAGCGTGAGATGACAGAGGTTTCTGGGATAGGTTGCTGAAGGTTCCCATAAGCCATGCTCATGAGTTTCTCCTAAAGTTTTCCTGAGTTCCCAGACATGTGTTCTGTGACTATTCAACTTCTTAGTCTGATACTTTGCAGGCATATGAAAGAAAACAGCATAATGAGTCAAGTATTTCTTTTTTAAAAAAATTTATTTATTTAATGTATGAGGGCTCTGTCTGCATGTACACCTTTATGCCAGAAGAGGGGAGTCAAATATTTTCATTATCAAACTCAGTAACCCAGAGGAGCAACTCAACATCATCAGATGTCTGTAACTGCCTTCAGGCAGAAGTGACATACGGCATTTCAGTCTGGGAGAAGATTCTGGAAGGAGGCTTTACTAGATCATAAAACAAAGTCCTCATACTTTGGAAGACCTGAAGCTGGACCAGGCACTCAGCAGCAGGAACAAGGTTGTGCAGTCATACAGTATAGTTGTATGCCCTCCCCTGTTTACTGTAGTGCTAAGGCCTAGGACATCCTGCATGATAGGTCAGCATTTGACCAGAGCTGTGCCCCAGGTGGCACACACATTCCCGGGGTCAAGCAAATGGAACACTTACAGAAGCTGTGTCTTAGCTAAGAGAGAAAGGACAAAGCAGAAAAAAAACTCAAAAAGAACATCCTAAACTTAAAGCCAAATATACAGTGCTACAGTGTCACTGTGAACTACTTGATACCAACACTTCAGATCTGATTTCCACTAAATAACTGACTCATTTTCTAATTCTTAATTTCTTCTACTTCAGCAACTTTATTGTCTTTGTGCTGATGAGACAAACTTGGAAAAAGATGAGACTATAAATAAAATAGAAATTTAAAAAACCCAGATAATAAGAATCTTGTAGCCCAGGCATGGTCGTGCCTGCCTTTAATGCCAGCACTGGAGAAGGAGATGCAGACAGATCTCTGTGAATTTGAGACCAGCCTAGTCCAGTTCCAGGACAGCCAGGGCTACATAAAGAGACCCTGTCTGTCTGTCTGTCTCTTTTGAGGGGTGGGAGTTTGAGACAAGGTTTTTCGGTGTAGCTCTGACTGTCCTGGAAACTCACTCTGTAGACCAGGCTGGCCTTGAACTCAGAGATCTGCCTGCCTCTGCCTCCTGAGTGCTGGGATTAAAGGTGTGCACCACCACCACCAGCAGCTGGCTGAGAGACCCTGTCCCAAAACAAACAAACAAACAAACAAACAAACAAACAAACAATCTTGTGAATTTTATAGAACACTTTCATATATTCGCTGTTTGGACAGAAACTTACAACTTAGGCCTCCTTTGCACAGCTATAACCCGATGGCTTTCATTCACTCAATGCAAACAAATATCTTCAAAACCTATTTATTAATCAGAATTTGACATCATCCCACAATATGAAAATGAGCTTTATATCTGCACATAAATTTCTAAAAGTGTCAGTTTAAACAGCATGGCAGTACGTGAATGGATGGCT
This sequence comes from Neotoma lepida, assembly GCA_001675575.1. Taxonomy (NCBI): domain Eukaryota; kingdom Metazoa; phylum Chordata; class Mammalia; order Rodentia; family Cricetidae; genus Neotoma; species Neotoma lepida. The sequence goes on along the minus strand of LZPO01017294.1, from coordinate 304,365 downwards.
TTAAAAAGTCACGGCAACCNTGTGAGGTGGAAACAGTCTATGCTCATGTGAAACCATGTCTGCTGCATGCCCGACTCAGGCATGCACTGACTGCAGCTCCAGGCTGACACTGTCAGACAGAATTCTGAGGGAAGCAAGCAGCTGCANCTTTCTGTTTGCAGTCTCTTGAATCCCATGGTTCATGCTCACAGGCTCTCTCAAAATCGCCCAGTATTTGGCAGCTTTTCCCTCCAGTCCTCTTTTCTGCCTGTTTTGTTAGACAGCCGTTCCTAAGTAGCTCCACTAAAAATATATTGGAAATTCATAGCAAAGTTTACTATTTATTGTGGATTGGGGACTCTGTGATAGAGCACTCAGCCTAGCACATGCCAGGCCCTCCATTCAGTCTCCCACACTGAATAACCAAGCAGTAACATGATGTAGCACACTTACCCCACTTCACTGTCTTGTTCAGCACGGAGCATAGCCAGCCACTGCTGTTTATACACTGAGGACAGCCATTCTAAAGTATAAACATCAATTAACAAGTAATAATTGGTGAAACTTATTTCTAAACTTATATTTAAAACAGAATTTAAAAAGCAGACAGCTTGTTTTATAAACACACAGTAACAATGTGACTCTTAGCTCTTTGAGTTTTCTCTCAGACTTAAGAAGGACCTCCTTTCCAAAGGAGAGAAAACAGGCTATGCTGGCACTTCCGTTTGCTCCTTGCAGCACATCGACTGCATTTGTGAACACTGTTCCAAGGTGTTTTCAGGTTTTTTTGGACCATGCTGGCCTTGAACATGCCTCTGCCTCTTGAGTGCTGGGCTTAAAGGCATACACCACCACTGCCTGGCTATTTTCAGTTTTTATAAAGTTCTGTACTGGGGAACTTAATAATGGATTCTTCATCTATTAAGTTGTTTGTAATAACATTTCACTATGGGGGGAAAAGCCATCTGTCAAGTTCTAGAATACTCTGCAGTAGGCGTGCACAGGGAAATGGTGTGGAACAAAGAAGGTCTCACTGGCTTTGGACTTTACCCAGTGGAAGGACAACTGTGTGTAACCTACCACATGAAATCTAAGACTGCAGGAGCTGGGAAAAGACAGGAGAGGTTCCACAGATCAGCAGAGAAGAGAGGGCTGAAGAGACAGGGGACTGTGAAAAGGAAATGGGGCTATGATTGGCAGATGAGATAACAGCCTGAACACACCAAACTTCTGATGCAGAGCAACTCTGATGAACAAGTCACGGCATTTCCATGGGTGGTAAGTGCCTACTGTTCTGCAAAGATTCATGTTCCCAGAGCTGAGGTCAAACAATGAGAAGGTAGGAATCAATAAATAAACTGACTGGTTGGGAAGAGAGGGTGAATCAAGGGGGTGATGTGGAGGAAGGAGTAGGCGTCAGGTCACAAGCAAGACTGGAAAGGACACTAGGGGCTAGGACTGTGCCTGTCTTAACCTCCTAGCCCTCGGTCACCAGGTTGAGAGATAAGGTTCTCTTTAGTACAGCTAAATAAATGCAGACAGAAGACAGATGATTCTGAGATTTTGTTGATCCCAATTCCAGAAAAAAAAAAAATACAACAGGGTTTGGGAGGTGTGGAGATAAGAGAGATGAGAGCAGAGCAGGCCTAACAGAGGATACAGAGTAAGACATCAGATGAGAGGGATGAAAGCGGAGCAGGCCTAACAGAGGATACAGAGTAAGACATCAGATGAGATGACCTATGATAAATCTAATTTCATGAAATAACGAACCTCAACTGAGCCTAACATCAAGATACCCCCTATCCTGCTGAGGATGGAACCTAGGGCTCTTGTATGGTACTCAAGAGCTCTGCCCCGACTTACATCTCTAGGCCTCAGTTGGTATATGACAGCATATACCAATGAGCCACATGGCACTTTCTGCTTCCTTACAAAAGTGTGACATTTAATTTTAACTTATATTTTGCTTTTTAAATTGAAATTTTGAACACACAGAAAATTCTGCTCATATTTATAACATGGAATAAAATTTGTTTCAAGTCTTCTCAAATCATTTCACATCAGGAAGAAAAAAATCCTGAAATCTGGCCATAAGTCTATTTTTTAAAAATTTTTATACCAAATAAAATGCTTCAGACTCCAGATGTTTATACAATTTGCCTTTCAGACACAAGACTTGTCCATATGTACCAGACACACCTAACGTAAATCATATCAGACTGTTTTCCAAACTCAACAGTCCTTAAAGATGGGGCTGGAGAGATGGCTCAGTTGCTGCTCTTCTAGAGGATCCAACTTTGGTTCTCTGCCCACAGATAGTCCACAACCAACCATCTGTAACTTCAGCTCTAGAGAATCCAATGCCTACATCTGCACTCCAATGCACACACACACAAGACACATACCAATACACAATTAGAATCAATCTGTAGAGCACCTTAAGGCAAGTTTGATTGGAAGGACATGTAATAGGCTTTAACATCTAGCTTCCATCTCTGCCTGGGGTTTAGGACACACTAAAACTACTACAGGCNTGGCACCCTGCTTTCTTTCTCTCTTTTTGCTGTACTTTACTTCAAAACCACATCTTAGACACACTAGGCAAATGCCCTAATGTACTTAGACACTACTAAATGCAGCTAATTACAAATACAGCAGACTTATAAAAATAAATACTCATTTCAAGAAATTTGAATTATAATGAGTAGACATACTTGATTCAGCATGTTTAGGAAATTCAGAAGAAGAAAAACCAGAGACTAAGCAAATTTAAGGGGGAACATTAGAAAGAGCAGCTGTACTTTTTAAACATATCAAAACTAATTTTTTTAGGCTATTATCCAAAACAGTGCACTGGTTAACCAACCTGAGAAATACCCAGAGCCAAGTGTGTGGCTGTATGCTTCTAACAGCGGCATTGGGAAGAGGAAGCCAGAGGTCAAATGCTTCAGGCTGGGGCTGAAGCTACAGCTTACTGGGAGGGCCTAGCATGCAGCACAAAGCCCTGGGTTTGATACTCAGTACAGAAAACAAACACAAAACACTCTATTGCAAAATGCTTCTTAGTCACTCAAATATTGTGGCAGGTACTTTAATAATGAAATATGACATGGGAAAGCGGTATGAAATGTGAGCACAGGACATTCACATGCTCATCTCCGTGGACATAAAGATACATATCTTATGGGATCTAAGATGACCTCCTGGTTTCTTTACTGTTCTTACCAACGCAAGTATGAAATGCTACAATCAGAAAAACATGACTTCAAGTCACAAACACATCAGATTTTCTTACCTGAAGGTACCAGGGAATCCTGCTCAATGATCCTTGCAGAAGCCAGATCACTGATAATGTACTGTAGCCTTAAATGTCTGAACACGGACGCAAATGGTTTTCCCTGCTCAGTTTCAAGGAAAGTCGTCCCTTCAAAGTCTATTAAGAATGTTTTAATAAAACAGCATTCTTGTCAAATGTGTTGTTTTACTGTTTCTATGAACACACATACATACACACACACACACACACACACACACACACACACACACAGTCTGCTAGAATGCAAGTTAGTGACTTCCAAGGATTTCAACAGTCTTATAAATCTAAGATGTGAAAAATCTTAGAGGAACTTTGAAAAATCTCTCAAATTAATTTGGTACTAATTAGGCCTTTGGCCTGAGACTTCAGCTGACCTTTTATTTTGTAGTTGATCTTACAGGATAGTATGGTAGGAGAGGTGTACTTGAGGAAGTGGCTCACATGAGACTTTCTCTTTCTAATCCCTTCCCAAGCAACCCAGAAGGACATGTGAGGGTCTTCACATGATGACCAGGACAGGGACAGCTATCCGTCCTTCTAACTTACATCAGTAATGGATACTACATGCAGTTCTGAACTGCTTGATGTGGGTGCTGGGAACTGAACTTACATCCTCTGCAAGAGCAGTACACACTCTTAACAACTACTGAGCTGTGTCTCCAGCCCCAGGAAGGGCTGCTTACACACCGTGCAGTGCGTGTCACACACCACCTCTGCATCTATTTTCCAGTCAGTGATGCTCAGAAGCAGTCCAGTGCCCCTATCAGGAGTCACTGCCTGAGAGGTGGGGCTTAGCTTGCCAGGGGAAATCTAATTTGGCCAAACAAACAAGTATAATTCCCAAGATGAACTGGCGACCAACAGAACAGTAGTTCTGGAGTCAGAGTATGGCGACAGATCAGGAGCCTTTCCTTATGCAGTACTGACTTTCCTGCTGTGAATAAGAGGCTGAAGTAGGAAATTGCTCAGCTGTTTTCCAGCTTTAAAACCAAGTCTGTAAGCGAAAGCCAAGGCCTGATTTTAAGAAGTATCATTAAAAGAAAAAAGGGGGGGGGGAATTCTCAATAAAAATTTCAGTATACCTTTTTTCCACTTTGAAAACCAGACATCTGTTTCTGTCAAAAGCTGCTTTAAAGACCCATTCCAGGAAGGCACCAGCTGAAGGAACATCCACTAGTTAAAAAAAATAAATAAATAAAAGAATTGTAAGACTTATCACTTTATGATCAATTTTCAAATAGTCCTATTTTTAAAAAAAAACCTTTTTTTTTTTTAGATAGGGTCTCATGTAGCCCAGGCTGGCCTTGAAATTAGTATGTAGCTGAGAATAACCTTCAACAACCTGTAGAGTGCAGGGGTTATAGGCCTGTGCCACATACTCAGTTTAAGTCAGCAGTTCTCAACCTGTGGGCCACAACCCCCTTGGCACACCTCTTTCTCCAAAAAGATTTACATTAGACTCATAACAGTAGCAAAATTAGTTATGAAGTCGCAACGAAAATAATTTTATGGTTGGGGGGCGAGTCACCAAAACATGAGGAACTGTATTAAAGGGTTGCAGCATTAGGAAGGTTGAAAACCACTAGTTTAAGAGGTGCTGGGAATTGAACCCAAGGCTTTGTACATGCCAGGCAAACCCTCTATCAACTGAGCTACATCTCCAGCCTAAGACAATGGCTAAAATTTTCATTTTACAAGCAATTGCAAGAAAGTCTAACTATTAAAGCTTTCAAGTCATTATGGCAGGAAATGGAGCTCCAAAAATAAAAACTCAGTGCATACAATAGTTGCAAGCACACATTACTGAATCCAAATATCTACAGCTTTAATATATACAACACATTAGTAATTCTGTACTAATATATTCTAATCACTAACAAATCACTAACACTAAACATGTTGCAAGCCCACATGACTGCAAAAGTAAGAAAGTGAACATGGGAAAAGCAATTTCTGATTCCGTGATGTTGAGACAGTACACAAGCAGTGACGAGTGTAGATGTTCAATCTCCAACTGTCATGTAGAAGCTGAAGACATCACCTAATATCTCTGGGTTTAAATTTCTTCATTTGCAACCAGAGTGTCCTGGAGCGTCTCTCCCCAGGTCACTAAAGGAATGTGTATTAAGTGTTTATAAGCATGGTGTTGGCAGAGTGAGCAGCCATCACTCCTGGCATCCAATCAGCTACACTGACAGAATGATTGCCAGTGCAGCTCATAGGTCAAAGTGTGACTCCCCCACCCATTTTTCAACAGCCCAAATGCTAAGTTTCCTGGAAGAAAACTAGCAACTGCAGTCTCATCTTGACCACAGGAATGCTGTGACTTGGAAGGTTCTCACTGAAGGTTTTGCAGCTGCATGAAGTGCACACTACATTTTGCACAGGGACAATGAACTACAGGTGATACAGTGAGGCAAGAGCAGTGGCCTCTGCCTCAGGTATGCTCTGAGTACAGATGCCGGCCCTCACCAGCAGTCAGAGTAATAGCTGAGTTTCTTTTCAGTTGTGAAACAACATTAAACCTAAATCTGTCAAAAGGATGAAAAAACCTGGGCTTGGTGCTCATAAGTGTAATCACAGCACATAAGAGGCCGAGGCAGATTTGGTACAAGTGTGGGATGCAGAATGAGGTCCTGCCTCCAGAAAAAAAAGCAAAACCAAGTATTGTGGTAGTTGGAAAGAGAACAGCTTCTATAGGCTCATTTATTTGAATGTTTGGTCCTCAGTTGGTGGAACTGTTTGAGAAGGATTAGGAGGTGTGGCCTTTTGAAAAAGTGTCAATGGGGGTGGGCTCTGAGGTTTTATAAGCCCTCCAGAGGCCCAATCTTTCTCTCTGCCTTCATCTTGCTGATGATATAAACTCTAAGCTACTTCTCCAGCATCATGCCTGCTTGTCTGCTGACATGCTCTCTGCCATGATAATCATGGATTAACTCTGAAATTGTTAAGTTAGCTTGCCATTAAATGCTTTCTTTTATAAGTTGCCTTGGTCATGGTGTCTCTTCACAGCAACAGAACAATAACTAAGACAGTCATGAACCCCCAAATCTAAATAAAGACTTAGGATTTAGCACATAGCCACCTACTTAAGATGGCTTGGTGGACTGACTTAGGGTTTTCAACTGTGGTGATAGAGAAATGTGCCAAGGATAAGGAGAGAACTGAACAAATTACAGGAGTCACATGACAATGATGTGTCTTGGGTTAGGTGATGTGGTCANTATAGGCTAAATAAGCATTGTGAGCACATTCAAGGAGAGTGAGGCTGAGCTGTGGTGTTCAGGTTAGTTATTTTCAGCTTATGATGATGGATTTACCAAGACACAACCCACTGTAAACCAAGCAGCACGTGTAGTTTTGCCTAACTGAGCACCCATAAGCACTGTTTCCAGCTTTTCACTATGGGAGCAATCTGAAGTAATATTCCTGTATACATACATCAATACCTTTTTAAGAGCTGTATATATATCCATTTCCACTTGCATCACAAATAAGTTAGATGAACCAATGAGCTGTTTCATGACGTTTATACTGGAAAAGACAAAACACAGGAGTAAGCTGGTTTTCACACACAGCTGAAGGACTCTGGTGAACTTTAAAAAATTTTTATTTGTGTGTATGTGATATGTGTGAGTACAGGCACACATGGGCCCAGATGTGCAAGTGGAGGTCAAAGGACAACTTTCAGGACTTGGTTCTCTTTTTCTATCACAGGTTCAGGGGCCTAAGTTCAGGTCATAAGGCCTGTGTAGCAATTGCTGTTACCTGTTGAGCCATCTCATTGGCCCTAAAAACTTTTAATTCTCTGTCAAATGAAATATGGAATTAAAGATGGCAGCAACATTATCTGCACAAGGCAGAGCACCTTTGCTAGCACGCCATCTCACACCAGTCTCTTAACTGTGTCCCTTGTGAAGGATCTGCAGAGCCTGCATTTATTCAGGCACTGGAAAACACTGCAGAATCTGACTAAACAGCAGCACCCTTGTCTTCCTCCCCATATTTCTATGTAAAAATAAAACACAAAACAAATTTAAAACCCACTAAAATAGCTGCATCTTCAAGTAATCTTTCTTTTCCTGAAGCAGGAAATTTTATACAGACCAGGCTGTTCTCAAACTTGCCATCCTCCTGTCTTAGCCTCTCAGTGCTAAGATTATCAGTGTGCCACCACACACTATTCAAAATAATCTTTAACGTTTATACTTAAAAAAAACTTTAAGTCAGAAAGTACATTTAAGTCAGGCATGGTAGCTCATGCCTATAATTCCAGCAGAAGCAGGAGGATCTCTGTGAGTTCAAGGTAAGCCTGATTAACATAGTGAATTCCAGGATAGTCAGGGTTACACAGTGAGAACCTGTCTCAAAAAACAAACAAACAAACAAACAAACAAGCAAACAAAACATTTTTATATTCCCACAGTAAGATAAGGAGGTACAGTAGTTTAAATTTAGAATGAAAATGCAGGCACTGGCTGCTCACTCTATTTCTTTTTCTCTCCCTTTCCTTTAACCAGAAAAGCTTCTGGGTTTTTAAGATGACTCCTCTATGACACCTTCTTTTTGACAAAGTTCAGTGAGATCTCTAACATCTCTCCCACCTCAGAAGCCATGGCACACTAAACCCTTTGTTGTATTCATTTTCATCAAAATGCTTCTAATCCCAGCATTCCAGAGGCAGAGCCAGGTGAATCTATGCAGCTAGTTTAGTGCATTTTAAATTAATTTTGTTCAAAGGCCTGCCTGATCTACATAAGTGAGCTCCAGGGCAACCAGGGCTGTATAGTGAGACCCTGAATCAAAAACAAAGACAAAAACCCCCAAAAACAAAACTGAAAAAAAAATACTTCACACTTGTGACAGTTATACCCTAGAGCCTTCAAAAAATCATTTCCATCTACAATTTCCCAGTTTCACTGATACAGGAAAGCTCTTACTGTGCAAAACACAGCACAACCGCATCATTCACAGCCCTCAACAGTGCAGCTTTTAATATTCCAAGGACATGAAGAAGAAAGGAAGAGTGAATGACACGTAGATGCAGTTCAAAGGGCCATGCTAACTATGAGTATGATTTCATCAGGCTCAGTAAACATTACTTTTTAATTTATTCTATGTGTGTAAGTGTGTGTGTGAGGGGAGAGAGAGGAGAGGGGTGGGAGTGAGAGGGAGAGAACACAGGTCATGACATGTGTGAAGTCATAGGACAAGTCTTAGGGACTTGTTACCTTGTGGATCTGGGGATAGAATTCAGGTCAACAGGCTTTTTTAGTAAGTGCCTCCATCCTCTGAGCCATCTATTGTCCCATAAAAACTGTAAAATAGGGTCTGGAGAGGTGGCTCAGNTAAGAGTGCTTACTGCTTCCCAGAACCCACATGATGGCTCACAAACACCTATAACATCAGTTCTAGTGGATCCTACACCCTCTTCTGGTCTCTAAGGACTCCTGGACAGACAGACATATAGGCAGACAAACTTACACTAAAATAAATCTTTAAAAAACATTTTCCCCCTAAAACATGATGTTTTAGGAATTCAGTCACCAGTCAGCTAGTCAATTGAGAGAAGCGTTTCTGGTCCAAGAGGTGGGGTTTTCATGGAGATGGCCATGACTGAGGAAGAGGCAGGCCTTTTGGGGAGCAAGGATTGAGCGACTGCGGGTGTAAGTGGCAGCTTGTGATTCAATTCAGGTTCCCCATTTGTCCTTTAATATTTGTGCACGGATTTTGCTTGATAATAAACAGTAAAGAAATGTATCATCTGGCGCCCAATGTGGCCTTGCAGAGCGACCACGCAGGAAGACAGGGGCATTGGGAGGGTGTTCACCCTCCAGCAGACTGCAGAGCGGCTGTGTGGGAAAGATACACACTAGTGATTTCTAGTAAGGCCATGTTCTATAATAAAAATGGTTTTCAGACTATAAAAACTATCCCTTTTGAAGCTCTACAGGCTTGCAGAAGTAAGGTAGTACTTGAATGTCTTTACAGTCTTAGAGGAGTGGTACATTTCTATTACAATTGCTCAAACAATACATGTACATTTTATTATTTACAGTAAAGAGAGAGATGTGCAGTATTTATTCAGTTTATGTATACAGCCAGGGTGCCTTTCACTAAATTGTTTGCTCCTCCTCCTTCTCCTCTTCCTCTTCTTCTTCTTGAGACAGGGTCTTACTGTGTAGCTCTAGCTGTCCTGAAATTTGTTATGTAGACCAAGCTGCCCTCTAAGTCAGAGATCCACCTGCCTCTGCCTTCCAAGTGTTAGGATTAAAGGTGTGAGCACTAGGTCTGGTTCTCATAATATTCTTTGTGTTTTACAAATGGCAAGTGTCACTTTAGGGTGTGAAGGTACTTGGAATCCACATACCTGAGTTCTCTGAAAAGCTCTACACTCTGGTGAGTCATCAGGTTGTTCAGCAGCCACTCGAGGCACCTGAGGGTAAAGTGTGGTTAGCTGTTTTATCTGAAACTGGTAACTCACTGACATCTTATAGTTTAGAGAAAAGATATTAATCATGCTAGGCCATGCTCAAAGTTTTTACCTCAGTGATCTGAAATTTAGTATAGCTTTTGTCAGTAGTTATTATGGGATATTCCCTTTATATTAGTATCATTTCTCATTAAGAAGTTAAATACCTTGTAAGACAGTACCTTCTGTACAATCTGAAAATAAGCTCTGCAATTCTCAAGAGTCAAACTGCCCAGATCTGTATTAGTATATAAAGTCTATGGTGCCTACTTCTTAAGTGATGGCCATAGTTATATGAGCATATTTCAGCCCCGCCATGGTGACCGACAAGGACAACTCAGAGCAACTTAATGCTTAGTCCAGAAGAAAAGCGGGCTTTCAAAGTAACAAATTCTATTACTCTATTCTTTCTCCCACTAATTCCTTATTACATTCTCCTAAAACTCCAAAGCAACCAAATTCCCAGAAGTGGGATGGAAAAAAATAGGAACAGTGACTCACTTTTTCTTTACAGAGTCTAATCCATAGGTCCCTGCTGATGTATAATAGCCACACACAGTTTTCACATTAATTGTTTCCTTCATTGTCTCACCACACTGCTGTATTAAACCATCCTGTAAATATAAACAAGCACTGGAAAGGCCATTTCACCTGGGAAAAGCAGCTCTCATATGTGCTTTTAAATATTAAAAAGTAAAAACAAATCAAAATAGCAAGGAAGAAAGGAAGGAAGGAAGAAAACTCATTAAGTGCAGCAAACCTAAGTTTTTTTTCTAAGTAAATAAAAAGATTGAACAAAGGATGCAGCAAGTACCCCACTCAACACCTGGAATTGAGAATGAACTGGGCCGGGGAGACACAGGGACAGGGAGATGCTGTGTGTCTCCTTTTCTATTTTCCACTCTGAACCCATGCAAATTCCTTCAACACCACTTTACNGTACGTTTTTCCTGCTCTTATTAATCTAAGAACTCTTCAGTCAGCTAATCAAGAGACAGAGTAGACAAATAATACAGATGTATGGAACATCACTCAGTCAAGTTTAAAGCACTATCAATACCCAACAGATGCCTCTAAACAAGTATATCATAGTTTTAAATAACATATTAAATTTTTAATCTAAAAGAGTCACATAGGTTTCAAATAAACCACCTCCTATGTACAAAGAGAATAGTCATTTTTCATTCAGATTTCTGAAATATATTCATCATGCAACTATATTATTAAGTTAGAATTAGTAAGTTATAAAAAAGGCAGAAAGCAGATTTAGAACAAATCCAAAACGACCAAAGTTAGAAAATATATTCAAAGTAAGTATTAGAAAGATAAAAAGACTTGAAAAAATATTATCAACCAGGACAATAAACAAGCTAATAACTAGCACTTTTTTATTTTTATTCTTTTGGTTTTTCCAGACAAGGTTTCTCTGTGTAACAGCCCCTGCTGTTCTGTAACTCACTCTGTAGACCAGGCTGGCCTCGAACTCACAGAGATCGGCCTGCCTCTGCCTCCCGAGGGCTGGGATTAAAGGTGTGCACCACCACCTCCTGGCCTAGTAACTAGCACTTTAAATAGATCAGCAGGTCAAACCACATAAGCTTAAATCAAAGCATAACACTGACACACTGGTTCTTGAACTTACCGCAATTCTAGATCCTTCTTTTCCTAACACCTCAACTTCACCACTGTCCCAGTAGAACACTGCTCCCCTCCCGCCCCCCCACAACTTCCTCTTCTGGAGCCTTTTCCTCTCTGTGGTTATTACTGTTACCTTCATCTAGATGGCATTTGGACAACCGCAGTACATTCGTGTCTCTAATGTACCCCGCTTTCCTTCACACATTGTACCTGAAATAGTTCTCTGTCATTTTGGTGTGGGGCTGGAAATCAAATCAAGGCCCTGCACAAGCCAGGCGAGTGTTCCACCGCAGAGCTATACCCTCAGCCAACCTGTAGTAGAAACTGTCTTTCCCTGATTAAAATCTTCCAAAGGTACTCACAGGTAAAGTTAAACTTTGTAACATACAGAGGAACCCTCATGTGCTGGGTTTGGCCTTTCTCTCCAATCTTTTTTATTTTTATTTATTTTTGCTGTTCCTTGAGATAGGATCTTATCATGTAACTTTGGCTGGTCTGTAAGTCACTATACAGACCAGGCTGACCTGGACCTCAGAGATCGGCCTGCTCCTGTCTCCTGAGTGTTGGATTAAAGACATGCACCACCATCCCTGGATATTTTAGATGTTTATTATTTATGTTGTATGAATGGTGGGGGCACACTTCACAGCGTGGATGTAGTGATCTGGGACAGCTGGGGACTTGGTTCTCTCCTCCTGCCATGTGTGTCCTAGGGACGGAATTCAAATCGTCAGGCTTGGTGGCAGGCACTTCACAGGCTCAGTTCTCTTGCCAGTCCTCCAACTCTATTTCACTGATGCTGGAAACTCAGTCTCCTTAACTTCTCTAATCCTCCTTCCTCTCACATTTTAGGTCTTTCTGTTCCTAGNCCAAAATGCTGTTTTGCCCCTCTTTTCACACATGAAAGTTAAGCACACTTCAAACTCAATCTAGAAATACAGTGTCCTGTGAGGATCTAGGTTGAACTGGCCCTTCCTGTCTTTACAAGTTCATTAGACCTAATGAGGTGCTTATGTTCTACTCTTAACACTGGGGAACTGTTTGGACNTTTCAGCTATGTATCTGCCTCTCACCTGAGCCTCACTGCACTGTGAGCTCCTTGAAGGCGCACACAGATTGTCCATGTTTAGGGACTACATTTTCATCCTTGTTGGCCCCTTCGCCAAGTCCCACACAGTATACTCAACGCACAGTCACTGAATGACACACATCATTTACATAGGATGATATCATAATTAGGAAGCTTAAATAACAGACTCAGTGTTTCTTTGACCCAATGAACTAAATTACTGATCATAAACCATCTGCTCAGCAGTGAGGTCACTGATGGACAGAAGTCTGCAGAGGAACGTGGGCAAGTGAATGTTTCCAAATGGCAACACACCAAGGAAGCTACTCAGAAATAGTTCCCATCCACTTCACACAGGGATCAAAGCCCCTTAATTTAATTAACAGCTTTTAGTCAAGCATTTTCAACAATTTCTAACAGATGGCATGTTTATACATTTTGTTTTAAAATCTACGGAAGCAGAATTTCACTTCTGTTTTAGAGGTGTGCACAAAGATATACCAGGCACTGTGACACTGCTGAGTGGTGACATACTCACCAACTGCAGCATGCAAGCTGCAGCCAAAATGGCGACGACACGGCTGGGTTTTATTAAGACGTCATCTCGATACAGTGATCCAAATGCAACCTGCAGTGCTGAAAGCAAAAGTGCACACACATAATGAAATGCTACCTGCAGGTGTGAGGCTCCTGCAGAAGCGGCAAGGACATTAGTCTGAACCTAGAGACGCACCATGGATTAAATGGCAGCTACTGTTACTGATGGTATTAATACATAACGTGCTTGCTGCAGAGGATTCTGCCCACTCCTGCCGCATTCTTCTCTGATTAGTCCTAACACAGTCAGCAGTTAGAGTTAAGGCCTCCAGGAACATGGTTGTGTCAGAACTGATGAGTAGATCAATCACTAAGTGTAGGTACACAGCCCATCACTCCATGATAGTATTTTCTTTTGGGGAGTAGGTAAGGAGCTCATTCACTATGTAGCTCAGGCTGGTCTCCAATTCACAGCAATCCTCCTGCCTCAGCCTCCTCAGTGCCAGTATTATAGACCTGTGGCACCATGCCACTAAGGTGTGAGTTTAACTCCTGGCCATGTCTGTGCCCACTCATGCCCAGCTCCTCACAGCCATCCAAGGCTGCGCCCCCTCTAATGCCACTCTCCAAGACTGCGCCCCCTCTAATGCCACTCTCATGGGTGTTCTTCAGTTTGCTTTGGGAACACCTCCAGTTTCTATGCATATGGAGCAGGCCCTGGGTTTCCCCACTCCGCCTACCAAATGAGATGAGCAAGAGAAGCAGGATAGGGACAGGAGAGGACAGTCTCCATGGAGGCTCACGAAGCGTTTTCACAACCCTTTATCCCCTCCCCAGCCTTGTTTCCTCAGCCACAGATCCTTCGAGCTCTGACACAGCCTGCTACATGATTCATATGATTATTGCTCCACAAAAGATCTTCACACATCATTTATTTTTATTTCTTGGTGTTAGAGATCAAACCTGGTACAGGGTAGGAAAGTACTCTTAACATTTCACTATATTCCCAACCCTCAATACATGCTTTTAAAAAGTAGCCACACTTTCTATTCCCCCTTCCCACATCCTTCATATCCACAAAGACACAAGAACAGACTGATTGGACTCCTGTGACAAACAGGAAGGACAGAACAGATAAACTGTGGAGTGAATTAATAGGAAATCTTCACCTCCCAGTATATAACACTACTCTTCCCTAGCCTATAAGGCTAGGGTATTTTTCATCAAAAGACTAATAAGGTTATGTTTTTAAGATTTTTATACACTAATAATTATGGAGGTCATACCTTCTATATCAATGTTCTGGTCAGGAATCTCCAGTTCAATAGTATTCATGCTGGATTCTTTCCAAGAACCACTAAACATACTAGAAAAGTAGCCAGACTGGAAAAAAAAAAAGTCAATGATTAGCTAGTACTTTGTCTTCCAAATATTTTTCTATTTCTAATTCCAAGCAACTACCTAACCAAAACTAATCTAACATACCATTTCAAGAGAAAAAGAGCATCAAAACATCTACAGGAGGAAACAAATTAAAGTATGGTCATTGTGGGGTAGAGTGAACTACAAGTTCAATTTGATACTGTTGCAAAACTAAACCAGATTCTTAAACTACTATCAGAGTCTGAATCACTATGGAACCTGGTCAGCTTCTCACCAGTCACAGCAGCTCCTGGGAGTACACACTGCAGCATTTCTCACAAGCACGCACGCTGGGTGTGTGATTCTGTACTCAGGAGAGCTAAGGAAACAAGTCCTCCTCAAACTACTACCTTCTTCCTGTGGTCCCTCAGCAATTAAGGATCCAGAGTACTCCCAGATCGGATCAGAAAGGATGTACCTCAAAGAAATCCAAGACCCATAATTCAGTTTTATGTGACCACAATGGCTTCTGAATTCCGACATAGGTAAAGTCTATCATTACCTACTGGATCCATTCCTTATAATTAGCATAATTAGTACTTTAGATCAAATATTAACTAATTAAAAGTTCCATTGCACATTAAAAAAATATAAATAATTAAAATAGAAGAAAATATAACATTCTCAGCATTTAGTATCATCTGTTTTCACCTGTGGCTCTAGGACACAGTCAACACTAAATCAAATGCTCAAGTGCATAAGGCTTTCACACTCTTTAAGTCCTCTGCAGGTCACTTGTCGTGCCTAATACAATGAAAATGTTCTGTAATAATCACACTGTTTTTAGGGGGAGAACAAAAGCTTTCCATGTTCAGTACAGATACCACTGTCTTTTTTCCAAATATTTGTAACACAGAGTTGTTACATCTGAGGTTGTGGAACCTGCAGATACACAAGCTGTTCACGGTGGCCCATAACAAGGACACAGACAACGGTTTCTGTCTGAAGATGCTGGCTGGCATGGATCATGAGACTTAAATGATAACTAATCCGGTTCCACAGAGGCCACCTCACCTTTAAGTCAGTAAGAGACTGCTTTTTCTTTTAGGGATTCAAAAGACAAATACAGTAAAGATTGGTATTCTGATATATACCCTGATTATAGTCTTTGGGATGTAAAGGATTTCATCTTTCCTTTTTAAAAAATTTCTGGACTATATTCTTCAAATCGAAGTAAACTTGTTCAAAAATAAATTTTAAAAGTTTTGATTAAAGTCGGGTGGTAGTGGCACATGCCTTTATTCCCAGCACTTGGGAGGCAGAGGCAGGTGAATCTCTGAGTTCGAGGCCAGCCAGGTCTACAGATCAAGTTCCAGGACAGCCAGGGCTACACAGAGAGACCCTGTCTCAAAAACAAAAACAAAACAAGTTGTGATTTAACTGTGGGAGGAGGGAGCGGAGAGATGGCTCCGCAATTATGAGAACTTGCTGCCCTTTCTGAGGAGCTGAGTTCAGTTCCCTGTACCCACATTAGGCAATTCACTATTGGGGATCTGACACCCTCTTCTGGGCTCCACAGGCACTGTACTCAACTGCACAAACCCACACACAGACCTATATATAAACACATAAATTTTAAATGACAGAAATAAAACAAGTTTTTTAAAGAAATTTAATTAAATATGGAAGGGAAAAATACTTTCCAGTATCTTCACTGCAAAATTCTAGCTCCTTCATCTTTCAGCCCATTATTCTCCGACAGTGAAGGGAGCAAGAAATCCATGGGTAAGAGCCCACAAGGTCTATCACACTCATTGGATGAAAGATAAGTGAAATAAAATATCTGAGGGGCCTGGAGAGATGGCTCAGAGGTTAAATGCACTTGCTGCCAAGACTAACAACTTGAGTTCAATTCCTAGGACTGGTGGAAGGAGAGAATCAACTCCTATAAGTTGTCCTCTGACACATACACCCACCATGGCAAGCATGTGCAGATACACACAAAATAATAATGTTTTAAAGAGAAAAAACTGTCTGAGTTCTTAGAGCCATGTTGTGTTCTATTTTGAAAATTCTGAGCCATTTTGAGGGGAAAATAGAGACAGAAAAAGTTTTAGCACAAAAGTCAAACAGGCTCATCAGCTAAATGACATTACCACTTGCAGGTCTTGTCTTTAACTCCACTTGATTTTCTAGGAAAGGGAGTAAGCATTAACTTCCCACTTACTTTCTACAAAGAGAAACCTTTCAGAGAAATGTATTCAAATCATTATAAAAGGAATTTAATAGCCTTAACCTGAATGTTACAGATTTTCTCCCCAATTCTTCCGTTTTTCAGCAAAAGGCTCTAAAACTTCTTGACAACTAAGAGGCAACAATGTTGTGGAATAATCCTTTTGTACACTGTAAATATGTATTGCTCTCATTGGCTAATAAAGAACTGACTGGCCTAAAGCTGGGCAGGAGAGATTGGGTGGGAGAGCCAGACTAGAATTCTGGGAAGAAGGGCAGAGTCAGAAGAGCAGCCAGGAGACTCAGAGGGAGTAAGACATGCTGGAGGACAGGTAAAGCCATGAGTCATGTGGTAGCATATAGATTAATAGAAATGGGTTAATTTAAAATGTAAGAATTATCTAGTAACAAGCCTGAGCTATTGGCCGAGCATTTACAATTAATAATAAGTCTCCGTGTTGGTTATTTGGGAATTGATGGGCTGGATATAAAAGTCTGCTTACAAATGGTACCCAAAAACCTTCTCTTTTAATTAGACAAAAAGGGGGAAATGCTGTGGAATAATCCTTTTGAATACTGTAAGGATTTGTCATTCAAATTGGTTTAATAAAAAGCTGACTGGCTGGTAGCCAGGCAGGAAGTACAGGTAGGACAACCAAACTAAGTGTGCTGGGATGAAGAAGGGAGGAGTCAGAGGAGTCACTAGCCAGAGAGAGAGTAAGCAAGACATGCTGGACAGGTAAATCCACAAGCCACGAGGCAGCATATATATTAACAGAAATGAGTTAATGTAAAATGTAAGAGTTAGTTAATAACAAACCTGAGCTATTGGCCGATCATTTATAATTAATATTAACCCTCTGTGTGGTTACTTGGGAGTGCTTGTGGGACAGAAACTTCCGCCTCCACAACAGTGGGTAGTATGACCAAGAATTTCAAAACCTGGTTTGCAAGCTCAAGCCAACTTTCATTCACAGGGCCCACCATCTTTCTTTCTAGCAGGTATTTCACTAGGGGAGAGCGCACTATGAAATCCAGCCAAACAGCAGAACATACTCCAGAGAGCCCAAGCTCCTCTAAGCAGCTCTCCAGTGCCTGAAACATCAGTGAAATACTCACTTGACATAAATAGATTTTGTGTAAGCTCCACTCTTCACCTAGAGCACAGATCTTAATGTCACTGTTCTCACCATTCAAAAACAATGTTTGATAGATGTACTTAGATGTGCTCTTTAATTTTTTCCTGTTAAGAAAGCACAAAATTATATAAGTAAACAGCTTAGTGGTAGAGCACTAACATCACTAGGCCCTGTCCAATGCCAACACATTAAAACATGTAACATTTCACTGATTTTCATATACAGTTAAGTCTCCTTTTGTCCTGTTTCTGTAAGATCCAACTTACCCACTGTGTGAATGAGGAGGAAGAGGCAGGTCAACAGAGGCTACACTGGGTGCTCTTACTAAAAGCAGACAGGTGAGGCAGTAGGGTGATATCTCTAGCCACTCTTTATAAGTTGTTGGTTCTAATTCAATTTAAGTTATTTGCTCAATAAACAGGTCAGCAATCACATTACGGGTATTTCCTTGTTTAGAAACCAGTGCTATGAGATAGAAAGTGGTGGCACACACCTTTAATCCCAGCACTTGGGAGGTAGAGGCAGGTGGATCTCTGTGAGTTCGAGGCCAGCTTGGTCTACAGAGTGAGTTCCAGGATAGCAAGGGCTACACAGAGAAACCCTGTCTTGAAAACAAAACAAACAAACAAAGAAATCAGTGCTATGAAAGATTCAATACTGCTGCAGCAAACTGTTACTCAACTATAATCCAGTTGGCAGAGCACTTGCCTTGAATGCATAAGGTCTTGGCTCAATCCTCAGCAACACAAAAAAAGAAAAAAAATTGCATTCAAGCTTATTTCAAACTAAACTAATTAAAACTAATTTTAAACTCATTGTTTTTCCCCACTAGACAAATGGTTTACAACCCTAGATCAAAGCTTTTCAAAACTATTGCTCAAAAGATAAGCATATTAGGGGCCACTAGTAAGGGCAGAGTTAAGAAACATGGATCCCCTATAACCTCACCCAGAGCACCACCTATAACCTCACATAGAGCACCACCTATTATCTATTATATCTGCAAATATATTAGACTTCTGCATCAGACTTATTTTAGTAAAATACCTGAATTTTAAAAGCTTGGTAACCACAGGGGTGAGGACANAGCTCAGTTGGTAGAGTGCTTGCTTAGCATGCACAAGGCCCTTGGGTTTAATCCCCACCACTGTACATACCATGTATAATGGGGCAAGTCTGTATGCCCCACACTGAGGAGGTATAGGAAGGACAACCAGGAATTCAAAGCCCTATTTTGCTAATAGCAAGTTTGAGGCCAGCCTAGACTACATGGAAACCCTGACTTTAAAAAAGAAAAAAAAAAGTTTGCAATCTCTGCTCCAGATGATCTAGTAAGTAAGAGAATGGTGGCCAGCAAGGGATAATCTAGTTTTAAAATACATAATTTTGAAGATGTTATTTATTTCCTTATGTGTCTATACATCTGTATACATGCATTCACATGTGTAGGTGCACATGTGAATGAAGAGGGCAAAGAAGGCAGTGGAAGTCCTCCTTTATAATTCTCCACCTGCTTTTTTGTTTGTTTGTTTTTGAGACAGGGTTTCCCTGTATAGCCCTGCTGTCCTGGAACTCATTCTGTACAGCAGGCTGGCTTTGTACTTGGAAATTCAGCTGCCTCTGCCTCCCAAGTGCTGGGATTAAAGGTGTGGGCCACCACTGCCCAGCTCAACCTGATCTTTTAAGGCAGGGTCTCTCTATAAACCTGGAGTTTATGTCTTTTGGTAAGCTGGAAAACAGAAAGCCCCCACGATCCTCCAGTCCCTGTCTCCCTTCCTGCCTTCCCCCAGAGATGAAGTTACAGGTGTGCACAGCATACCTGGTTTGGTATATGGGTGCTGGGTTCATATATGAACTCCAGTCCTCATGAGAGTGAAGCAAGGGCTCTTCCCTGCTGAGCCATCCGAAGCCCAAGCTAACCTATCTTAAAATTTGATTGACTTCTGATAGATTTTCTAGTAGTTTAAACTTTAAAATCTCTGAGGATGGACAGATGGCTCAGCGGTTAAGAGCACTGGCTGCTTTTGCAGAGGACCTTGGCTTGATTTCCAGCATCTACATACATGGCTGTTCACAATAGTCTGTAACTCCAGTCCCAGGGGATCTGGTGACCTCTTCTGGCCTCTGAAGGTACTACTGCATGAACATGATGCGGGCATACACATAGAAATAAAAACAACAACAAACCCCTTTAAAATCTCTTTCTAGAAACAAAATAATTGCTGGGTGTGATTGTTTTAATTGTTAAATTGACACAATCTAGATTCACCTAAGAATATAATCTCAAGGAGAGATTTATTGTCTGAATTGGGTTGGACTGTGGGCTTGTCTGTAGGTTATCTTGATTATGTTAATTAAGGTGGGAAGACCCACCCATTGTGGGTGGTATCATTCCCTAAAAAGGTTTCTAAACTGTGTAAGTATGAAGGAAGCAGAGTATGCATGTGTTAATTCATTGTACTCTGCTCTTAACTGCGTACAATGTGCCAGCTGCTTCCAGTTCCTGCCTTGATTTCCCTGCAATGATGGACTGTAGACTGGAATTGTGAGCTAAAATAAACTACTTCTTTCCCAAACTGTTTTGTCAGGGTGTTTTATCACAGCAACAGGAAAAGAAACTGGGTGTGGTGGTGCATACACATAACCTCAGCGTTCCTAAGATAGAAGATCAAGAGTTCAAGGTCAGTCTTGGCTAAAGAGCAGAGCTGAATAAGACCCTGTCATGAAACAAAGCAAGAGGAAGTTACTGTTTCACCCCGTGTCAGGAATCAGCATTGTATTAGTCAGTATTCTCTAGAAAACACACACACACACACATTTATAAAGGGGATTTATTAGAATAGTTTACAGGCTGTGGTTCAGCTAGTCCACCAACAGAAGGTCCAAAAACCCAGTAGTTCAGTTCATGAGACTGCCCAGAAGGTGTGGCCTACATTAAAGTGTATCTTCCTACCTCAAAAGATCAAGACTAAAATCAAGAGTAAAAGTGGTGTTCCCACTTCAAATGATTTAATTAAGAAAAAAAATCACTCACAGGTATACCCAGCCACTTGTGTTTTAGTTAATTTCAGATGTAGTTGAGTTGACAACTAAGAATAGCCTTTTGATATCAATTAGCAATCAAGAAAATGTTCACATGCTTCAAGATGTGTTCCACTTCAGACTCCCTCACATACCACTGGGCTGTCAAGTTGACAGCTGAAACTACTTAGAAATACCACTAAACATAAAAGTTAAGGAAAAGAGAGAGCAAGAGTCTCAAGGGAAACTCACAACACAAGGAAATAGGAATTTTTAAAAGTGCATATTCATATGCCTGGAATTCTCAAATAACTATGCTTATAAAATGATAATGGGGTGCAGTAGCAAAGGATTTCTCAGAACAAGAAAGAGATATATTTAAATACAAGCATTTGAGTCTCTGGATTGTCAGGATTCACCAACTACCAAGCTGTCAAAAGACTCACAATTAAGAGGCATTCATTATATTCTAAAATACCAAAGAAAAAAACTTTCAAAAATTCAGAGGAAAAAAAATATGGTCATCTAAAAAGAAAACAGAACTAGACCAGGGTCAAATCTTCATCCATGCTTAGGCTAGAAAACAATGAACCAGTACCATCATCAAAGGTTCAGTGGATAAAGGTACCTGTTGCCAAGTCTAAGGGCTCAAGTGTGATGCCTGGAACCTTCATGGTGAAGTGGGAGAATCAATTTCCCATCCTCTGACCTCTACATGGGATGTGTACACACATGTACATGCACACCAAGTAAAAATATATTTTTTTAAAAGTAGATGTTTATTTACAACACAACTTTTGCACCTAAGGTTAAGGAAATATAGAGGAAGAGGGGGAAGAAAGATTGTAAGAACTAGAGGAACAGGAAGTTTGCTTCATCAACATAGCTGCCAAACAAGACCTAAAAAGGATGATACCAACAGACACACTAACCTGGAAGAGGAAATGTCATTGAGCCTCAACTCTAGATGGAGAACTACAGTCAACTAGGGAATGCTGAGAGCTGGAGAAATAGTCTGACCCAAGGAAAGGCCCTTGAATTGATTAGCCAATACCAAGTGGTCAGCCCCAAATCACATTCATACAAGCAACATTATACAGACTAAACAGGTTGTAGTATATATATTTAGAGGGAATAGAGGCCATGTATTTGAGAGAGAGCAGGGGTGGGTGGGTACAGGGAAAGGTTAAAGGGAAGGAGGGAAACGATATAATTAAATTTTAATTTCAAAAATAAAAACTATAAAAAAGAGTAAATGTTTAAAGACATGGAAAGGCATATAAAGTACGATAATCAGTCAGAGGAAAAATAAACTGAGACTAAGTTTATATTTATATAAGCAAAAATGATCACCCTTCTCCACTCTTTCACTGAAATGAGATGTAGTTCACTGAAATGAGAAAGAAAAGGGCAGAAGCTACTGAAAACCTCAGTCCATTCATAGAGATGGGGGTCAAAGTCCCAGTTGTAATAATTAGAAACAGGCAGGCCCAGACTAGAGTAAAAGGGTGGGACCCTGTAGGAGGTTTGGGGTTTCAAAATGGGTTCTATGCAAGGTTATCTCAAGACTGAGAAAAATCTCAAGATAGGATGAAAGAGTATTATTTTATCANTGGAGGCAAAAAAGACAGCTAGAAACTCTAGGACAATAAAAAACTTTTAAAAAGGGGGCCAAGTCAGGCACGGTGGCACTGACTTCAACCCCAGTACCAGGGAGGTGGATCAGAGGCAGAAAGATCTCTGTGACTTCCAGGGCAGGCCAGCCAGAGTGCGACATTGAAGGGGGCAGGGGGTGGGGTGAGATGGCTCAGCAGGTAAAGGCCTTGTTCACCACACTTGAAGAAGTGAGTTCAAACCCTAAAATCCACATGGTGCAAGGAGAAAACTGATCTCTGCACATGTACTGTAGCAATGCCTCCCTCAAACATAAATGTAGCTATTTATGTAAATAAAATACAAACAGAAACAGCCCAACTAGAAGCACTTGACAGGAGGTAAGAAAAGGTTCCAGGGGCTAAGGATGTAGCTGATTTGACAGAGTGCTTGCCTAGCATCTATGAAGCCCTGGGTTCAATCTAGCACTACTATATTGAGTTTGAGGCTAGCCCAGAGGCTAGCCTAGGATAAGTGACACTTTGTTCCAAAAGGTGAAAGGTTCAGTCTAACCATGAGGTTAGCAAATGCTTCCCTCTGGCATTAGGCCTGTGAAGTGTGATCTGTAAGCCTTGTCCACAGCCTGACATCACTGACAGACCTTTACACAATTATAATACACATTGTTCACTAGATTTCCATTTTTTTACAGACAACCTGTGGACAAGATGCAGAGAATCTGCTGCAGAACAGTGTGAATTTTAACAGCTTTGCTCATGTGAAAGACAGCAGTTAGCAAAAGGTTTAGTTGAGGGGTGGACATAGAAGCTGAAGCTTTTCACGAGCAGCTTTGTTGAGGTGGGAAAGCACAACAGAATCTGACAAGGGAATCAGATCCAGCAAACAAAATTACAGATCCAAGCATCTTCTCACACCTTCAGTTATTCAGTCAGACATCTCCAACTATACACACACTCTAAATTCTGACATGCATTTTCTTTCTTTTTTGAAACAGGGTCTCACAAATAACCTAGTCCTTGAAGCTGTGAGTCTCCTGTCCCAGCCTCCTGAGTGCTGGGATTATAGGTATGTGCCACAATGCCAGGCCTATTCCTGTACCTATTTTTTAAAGATCTCTCCTCCTTATATTTTGTCCATAATAGTTATTTCCTATTCTTTATTAGTAAGATTTATATTTTCCTTTCAGATTACTGTTTCTCCTTTTAAAAATGGGCTCTGTCATATATTTCAACAATTACATTAAATATACATGGTATGCATACTAATCAAAAGTCATAGACTATCTTATTGGATTAAAAAAGCAAGACTTAACTATATGCTGTATACATACTTATCTTAAATATAAATACACAAATGGGGCGGGCAGATTAGTCAGACAATAAAGTGTTTTTCAAGTACAAAGACCTGAGTTGAATGGAG
>LZPO01017294.1:261571-271626 GCA_001675575.1 Neotoma lepida | reverse complement strand
TGTGTGTGTGTGTGCGTGTGTGCTGAGGATTGAACTCAGGGCTCCAGGTTCTATACCACTGCACTACATTCTCAACCTTTAATGCATACTTTTAAGAGCACAGCTTCCTCATCTGCCTGGTAATGGCAGCAGAAGAAGCTGAACCTAGAATCCTCTGCAGGGCCTGCAGGGTCTGCTGGAAGTGTGAGAANGCATTCCCCCTTCCGCCCCAACCCGTTTTCTGTTCTTTACTTGGTACTAGACAGTCAGGCGTTCTAAGATGGCGTGGGTGTGGTGAAAACTGACTCACCNTTCCCAACCCCTCATTAACTCCTTTGCTTCTTTAAGAAGCCTGGAGAGTCTCATAAACATGAAGCTGAGACTAATTTCCAAGAAGCTTGGGTTGCCTACACAGCAAACTTCTCATCACAATTTGACCTGTAAATTAAATATCCTGAAAAGTAGGGAATACACTGACCATTTGAGAGCTGCTATTGAGAAGAAAGAATGTTGGGCATGGGGACATAGGGCTGGGGGTGGATGGCTCAGAGGGCAAAATGCTTGCCATGCAAGCATGAGGACCTGAGTTTGGTTCCCCAGCACCCATATAAAAGGAGTAACAGCAAGCATTGGTTACCCCAATTGGGGTTACCCCAGTGCAGGCAAGGGCAGAGACCCAAGGATCCCTGAGGCTCACTGGTTAGCTAGTCTTGCCCTGGTTCNTGAGACAGACACCTTGTCTCAATAATGTGTAGAGTGATAGGAGGAGACACCAGTGTCAGCCTTTAGCTTATAACACACACACACATATGCACACACACATACACACATATACACACACACATACACACACATACACACATACACACACATACATATACACACACACATACACACACATACACACACACATACACACATATACACACACATACACACACACATGCTCCTTTGGCCTGCTGCCATGCCTTCCCTCCTCTGGAACTATAAACCAAAGTAAACTATGTCTTCCCTAAGTTGCTTTTGGCATGGTGTTTACACAGCAATAGAAAGTAAATGATAGCATACAACCTCTGTACAATTTGTTTCCCCATTTATCGGGTGCCTTTATGGCAGGCATGCGACATCNTGGAGGGAAGAAATGNACAAATAATAAGAGCAATTGAGAGCTCAAATAATGGGGCATATACCAGTTACAGATGCAGGTCTTACACATCTCAAAGACCCTAAAGTTTGCAATATCAAATACTGGAATAAATTATGTGAAGTTATTGCTAACACACTTTCTTTCTTTATTTTTTATTTTCTGTGTTTGGGTATTTTGCTTATATATATGTCTGTGCACTACATGTATGCAGCACCCATGGAGGCCAGAAGAGGGTGTCGGATTCCTAGAACTGGAGTTACAGGTGGTTGTGAGCTGTCATGTGGGTGCTGGGAATGGAACTGAGGTCCCTTGAAAGAGCAGTCAGTTCTCTTAACTGCCTAGCACTCCAGCCCCTGGTATTCTAACGTTTCGATAGAAGGATGTTTGAGACTGAGGTCAGGGGTGATACTTCCTCTCCATAGTCTGTGTTCACTTGAACAGGTCAGTTACTTAAAATGTTAGGGCTTGTTATACTACACATGCTTTGAATAAAAGCAGTACTGAGTCACTGCTCCAGAATTTCCATCCTTGTTTGGGGCCAACATGAACTTATNACTGTATTTAGAAAGTAAACACTTCAAGCTTGTACATTGTGAGAAAGGAGGGACCCCAGAATCCCTGAGGCAGAGAATCTTCATTGGGAATGACATGCCAAGGAGGAGGGAACTAGTGGTGCTGCACACCAAGGCCAGCCCTGTGTTCATGTGGTACCCTACCTTGATGAAGGAGTACAAAGACTTTCCATAAAGCCTCTTGAAGTTTGCCCGGATGTCCAGCATGTCAATCTCTGCTCGAGAAACCATCACTCTGATGAGGGTGCTGTCATCAGTGCCTAAGCCCTGAGGAAGGCACAAGATCTTGCATCAGGTGATACTCTTCGCNGTCCAGCAAGGCAAGACAAGGCAATAGTGACTCTGCTACAGCATCCTTTGCTATATGACCTGGGAAGCCCGAGGAACTTCCTCATGCCTTAATTTGGGATGCAAGGCTTGACACAGCCCACCTTTCCAACACTCTGTGTCTTGACCTGAAGATATCGCTCTGCCTTTCCAAAGACAGGCTCTGTGCTGTTCAGCAGCCTGTGTCATCTACTATCCTCCTCTCCCACCCCGTTCTGCTTAAACAGAGCAAGCTGGTTTTGTTTTCTTTTTTCCTTCCTTCTTTTCTCTCTCTTTTATTACTAAGACAAGGCCTTGTTATATAGCCCAGGCTGGCCTCAAACTAAGCAATCCCCTTTTTCAGCCTCCCAAGAGCTAGAGTTTCAGGTGTGTGCCAGCATGCCTGGCTCCAATTTCCTTATATATTCTTTTCAAATCCTCCCTCAAGAATATTGAGAAACTATACTGTGTCTCTTGTGNTCCNACAATAGTGGATGGTGAACTGCTNTCTTCCNATCTATCTTATTGTTGGTATGTTCTGCATGCTTTATTTTCTTTGAGGACNGATATTCTCTAAGAGCGAAGACTCCCCACCAGGTATGATGGCATAGGCCTGTGATCCCAGCACTTGGAAGGCTGAGGCATAGGCCTGTGATCCCAGCACTTGGAAGGCTGAGGCATAGGCCTGTGATCCCAGCANTGATCCCAGCACTTGGAAGGCTGAGGCATAGGCCTGTGATCCCAGCACTTGGAAGGCTGAGGCATAGGCCTGTGATCCCAGCACTTGGAAGGCTGGGGCAAGATGATCAGGAGTCCAAAGCCATCCTCAGCCACAAAGAGAATTCTAGGCCAGCCTGGGCTACATGAGAACTTGTCTCAGAAGAACAACAAAACCCAAGCACTTGGGTTCCTGGTTTCCTGTCCNCCTTGGGGCTCCTGGCAGGGCTGCCTACACAGGGTCCAACACAGATTTGGGAACCTGGCTCTGAAGCTAGAGTTTGCCTCCTGGGGGCACTCCTTCCTCCATGAACAATGTAAACAAACTGTGTCTACTCTGTATGCCTTAGTTTCTCCACTTGTAAAACAGGACAGTTTGTGCCCCTGCTTCTCCTTGGGGGATAAATTAATCTATACATGTAAGGCTCTGGGAGAAGGGCTCCACACAACACAAGTACACAGGGAACAGCACTCAGTATGAGTAGCAGCAGTATTTAGTGAGGGATACAAGATGGAGTCGAGTTGGCTGTTCCGGGGTGGAATTCAGGTGGCAAACCCAAGAAGGTAGACAAAAAATATGCCACAGTCTTTCAAGTGATAAGGCGAAGCCATTTACCTTCATGGATTTATAAAGCCGTTCAGCAAAATATGCAGGTTTGTTCCTCATGCACTTCACTGTGGAGAAAATGAACAAAAAGAAGTGAGCACAGGCCACTCCCCTGCCCACTAGGCCACGCCCACTCTCAGGAGTGCTTCCCTTCTCTTAATAAATTATCTCTNTTTCCATAAAAAGAAAAAGAATGAAAAGATTACAGAAAAAAAAATCCAAGAACAAAGAAAACTGACAGTTATTCTCTGTTTCTTCAAAGTCCCAAGAAATATTTCCTGATTGTGACCCATTTAAGCCAAGCAGCACTTCCTGAACGTAGTCTGCACTCCAGGCCCCTCTCACACGGACAGGATCCTCAGCTTAGCAAGTTCCTGGAGAAGTCATTAACGATGGTCATCAAAGCAAGGGTGGCTCGTAGTTCCAAAGTGATTATTACATCTGCCGTATAAAATAGTTATTAGGGGGCTGGAGAGATGGCTCAGGGGTTAAGAGTATTTGTCCTTGCAGAGGACTAGAGTTCAATTCCCAGCACTCACATGATTGCTTACAACAGCCTGTAAGTCCAGTTTCAAAGGATCTGACACCCTCTTTTGACCTCTGACAGTACCAGGCATGCACATGACACACAGACATACATGCAGGCAAAATGCCCATAAAATAAAAAAACTTAAAAATCAGTTATTAAACCTAACCATCCATTGACTTGCCAGATGCAGCCAGCATGCTATTATCGTTCTCCTATAATGAAATAGAAAAGTGCCAAAGACAAAAACAAAACGAAAAACAAAAAATGTAAGTCAGCTAGCACAACAGCGCACAGGTCATACAAAATAGTTCTTTTTGCTTTGCTTTTTTCAGTCAGGTTCTCCCATAGCCCAGGCTGGCCTTGAACTCACTATACAGCTGAGGATGCTCTTGAACTCCTGATCCTCAAGGCTGCCTCTACCTCCCAAGTGCTGTAATTACAGGTGTGCACAATGTCTAGTTTTGCAAACATTTCTTGTTTAAAGTTGTAGAACAGCCCGATGGGGCTGCTCATATCTATGATCCTAGCCAGGATAGGTGGATTGCTAATGAGACTATCTAGAAAAAGAAAAGTCTGGGGCTGGAGAGATGGCTCAGTGGTTAAGAGCACTGGCTGCTCTTGCAGAGGACCGGAGTTTGGTTATCAGCACCCATGTGGTGGCTCACAACACTCTCTAACTCCTGTTTCAGGGGATCCAGCACCCTCTTCTGGACTCCAAAGGCATTGCATACATGTGGGACACAGACATATATGCAGGCAAAACACTCATGCACAGAAATTTAAAAACAAAACAAAATAAAAAAATAATAGTTCTGAAAATTCATGTGGGTATGGTGGCACATGGCTGTGGGTGAGGTATTTAGGGGCTGAGGTGAGAAGATCACATTAATACAGGAATTCTAGACCAGCCTGGCCAATCCATTTTTTGAAATTCTAGAATGTACCCTCAGTGATTGAAACAACTTTAATTTCAGAAAAACACAGTTCCACATCTCCATGACAACATCTGGATACTAAGGAGAAACATCACCAGAATTAGCTCAGTGGCACACCAGCTTACCTATAGCCAGCAGGGCGTCTTCAAAGCTACCAGATGTTTCAGATTTAATGCTCTGTTCAATGTCCTTCTGTGAGATCCTTTTGTATTCATCAAACACTACAATCAATAACAAGATAGTGTGATTTAGAAAACTGGGCTGGTGTGATGACTCNTCTGCTAAAGGCACTTGCAGCCAAGCCTGATGACCTGAACTAATCCCTGGAACCCACATGGTGGAGGAAGAGAAATGTCCTCCGATCTCCACATGTGATCTGTGGCATCTGCATACCCATACACATGTACTCATGCATGCGGGCACACACACACATAACACGCGCGCGCGCACACACACACACACACACACACACACACACACACACCACTCTCTCTAAATAAATAAACACATAAATAAATGTAATAAAAATTTAAATACAGGAAACTAAAGTTTGTGGAGAGGATGAACACATTTTAACAAGCTTACGCTACTTAATTTTTTGGCATATTTCAAGAAGAAACCAATTAGTACCGTGGGTGAGGACCAGGCCGGATGTGGCCTGGTGAACTGGGCCCATCCAGGAAGAAGAGTGCTGANATCCCTGGAGAATGTCAGGCACTCTTCCCTATATCAAGTAGAGAGTCTCTGGGTACACACCTGCCCTCTTCCTGTCTCAGCAGACAGGGTCCAGTAGCTCACACCTGTAATCCCAGTAGATGGCAGGTGGAGGTGGGATTGGCAGTTCCTCAGTTACACCCTGAGTTCAAGGCCAGCCAGGACTACATGAGAGCCAATCACTTGGAAATGTCAGCCTTGGATGTCACCTATGTCCTCCTCTTCCATTTGGCTCATTAAGACGAGAACAATTCAGCCTCCTCAAAACTGAGTCACATCTGGTAACAGCCGGTTGCATCTTTTAATAGATTTTTCACATAATTAAATTTTTTCTTGTTTTTTGCCAAGGATTTTTGAACAGGATGAATATGTTTTCCTCTCTTCTTCCAGAGACTTCTTAGGACAGATATATCTGTTTTGTTTATCTCCTTAGTGGCCTTCACTGGCATGCTGTCTTGTCCCCTCCATCCATGTGATTGATTGGTATCAAGGGATAATATGTTCAACAACTCACAATCATAACCTTGGCCCAGCAGGGTCCCTCATAGCNACCTGCCCTCCAAGGAGATGGTTTTCTTTCTTTTCCGTATTTTGTGCGGTCAGGCATGGTTGGTGTACACCTTTGATCCTAGCACTTGGGAGACAGAGACAGGAGGATCTGTGTGAATTTGAGGCCAGCCTGGACTACAGAGTGAATTCCAGGCCAGCCAGGGCTCCACAGCGAGATCCTATCTCAAAACAAATGTGGGGTGTGGTATATTATGTTCTTCTTCTTCTTCCTTCTTCTTCTTCTTCTTCTTCTTCTTCTTCTTCTTCTTCTTCTTCTTCTTCTTCTTCTTCTTCTTCTTCTTCTTCCTTCTTCTTCTTCTTCTTCTTCTTCTTCTTCTTCTTCTTCTTCTTCTTCTTCTTCTTCTTCTTCTTCTTCTTCTTCTTCTTCTTCTAAGATTTATTTATTTATTATGTATACAGAAGAGGGGGCCAGATATCATTACAGATGGTTATGAGCCACCATGTGGTTGCTGGGAATTGAACTCTGGACCTCTGGAAGAGCAGTCAGTGCTCTTAACCTCTGAGCCATCTCTCCAGCCCCAGTATATTATGTTCTAATGGTTGTGCATGTGTGTGCAAGCAAGTGGAAGCCAGAAGCTGGTGTCAGGTGTCTCCTTATTTTTAATTAATTTAAATTAATTAATTAATTTCGAATGTGCTTACCACTGCTTATGTCTGAACTCATGCATACAAAAGCCACAGAAGGATGCTGGGTGTCTTCCTCTATCACCCATTTTCTTAGTGCTTTAAGACAGGTCACCCACTGAACTGGAAGCTCACCATTTCAGCCGAGCTGGCTGGCCAATTAACTCCTGGGATCCACCTGTCTCTGCCTTCTGATGCTGGCCTTACAAGCACATGCAGTGGTACCTGGCTTTTTTATGTGGGAGTGTGGGATTCGAGCTCAGGCCCTCATGCTTGCCTAGCAAGTACTTCCCACTGAGCCATCTCCCCAGCTTACCACCTTATTTTATTTTATTTTGAGACAGTCCTCACTGCATCTGGAGCTTACCAATTAGCCAGACTGGCTGGCCAGCGAGCCTCGGGGATCATCCTATTCCTAGCTTTCCTGCCTAGGATTACTGGTGCATGCTGGAACCAGCTTTTTGTTTGTTCCCAGGAAAGTCCCCAGAAACATCTTGATTTATGTTCTCATGGAGGGGTTCAGATCTCCCTCCAGTCTGGGGAGCCACTGGTACTTTCCATTTTCTTTTTCGTGGGTGGGTATTTGTCCAGAATCAAAGACGCTAATCAGACCCCTATTGTAAACTGGAGTGAATGCTTGGAGACAGAAAATTATTAATAAACCCTTACTTCTGGCTATTACTGTTTGTTGATAACAAGATTATTCAGTTTACAATACCTAAGTGGTGCTTAAAATATTGTCTCTTGGTAACTTATGAACAGGTAATTTTAAACTGCCCAACTACGGACATACTTGGAATTATCAATTCTTGGTAAATGCGTCCCAGGACCTGCATGCAGTTCTAGGAAAGTGCCACAAGGGGGAGCTCACATTTGTAACTAGACAAGGAGAGCCAATGAAAGAAAGCATAAAGCCCCAAGTTTCATGGTGGTGTATGATTTACCACAGGAGTAATTGCTTATTATTATTATTTTGCCACTGAGGAATATCTAGAATAATTGCAACTTATAAATGTGTCAAACATTGCAGTTACGCTGTGTTTTCAATTTAGCAATCTCATTCTCCTCAAATTCCCCACAAGCTTTGAAACTTGGTGCCTATGACAGGGAAGATGGTGGTTTATAAAATTATGATGCCCATGAAGGTCTAAAGAGCTCATCTATAAGACGAACTGCCCTATTGAGTCCTTACTGCTGTTTAAAGGAGACTTTAGCCTGACAACAAATATTCTATAACGGTTCAGTGTTCTTTCTCTCCAAAGAAGTTAAAAGCACATTGCAAAGTTTAGAAATTACCAGAAGCAAATTAGGAGCATCACACAAAGGAAATAAAAAGTGAAATTACCCACAACTCATCTTACTCAATATAATCCCTGAATAAATCTATCAGTGATGTCAAACAGAAATAAATATCAACTGACATTTGCTTAGATTGGTTCCTTGGGCAGTGACGGTTACTTTCTTATGTAAGTGATGGAAAATGAATGTCTTGGGGCTGCACTAGAGAAGGGACCAACTGGAAAGACTGGTTTCCTGGGATAAGGAATGCTAAATAATTACGAACATGTTGTACATCTGTCAATTATTCAAATTAATCATTCAAAATTGGCCTTCATTCATATAATTTCATTCCCACATTTACAAGGAAAAAAAATCTAACAGTTTAGTTTGTTTTCTGTATCATGGTGGGGAAAGGTCATCATGAACTGGAAGAGCACTATGATCAAGACACATTNTATACATGTTTGGAATTATCAAAAAATAAATAAAAGATATTCTTCTTTTAAAAGGTTATCAGAGGCTGGAAAGATGATTCAGTGGTTAAGAGCACTTGCTGCTCTTACAGAGGACCTGGGTTCAGGTCCCTTCCAAGCACCTACTTGGTGGCTCACAATGGTCTGTAACTCCAGTTCCAGGGGACCTGGCACCCTCTTCTGATCTCCAAGGACATGAGACATACACTTTGGTTCATAGACATATATTCAGTTGAAACATTCATACGCATAAAATAAAATAAATTACTTAAAAATTTTAAGGTTATCAACCATTCTAGCAGAATTGAACGAGGTAGTGAGGTAGGTACCCACCATGCAGCAGATGGTTCCGATTCCGGGAGCAGAGGATGCTCAGGAATTTCACCTCATCTGTTCCCCATTTCTTCTCTCCAGCCTCATACAGGTCCTGGCGCCAAACAAAGCATGAGTTTAAACACCAGAAAGGATGTGCCAGTACCTGGGCAAATAGTTCTAAAACTTCTAAGAGTTAAGCTGGCTTGGTTTTGTTTTGTTAGTTGGAAAGGCAAACATGCTGTGTACACACACACACACACACACACACACACACACACACACACACATACACACACACACACACACACACACACACGTACATACACACACTCCGTCCTTCAATTACTTTAACCTCATAATGGCTTGAACAACATACATTCAGCAGAAATTAGTCTTCAAAGTTTTCATTTTGATCTTTTCTCAAGCCAGTCTATACAGTTTGGGACTTCATCAAAATGTAACCATCAAGCAGTGAGCCGTGTTCCCATTAGCTACAAGGGCAGACAACCAACCCACGATAGTGGACCTTGTTGTTAAGCTTCCCACTGTGAATGCATTTTCAGCTTACACTAGGTTGGGACATAACACCACTGTAAGTCTCTGAATCTGTGTCTTTCTGTGATGTGTATGTGGTGTGTGTGTGTGTGTGTGTGTGTGTGTGTGTGTGTGTGTATTCTGTTTTGCAAAAGACCCTGACAAATATCCCACTGTGTTAATAAAAGAAGGCAGATATGACCCTGATTTCTGGCACTAGAGCATAAGCAGTCATATGGCCCAGGAGACTCTGAGAAGTCCAAGCTGTGCAATACACACACTCCCTTCTTTTTAATGCAAGCAACAGGTTCTTTTCTGCATGATCCATAGTGGCTCCTACCCTGTACACAGAGTGGAACCACTCCACTGCTACAGCTGGGGGTTAGTTAACAGTAGAGGAACTAAGCATAAATCCCAGTTCTTCTATGTCCTGGTGGTTGTTGTTGTTTTGGTTGTTTTTGCTTTTGTCAATGTGAAACAAGCTAGACTCAAATGAGAAAATGCCTCCCTTGGATTACGTGTAGGCAAGTTTGTAGGGCATTTTCTTCGTTAATGTCTAAGGTGGGAGGGCCTATCTCATTTTGGGCCTGTCTCTTATACACATCTAGATGTGTATAAGAGACAGGACTGGAAGAGTCAGATGGAGAAGAGAGAGGGATGGAAATGTTGTAAATGCTGTACTCATACAGGAAATTATCAAAAAATAAATAAAAGATATTATTGACATCCTATGGAATATACCTGTCTCTTAT
>LZPO01017294.1:207518-235244 GCA_001675575.1 Neotoma lepida | reverse complement strand
CTCCATAAATAAAGCTGAGAGCAATTGAGTAAGACGCTTCAGGTCTCTGCACATGGTGTTTTGTCTAAAACTTGTAGACGTACAGCAGCGTGGGAAACAGCAGTATCAATCCATAACCTCCAGGACACGTATCTCACCTACAGTTTACACTGCGCTCAGCTCACAGACTGAGAAGCAATTATTCTACATATGACTTAAAACATCCCCACCCTTTCTCCACCCTTCTCCCATTTTTACCACGGTTTGGACTCTATTCCAATGGCTCCTCAATCTAAACAGCGGAGGGAGGAGTTGGGGACATTGATCACATGGGCTTCTACATCCTGAACTAACATTCCTGGCTGCCTGGGGAGTCTTCATCATTTCCATCTTCTCAGACAAAAACTGCGGCTTAGGTCAATAGTCAGCTCATGACCAGTTTAGGATAAAAGCCTCACTACGTCCTGTGTGGTTTGAGATCCTAGTTCCCTTGATGTTTTTTATTTGTTTGTAAGGAGTGGGAGGGGGTGTCTCATTTTGTAGCTTAGGCTAGCAGAGAATTCACTTCATAATCCAGACTGGCTTGACACTGGCCACAATCCTGCTTCATCCTTCTAAGTTCTGGGTTTCAGGCATGAGCAATCGAGCTCAGCTTCCTCTGTCCTGTTTGAAAGATTTCAAATCGATTGGAATGCCACAATGCAAAAACTGACTGAGGTAAGTTCTGTGTTGTACTAAGAAGCAAACTTAAAAATCTACATTTTACTAAAACAACAGGAGCCAACATGGCCCAGGTGGTTGTCAGGGAAACTGGTTGGGCCCTGCATGTTTAGCTCAATCCTTACCTTGTTAAATGTCTTGCCTTGTTAAAAGCTTATGCCTTGAGGCATAAGCTTCAAGCAGGGGTTATTGTAATAAATTTTATAAATGTAGCTGGTGACATGGATTCTTAGGCCTGCATTCACCACTGCTTTAGATTCTTTCTCTCTCCCTCCCCACCCCTTTCTCAACAGCCCTCAGCAGTGCTCAAGGACTGGAGACCTTTGGAATTCTGATCGGCTGCATCATTTTGTTGTTGGTGGTTGTGAGATTTAAAAAAAGTTGTTCTAGCCAGGTGTGGTGGAGCATGCCTTTAGTCCCAGCCCTCAGGAGGCAGAGGCAGGCAGATCTACATGAGTTTGATGTTGTGGAATATTTAACTATGCAAAGATGTGTTACATCATGCTACAGAATATTACTTTAACTGTGTAAAGGTGTGTTGCATTTTTTTTATGCTGCATTTGTTTAATGATGTAAGGATGTGTGTTTAATTATGTTTCACCTTGCCTGCCTAAGGCACCTGATTGGGCTAATAAAGAGCCAGTAGCTAGGCAGGAGAGGGATAGGCAGGGCTGGCAGGCAGAGAGAATAA
This sequence comes from Neotoma lepida, assembly GCA_001675575.1. Lineage (NCBI taxonomy): Eukaryota > Metazoa > Chordata > Mammalia > Rodentia > Cricetidae > Neotoma > Neotoma lepida. The sequence goes on along the minus strand of LZPO01017294.1, from coordinate 233,854 downwards.
ATAGGAGGAGAAATCTGGGCTTGAGAAGAATGAGGAAGAAGAGAGAAGAGAGAGAGAAAGAGAGGGACACGCCTGGGGCCAGAAGCCAGGCAGCTGCCAACCAGACAGGAGGAGCAGTGGAAGTAAGATATATAGAAGGAAGAAAGGTAAAAAGTCCTTAGGCAAAATGTAGATGAAGAAAAACAGGTTAAGTTAAAAGAGCTAGCCAGAAACAAGCCTAAGTTAGGCTGAGCATTCATAATTAATAAAAAATCTCTCTGTCATGATTTGGGAGCTGGTTGGTGGCCCAAAGGAAAAGGCCTGGTACAGTTCAATGCCAGCCTGGTCTATAGAGGGAGTCTATAGAGCCAGGACAGCCATGGCTACACAGAGAAACCCTGTCTCAAAAAACAAACAAACAAACAATTGTTCTATCTTTTAACTTGCAGAGAAAGCCGATTCACTCCCTCTCCAGCCAGTGGCAAGAGGAACACGGGGTGGACTTTCTGAGACTGACCAGAGTCTCACTGAGGTGTCCTGTGCACTGTGTCACTCTGTCAATATTAGCTGGGTGAATACCTGCTCTGTGCACCCTTTCATTTCACTACTGCACCCTTCAGAATGGAGTTTTATCACCCATGCCTGTCTGTTTAAGAATAATCTATCATTAAAGATCCTGAAGGCCATTGAAAGTTACCTCACTACACTTGCTGGTGAGGACTCTCCAGCCTTCCCCAGTGTCACCACCAGTTTCCAGCTTGCTCCTCCACAGCAGCTTTCTCACTGCTGAGAGGCTTGAAGCATCAGGAAAGCTGGGCTTACAGTCCACACCCTGTTCTCCGGAGCAAGAAGGAGTTTATTTTTAAATAAACATTGACTCTTGAGTTGCATCAAATAACAGATATTTTATCAAGACTATCTCATTTGTCCCTCTTATCTAGAGAAGGGGGTGTTATCCTGTACACTGTAGAGAAATTAAGCATGGGGTCCCAGGGCACTTTCGTGGGCNTGATAGGGTGTTCATTCAGATCACATGCCCTCTGTGTCACACCATGTCTCTTCCCAGATGAACTGGCTGAGACTGGAGCATACTTAATCTGGCAGAGGGCTGGCTGCTAGTCAAAAGCAAAAACTGGTGCCGTGCAAATCCAGAAACACATTTCTAACTGCCGCACCCCTGTCTAGGCTCAGCCATCCAGCCTTTGGGATAACGTCCCTTGGAGGTGATACATGGTCAGCAGCATGCCATCTCCAGATGAGGCCACAGGATTCCAACAGGCACATTCTGTGCCCACCTTAGAAAAGAACAGGGTCTGGCATCCTGCGAATGCAAGTGGGGAGGCCATGGCTGGGCCAACCATAATACGGAAATGCTGGACACAGTAGCCACATCCATAGTCACAGGAGTACCCATAGTACTCAGGAGGCTGATGCAGAAGAATGGAAAATTTGAGGCTGCTGAGTTATGTAACAAGGCCTTAATATGTCTCACACACACACACACACACACACACACATACACACACAAAGTGCTGTCGGCTCCAGCAACTCACCGGGGAGTGATACCATTGATTAGTCTGAATCCAGAGTCTGTGAGGGTTAGACATAGTGAGCTCACTGATTGTTAACCCTGCAGTTTGAAGAGCACCCAGCAGACACCAGCGGGAGAGTGAAGAGCACCAGAAATAGCTCTTCTGGGTTTTGCTATGAACTGAAAGTACCAGGGGCATCATGCAAAGCCTCTGACAAGGCAGACAAAGTAATAATACGATTTTTCAAGCCCAGATAGTGGTTGCTTTATGTTATCATGACAATGACCTCCAGGCTTAAAACACAACTCCTTTGTTGCTCAGTTGGTTTTCTTTATTTCAGATCAAACTGCTAAGATGACCACAGCTGAGAAAATGATGAGAGTACACAAAGGAGACGGGATTCAGGGCTGGAGGGATGGCTAAGCACTTTAAGAGCACTTGTTTTTGCAGAGGACCTGCGTTCTGTTCCCACCACCCACATGGTGGCTACAATCATCTGTAACTCTAGTTCCAGGGGCCCCAGTGCCCTCTTCTGCTCTGTGGACACTGAATGCATGTGGTGCAAATACATACATGCTGATAAAAACACCCATACAGATAAAATAAAAACAAATCAATCTTTTGTTTGTTCATCTTTTTGAGACATGGTCTCACTATGTAACCCTGGTTATCCTGAAACTCCGTGTGTAGACCAGGCTGGCCTCCAACTCACAGAAATCCTCTTGCCTCTACCTCATGAGTGCTGAGATCAAAGGTATGTGCCACCATACCCAGCTAATAAATCTTTTTAAAAAGGAAACAGGAATCGAAATGAGGGGAGGGTCCCAGAGAAAACGTATTCCTGTCAGGGTTGGATTATTGATGCTCTTTAGTGAGCATTCGGCACACCCTGGTTTGCAGATAGTCAACAGTCTCATCCACAGTAAATGCTGACAGCCTGGCAGTAGCTTAAAGGTTCTCTTTGCTGTCTCATCGTGGGCAGCACAGGTATACCCTTCAGCAAGAGAACCCGTGCCATCCTTCCGATGAGAAGTAGCTGGGTGAGCCAGCTTCCCAGCTTAGTTGAAAATTTCCCATCATAGTCACTCAGAACAGAGATGTCTCTTTAAATCTCATGCTATCCTCTGTCTAAAATAAAGTGGGTGGAGTCCTGTGGACCATTCGTTCTAATAATCTTTATATACATATTTCCTAGCTATGAAGTTTGGGCCAAGGTACAGTTTCTCAGATCTCAATTTCCTCGTGGATTACATAGAATCAATAGCAAGAACTAGTGATACAAAGAATAATCAAGTTATTGCTCCAAATTCTTAGAATGGTAAACACATGATGAGCTTGACAATGTTTATCTGTTCCTTTTATTTCTATTTGTTCTAGAATAATCAGGTCTCATATATGAAAACCAGTTCCACACCACAGTGAGACCAAATGAAAGCGGTCTAGGATTGTTCAGAGTGAAACTTACTGGGGACTTAGTGATAGAAGAGATTCCAGATTCCACCCCCCAATAGCAAGACCAGGTTGGTCTTGTGTCAGAAAGACATTAGGACAAAAGCGACTTCATCCAAGCCGGTGTGAGAGCCCACAAAGATTTCCTAGTGAGATCGGAACTTGCTTTACACAGCAGGGCTGCATTAGGGGGTGGATTGACCACGTGCATGGTCACCAGGTGTCTGGGATGGTCTGCACTTGGCTGTGCTGGGGGGAGGTCTTTTGCTCCACCCCTTGGCATTCCTTTAAAAGCCCTTTAGTAGAGCCAGAAGGGGCTGGTGGGTTTGGACCCAGGCCCTCCTGAGGCTATTCTGTGTTTTCTATCTGTCTCTCTCTATATTTCTATCTACAAATTCCTCATTTCTCCCTGCTCAAGAGTACCCTGGGGGAATAAGAGGAAGCTGGTCTCCTCAAGCCAGAAAGCACCTACATTACCTCAAGCTAACATCAAAGAGACAGGAATAGTCCTGGCACCAGAGTCTGGCAGTGAGCCCTACCATCACTTTAATGTTTTTTGTTTGTTTGGAGTAAGCTAGGAAGCCATGTGGGAAGGAGGGGTTGGAGACCAACCAGACTCAAGGGCAATCATGGCGGTTAAATGTAAGATAGCTGCTGTCAGGCCAAGGTAAATCTGCAGGTGATTCTCTCCAAATAGCTGCCCCCCATCTCTAAAGTTTAGCGTTATCCACTCACAGCTTACCGGGTACAGATAATGCTGTAGTCTTACAAGATGAAATGAGTTCTGTGAATGAAATAGTAGTGATGGCTGCACAAAAAATGTGAATACACACTTCACCATGGTAACTAATTTATCTTATGTGTATTTTACCTCAGTAGTTTTGTGTCTGTGTATGTGCACACACATGTCTTTTTGGGTGCTATATGTACGTTGGCATGTGTGCATGTGTGCACATGTAAGTGTGGAGGTCAAAGGTCAACTTTAGATGTCATTCCTCCTTAAGCACCTTGTCTTTTAAGACAGGGTCTCTCACTGGCCTGGAGCTTGCCAAGTAAGCTGTTCTGGTGCTGCCAAGTACACACCACCATGCCCAGCTGATTTGCCTGGATTCAAAGGATCAAACTTGGGTTCTCTTGCTTGGGTGCCAAGTACTTCGCCAACTGAGCCATTTCTCCATTCCCTTAAGAATGTGTCCTTTTAAAAATCCTTTTGAGGCCGGGCGGTGGTGGCGCACGCCTTTAATCCCAGCACTCGGGAGGCAGAGGCAGGTGGATCTCTGTGAGTTCGAGGCCAGCCTGGGCTGCCAAGTGAGTTCCAGGAAAGGCACCAAAGCTACACAGAGAAACTCTGTCTCGAAAAACCAAAAAAAAAAAAAGAAAAAAGAAAAAAAAATCCTCTATAAAAATCCCTAGTCACTTAAAATCTGTGCATCTTCTGGTATGAATATTATGCCTCAATAACGTAACATCCATTTCTACAGCCCAAGACACGGCAATCGCCTCTGGGGAACACACTGTTCTTTCCTTTCACTTATCAACACCCACTCTAACGCAAATGAAATCCAAAAGCCCATATGGTCTTCCCACAGCATCATGGGTAAAATCGTGTCTCCTCAGTGTAACAACCACTTAAAGAGAGACTGTCAACAACTAGGCTCTTTCATAGGGTTGCATGTTTCTTGACCAATTCAGGATGATTTTGAAATCAAAAGTCCTCAAGAAAATGTGGAAAGTCCCTTAGTTCCATGTCCCTCCTCTAGGAAGACTGTAAGGAAACTGTTCTGGGCATGTGGGAATCTCATGCAGGAACCTCAGCTGGCTGGTTGGAACCCACCAGTACTGGTCTCTAGTTCTTGTCTGACACCAGAGACTCATATACTATCCGCACATGCACCACCCTAGGTGTTCCTCAGGATCACAGACCACAGACCATCACATGCCAAGACCAAGATTCCAAAGATGCTTGGTGTCTCCTTTCATTCTAGCAATCCCAAGTCTTAGGCTCAACATCAGGGCACCTCAACAGAGAAAGGAAGGTTTTTTTTGTTTTGTTTTGTTTTGTTTTGTTTTGTTTTGTTTTTAATTTAGACAGAGTCTCTCTACATACTCTGGCTATTCTAGAACTCACCATGTAGACCAGGCTAGCCTCAAACTCACAGAGCTCCACCTGCCTCTGCCTCCTGAGTGCTAAAACTAACGGCGTACATCACCATGCCCAGCTCAGATACCTGACTCTTGAATGCTCTTTCCCCAAGAGATTAAAGTCATTCCATCTTTCTTACAAAATCCTGGTGACACAGGATAATAGAACAGTTTGAATCCAAATAAGAGAGAGGGCTAAGGGAGGTTTGAAGAAAAGGGATCCCTGTGCAATGGGGGTGCAGATGTCGGTCAGTTCAGCAGTCGTGGGAAGTGGTATGGAGGATCCTTAAAAATGCTAAAACTAGGGCTGGTAAAGGCACTTGCTGCCAAGCCCCATGACCCGAGTTCAAGCCTTAGAATCCACCTAGTGGAGGGAGAGAATTGACATGCAAAGGCTGTCCTCTGACCTTTATATACAGTGTGGCATGTACCCCCCCCCAAAAAAAAAACCCACAGGAAATGTAAATTCAAGACCAGCCTGGTCTACAGAGTGAGTTCCAGGACAGCTAGGGTTATACAGAGAAACTCTGTCTTGAAAAGCCAAAACAATAACAACAAAAAAGCAGAATTATATCATGATCTAACCTCATTTCTAGGTATTGACCCAAAAGATGGGAAACGAGTATGTTGAACAGAAGTATATACTTGAGTTTGAAGGACCCTCACTCAAAAATAAAATTAAACTAATAGCCTCTGCTTGAACTAAAGGAANTTTTGAGCTTGCCAGAAATGCTGACAGAGGCTCCAAAAATTGAAACAGTACAAAGCCACAAAGTCAGGATGCCCCAGAGGGCTATCTGAAAGCAACTGATTAACCACTGAATGTCCCAGCACCAGAGTTAGCTGATAGGACAAACAACAGGTCAACCTGAAGGATGGGATAACTCAGGAACTGTGGAAATTCCTAAGAGTAAGCAGAGATAAGCTGATCAAATGAAGGATCAGATAACTCAGGAACTGTAGAAATTCCTAAGAGTAAGCTAGTCAAAAATGAACCCGTACTAACCCCCCTCCCCTTTGAGGAATTTTGGGGTTTTGCCTTTAAAAGCTAGGCTCACAAAGAAAGAGCAGATCTCCTCCCTGCCTCACCTAGGGGCACTGAGGACGAGATCTCCCTGTCCGGTTTGTATTTTGAGAGAATAAACCTTGCTGTTGCATTCTGGAAATTCTTGGTCTCCAGTGTTCTTTTTGGGGATCCTAATCTGAGCATAACAAGTTACCAGCAGCACCACTCACCACAGCTGATGACAGAATCAACCTTAGTGTCCATCAGCAGGTGAATGGACAAAGAAAAGTGGTAAATACATATCTGGGATGCTTTTTACCTTTAAAGATAATGTGGTCTCTGTGACAACAAATCAAAGAAAAGAACGTCGTGCTAAGTGAAATAAGCCAGGCACAAAAAGACAGACAGAGCACATGGACTCTACACCAGCAGAACTCAAAACACAGGGAGAGTGCAGGGCCTGCTAGTGGCTTGTACCTGCTGTCATCCCAGCATTCGGGAAGTGATAGCAGGAGGGTGGAGAGTTTGAGGGAAGACAGTGGTAGTTACTAGAGCTGGGAGTCTGGGAATGGAGAGACTATGGCCCCAAAAGGCTCCAATACATCAGTGAAGGTAGGATGGGACTTTTCTTTATTGAAGTCACTGTACAATACAGTGAATGTGACAAATAACACCATATACTGCAAAGTCACTGGTAATTAATCTTAAATATTCTCATTACAAAGAAAAGTAAGTAATGGGGTGATGGATATGCCAAGTGGCTTGATTTAATTATTTGCTATATATCCATAAGCCACAGTGTCACTTTGTGACCCAGATACAGACAGTCATCATTTATCCATATACAATTTTTAAAGTTGCTTTTTGAAGCCAGGCATGGTGGCTCAAGCCTTTAATTCCAGTACAGAGGTAGAGANAGGAGGATTAGAAGCTCAATGTCATCCTTAGCTGTATAGTGATGCCAATCTGGGCCACAGGAGGCCCTGTCCAAAGAAAAAAAAAATACAAGAGTGGTGCCTAGGGAGATGGTTCAGTGGGCAAAGTATTTGCTGCCCAAGCATAAAGACCTGTGCGATCAGATCCCCAAGCACCAATGGTTAATAATAATAATAAAAAGAAAAGGGCATAGCAGTGAGCCTGTAACCCCAGCTCTTGGGGGATGGAGACAGGAGGATCCCTGGGGCTCACTGGCCAGTCAGCCTAGATAAATCAGTGAGGTCCAGGTTTGGTGAGACACACTGTTAATAAAAACAAGGTGGGGAGCAAAGAAAAGACACCTGGCTTTCATCTCTGGCGCCACACACTCACGCACACAGCGCAGGAGGGAAGGAGCTGCAGTAAGCTAGCACATGGTCAGGCTGCCAGATNTCCTGCTGGGTTCCTTTTGCACCAGAGTGGGATATCAGTTTTATGTGACCCTGTCCTCCATTCACCCAGGAGGGAAGAGCACACTTTTTCCAGATGAACAGGAAAAGCAGCATGTTTTTCCTCCACAGAGTGAGGCAGAAAGTGAACCCAGAGCAGACTGGCTCTGAGGCCTCAGCTCTGCCAGTGCCCTCAAATCCAGCCAGCTGTGTGGGCAGCATCTCCGTCAGCCACACCCTCCCTGGGCCAGGGTGGGGTTCTGCTCCCAAATCTTTCCACAATTCAAGCTGAGTCTGGCAGAAAGACAGAANGCAGAAGTGTTCGAGCTTCCACTGTGGCTTTCTGAATCACCGAGGGAGCTTACTATTTATGGTGAAGCCTCCCCCAGGTTTGTATGCGAATCCTCTTTAAGGCGAGAGTAAGAAAGAGACTTCCTGACAAAACTGGAAAGAGCAGGGGTGACCTGAGGTGGTGGCATCAGGCTGAGAGGGACTGAAAGTAGCTTACAGGATGGAAGTGGAAAAAGCGGGGGAGGAGGGGTGACACTGGCGTCTGGCCCTGCTCTCCCCTAAACCTGACAGGAGATGTTGGGATGGAAACCATAGAGTCAGAACAGACTTGGGGGATGTATATATATATATATGAGAATATGTTTTTCCCTCAGAGAACCAGCCATTGAGATAGAGAAAAGAAATGGAGGGCTGGCTCAGTGGATCAAAGCCCTTTTCTCCAAGACCTTAGCTCATTCCCAGAACCCACACGGTGGAAGAATAGAACCGACTCCAGCAAGTTGTCCTCTGATGTCTACGTGCACACCATAATATGCTCACACACACTAAAGAAAACGTAATAATAAAACACACACACACACACACACACACACGAGAGAGAGAGAGAGAGACAGAGACAGAGAGAGACAGAGACAGATGAGGCATGCCCATAAAATCATTCCCAGCACTCAGGAGACTGAGGCAGGAGTTTGTAAGTTGGAGGATCACTGCTTGGACTATTTTGCATAAGCTTGTCAATAATTGTTTTTAACTGGTAGAAACTGAGAATTAGAGCGAGTTCCTTGAAAACAGCTCTCCCTTGCTGTAGAGTGAGTGGCAGCACACAGGGGTACACTGGGTGAGCTGCTGACCCACAGTCTCTTCACCTGACACTGGGCTACTTGCAGTCATGAGCCACCTGACTACCGATCAATGGATGCTGTAGCAACAGCTACAGAGTAACTGTTTTTAAAGTCTGTATCATTCAGATTGCATTCACTCTTTAAAATGCATTAATTCCCCATATGCATCAACTTTACATTTTAAAATGCATTAACTTCCTGCTCCTGCAGGACTGAAGCTTATTTTGGCCACTGTGCACAATGCACCTGCCAGGCAGAACATCCTGTCTAGTATTACATGTAACTACTAACTGGTACCAGCAGCTTTGTTCACTTTGAATATTTTTCCAGGCACTAAGCAGTATTTTAATGTCTTCATTTGAATATGGTTCACAGACAGTACAATGTACTCATGTACAATTTGAATTTGCTAATTATCTTAATTAAATTATTTTCTAGCTTAAAAAGGTAAATGTGGATATATGTGTATTATATATGTATAATTTTTTTTTTTTGAGACAGGGTATCATCGTGTAGCTCTGGCTGGTCTGGAGCTCACTATATAAACCGTGCTGGCCTCAAACTCACAGAAATCCACCTGCTTTTACCTCCCAAGTGCTGGGCTTAAAGGCATGCACTACAATGCCTCGCTGATATTTAAGAATTTTAAATGGAAGCTTACTCCCCATGTAAACATGACAGATGTCAGGAGCTTCAGTATTGTGACCATGAAGAGAAAGTGAAGGAGTTGACACAGGAGTTCACTTGGACACATGCAGTTCTAAAAGCCATAGGCCTTTTGGTTCAAATCAAATTCTTCTGGAGAAGACGAACCAGTTTTTAAAATAAGGTTTTAAATATTTAGTAGAAATTTTAAAAAGTTTGGGCCAGAGTCTTGTGCACTCCAGGCTGGTACCTAACTCACTGTACAGCCTGGGATGTGACCCTGATCCTCCACCTCTACCCCCCACCCCGCCCTGCCTCAAGCATTTTGTGTGGTTTAGGGATCAAGCCCAGGGCTTTGTGAGTGCTAGACTCTATCAACTGAGCCACATACCCAGCTCATGAAATAATTTTTTTCATACTTAATTTAGCTATTACAAAAATCTTAAGTATGTTTTAAATATTCTGAGAATGCGAATTGATGGTAAAACTATAAATACTATGAAATCCAAATATGTATCAATTTTTTTCTGGTGACAAGTAAACAGTGAAATTCAAATATGTCATCACTGTAAAACAGCATAAACTGAAAAGTAGTCATTAACAATTTTATATTGATTATATAGGATCATACTTTGGATATGCTGGTAAAATAACTCAGTTTTGTTTTTTATTTTGTTTTCCGTGCAATGCTAGGGATTGATTCCAGACCTTTGCAAATCCTACGCCCACACTCAACAACTGTGGAACATCCCAGCTTCCATCTTTATTACTGAAGGTAATTTGTTCCCGCCTTCTTTTACTTCATTATGTTTAATATTTCTTGAGTGGCCTGAAAGTCAGGGCAGCACTTGAGTAGTAAGTAACTAGAGTGCTGCCTTCAGTCTCTCCTCTTTTCCGTGTGTGTGTGTGTGTGTGTGGTGTGGTGTGTATGTGTGTATGATGTGTGTATGTGTCTGTGGTGTCTGTGTGTGTGTGGTGTGTGTAGTGTGATGTGTGTGTGTGATGTGTGTGTGTGTGTGTTAGCACATGTAGAGGCCACGGGAAGACACCAGCACGCCATCCTCAATCGATTCTCCACCTTATTTTTTGAGCCAGAGTCTCTCACTGACCCTAGAGTTTGCTGTTTAGACTTGGCTAGCCAGCAAGACCCCAGGATCCACCTGGCTCTGCTCCCTAGAGCCAGCATCCTAAGTACACATGCCCCTAGAGCCAGCATCCTAAGTACACATGCCCCTAGAGCCAGCATCCTAAGTACACATGCCCAGGCCTGCCTCTTACATGGTGCTGTGGATCCAAACTCAGGTCCTTACACTTCACAGCAAACATTTCACCCACTGAGCTGCATCTCCAGCCTCTCTTTACAGTTCTGTACTTCACTATGGGGAAATTCAAACTTCCAAATGTAGGTCACACTAGTCCACTGCATGGCACAGCTCGAGACATGGCTCACTGTTTTCCATAACTGTGACATGACCATTGCTGACAAAACGGTCATCATAGTCAGTCAGACCTTGTTCTCTGAACTGCATATGCATGGTTACTATCCTTTCAATCCTCACCAGAAGATTTGTGTATTTTCCTAGTGCCTTCCTTCTGCCGCTCACTATTAGACAGAAGGGAAAAGAGAGGAGGCAGGGAGGGATGGAGGACGAGGGAAGACAACACACTGGAACATTAGGAGAGATTGTCCTTGGAAGCAATCTGCTTCAAAGAAACACTTGGGATACTTGGACACCCTCAGTATGTGACAGAACACACTCCTTTCCACTTTCTTGTCTTACACCAATTGGCTTACTCATTTAAACCCACATTGGGCCCTTAAGTGCAGGATACTAAAAAGATGAACTGAATTATATAGGATCATACTTTGGATATGCTGAACTGAATCTGTCTTCGGAGCAGATTGGTTGCCCTCCTTGGAGGGGATGAGTTTGAAAACCAGGTGTCTGTCTGCTAGGTGGGCACAGAGGCAGAGTGGCTCGCTGATAGCAGAGCAGCTCACTGAGCCACACATCTGCTTATGAGTGTTAGGAGGAGGAGGGAGGGGAAGGCAGAAGCTGGTTCCTGCTAAGAAGCTACCGTTTGTCTCAGGGCAGTGGGGTATCTACGGGAAATTCTGGGTTAGGCTGAGGGCAGCAGTGACAAACAAAACAGCTTTCTAATCACTGCCACTCCACTCTGACCCAGGTTAGGAAAGAGCTGAGGTGGCTTTGGTGAGAGGCAATAAGGGCCTAAGTGAGGATGTAACAGTGGCAAGCTGTTCTGAGAAATAGTAAAGAGACAGGCCAGACAGAAGTCCATCCTGGTTTGGTAGAGAGGGTAAAGAGAGTCAGGCATGGAACATATTTCTTGCCTGGAAAGCTGAATGTGGCTTCCTGCCCCTTAGAGTTCCAGGTGGCATTAGGACACTTGACTGGACATCCTGTAGGACTCCAGAGCTGAAAAGACCAGAGATGAGATTCCATGGTGGAGTACTTGCTTAGCATTTAAGAGGCCCTGGTCCAACCTCCAGTACCATAGAAACTAAACAAAATAACAAAAACCTTCAATAAACATGGGTGACCAATTTAAATAGCTACCTGTGAAAACAAGACATTTGAATGGCCAGTCCTACTGGGGGAAAGGCCCAGCATCACCACTCACCAGAGAAGACGAGGTCAAAACCATAGAGATGTCACCTGCCCCCAGAACAGGTTGCTGCCATCCAAATGACTAAGGACAGCCAGTGCAAGCAAAGGTGGCATCAGGATCCTTGCACAGTGTTGGTGGGAATGCGAATGGCTACAACCACTATGGAAAGCAGTGTAGACGTTCCTCAGGAAATTCAAACAGAACTCCTTCGTATGACCCAACACTCCCACTACGAGGTATAACTCAGAGGAAGTGAAATCAGTGTGTAGAAGAGACACCGACTCTCCCATGTTCACGGCAGCCCTATTCACAACAGTCAAGAAACGGGACCAACTTAAGCGTACATCAACTGATAAATGAACAAACAAAACCCCAGTGAACACATACAGTGTGTGCTCTGAGTCACAAAGAGAATGAAAACCCGTCATTCACAGCTGCCTGGATGGAACTGGAGGTCACTGAATTAAGACAAACACAGAAAGACAAGCTCCACACTACCTCACTCAAGTGGAATATGAAACAGGTACATAGAAGCTGAAAGTAGAAAAGTGATTACTGGAGGCAAGGGAGAGGGGATGTGGAGACATTGACCAGTGGGTGCTGGGTTGTAGTTAGACAGAAGGAGGAGTTCTGGTGTGGATTGTATAACAGGGTGACCACAGATATCCATAATACACGGAACATTTCCTAAAGCTAGAAGACAGTTGATGTGCAGTTCGGTTGGTGGAGTGCTGGCTGGGCATGCACAAAGCCCTGGGTTCGATGCCCTGCACTGCTTGCTAATAAAACCAGATGTGGTAGCACATGACTGTAACCCAACACTAGGGAGGGGATTCAGGAAGATCAGGAGTCCAAGGTCATCCTCGACTACATAGTTCAAGCCCACCTGGTCTACGTGTGACCCTGCTCAAAAGAAAAATTCAAGTCTGAGTGGAAGAGTCACTCAGAAAATAAAAATCTTCAAATACATACATTAAAATTTCATCTTTGCCCAGGAGAACTAAGGCCTTAGTACAACACAACATTTGAAAAGGGCACTGGAAGGTGACTTGAATATTATCAATACATCTTTGGAGACTAACAGTGTCTGCTCGGATTTCCTATACTCAACATAGCCAGGATCGATTTTCTGTAGTAATTTTTCTACCCCTTTGAGTTGGCCAAGTGATAAGATACTTTAGATTTTCAAAACACATGTAATTCTAAAGGGCCTTCAAAATTGTATCCGTTCCTCTAGTTTGCTGTCAACCAAAAATATTTTTTCATACTCGGGGAATTTCCCAGGCTTGGTGGTATAGACTTTTAATCCCAGTACTCAGGAGAATGAGGCATGTGAATTCAAGCTAGCCAGGTTTACGTAGTGAGTTCCAGACTAGCCAGGGCTACAGAGTGAGACTTTGTCTCAAATAATAGTAGTAGTAGTAGGAAAAAACCCTGGAATTCTTCTAAAAGACATTAAGATTCTTTTTAGGGGTCATAGAAAATTTTAACACTAACATATCAAGGAATCACAGGAAAGATAACATAAATACTAATAAACAAATAACATTTATTTATTATCTACTTATTTTGAGGCAGAGTTTCATGTAGCCTTTGAACTCGCTATGTAGACGAGGATGACCTTGAACTTCTGATCCTCATACCTCCAGCTCCCAATCGATGGATTACAGACACGTGCTGGGATACCTGCTCTATGCTGCGCTGGAGACCCGGGGCTTCACACATACTAGGCAAGACTCCAACTGAGCAACAGGCTCAGCTTCAGGCCCTTAGTTTATTTTCAAGATAATAAAGGTACATCAGCAGAAATAGTATTATTTCACTCTATTCCTGTCTAATCGACCTTGGGACTTTGCAGTAGGACGGATCCTGGCAACCAGAGCTGTTTGTCACTGTGCCCCTCTCACCTGTGATTTCCCTTCATCTGTCATTACTTCAGCTGCCTGTGAGAGCTGATAAAGTTGTTTCTCATCCCCCAGCTTGGGGGCCTGGGAAGAATGTTCTACTGCAGTGCTGAATGGAGGGGATCTGTCCACCCCTTCAAATGGAAAGATTAACTCTCAGAGAATTGTAGAGATCGGAGACATTTACAATCTATTTCCCTTCCACTTGATTTCATAAATTATCAAATTAGCTGTAAACACTGAGTAGGGCATGTTAAAACGGTGCAAACCTACCATCTTTTATTCCTGTTCATTCCAGTTTGGGGATTTAGAGGTTTTGTTTTTTCTTTATTCTTTTCTTGGTCAGATTTAACAAGACTAATACTAATTTTGTGTACTATTCTTTTCTCTTTTTATTATTTTTAAATAGTGTGTGTGTGTGTGTGTGTGTGTGTGTGTGTGTGTGCGCGCGCGTGTGTGTGAGACCGTAAGCTGGAGCTAAGTCAAGTTCAGCTGGCAGCTCCCCTGGAGCTGGAGTTACAAGCTGTTGGAAGCCTCCTGGTAAGAGGAACGCCCACTCTTTACCTCTCCAGCCCCTTATTTCCCATATTCATGCGATCACAAACTCCATCGGTTTACAGATCTTACACTCTTCCATCACACTAACTCTGATGTAGCTCAGGGCTGTGTGCGCTGCAATCGCTGTGACTCACTCCGTCCTTTAGAGACAGGCATGTAAGCAGTTTTCTTCTGTTCCTGAAGCAAGCCTGCAGCATTCGCACCCTTGCGCACAGCTCTACACACATCCCAAGGGTAAACCCAGGAGAAACTCCTGGAATTGAAGTTGCTAAAATGTCTTCTTATAAAAATTTGACAAATGCTACCAAATTTCCAAGCAATTCTTCACATGAGCCTCAGGTGTTTTCCAGACACCCTTGTCTGGGTTCAGAATAAGGTATTTGGAAAATCTCTTGAAACTCTGTGGAGAATGTTAAGTATGTGTTCGTTTTCTCAAGGGACGGATGACTTCAGTTACATTCNTATGGGGGCAAGCACCTCTACGAGGGATGAGAACCACTGAGTCAACCGGCCCTCATGAGCATCAGAAAGACACACCTACAGACAATGGCACTAAAATGCCAAAACAAAAAAAATGTGTTTGTTCCTTTGCTCCCTGAGAGGTAGATGTTGGGGCCCAATTCCTGTAAAGGCCCTGCTCCCTTCTCTAGGGAAGAAAGCTCAGGAACAAGTGAATTAGGAGGACCCACGTTAGCCTCTGATAGCAATGCCACATGGTCCCTTTCCAGGGCGAGGGTCCATTCACACAGAGTAACACATCCATGGGGGCCAGAAAGTGTCCGCTCTCTGGCATCTCATTGTTCAGACTCTGTGTGGCATCAAGGCCTGAGGGTTAGGAGAGAGGTGGGGACGAACCCAGGAGATTCCTACATGGTGATCTCCAGTCTGGCCTTCAGGCACCATTTACGCCTGTGCTGATGGCAGTGATAACATTCACAGATGTTTTATGACAAGCTCAAGAGATGGTATGACAATTTACTGACCTCAAGCAATGGCAACCTTTAAGTTTAGAAAATGCTCTCTAGAAATGGTGTTTCAGGGTCCCCCATCAAAATCGCAGCTCAATTCAAACACAACCAGACACCAAGGAATTATACCCCACATAACCCACAGTGGGCCTCAGAGACCCGTGGTTTTTAAGGCAGTTAATGGAGTGTACTCATCNATCTCGGTTTCAGTCAGGTTAAACAACAAACAGAAAACCGTGAGCTGGAGCTAAAGCCAAGAAATGCTTAGGGACTAGGGTCACAGTGCGGTTGGTAGGACAGTTGGACCCCCAGAAACTTTATTTTTAAACTGTGAGGTGTGGTAGGTTGCTAGATCCCACTGCTGGGGAGGCAGAAACAGATCCTTGAGGCTCACTGGCCGGCCAGGCTGGCTTAGGTGGAGAGCTCCAAGACAAGGAGAGACCCTGTCTCAAAATAAAAGGTGGACAGCACCTGAGGAACAATAGCTGAAGTTGCCCCCGGCTTCCACAGGCGCACCGCCCCCCCCACACACACACATACACGTAGTATTGAGTTTGGAGTGAGAAACGTCTGTTGTCAATCAGATCTCTACTATACTGACCCTCACCTTGATCTCCCTCAGTGAGGAGCAGGGTAGCCTCCAAGTGGTAAGCAAGATCAGGAAAAGAAACAAACGGCTGGTCACAAACAAAGCAATGTGCCCTGGGACACGGGGCTGGAGGACCAAGAGGCTCATCCTGTGGGTACTNATGGCTGGCAGGTGCAGCCTGACCCTGAATGTTAACCTCCAGGCTGCGTTCAGAGAAAACATGATCCCTAAGACAAGCAAGGACTCCGGCTATGAGAAAGTCATTGCCCTTGGCCTAATCGTTGTGTCTCTAGTACCCGTGGGTGAGTGTGCATGTGTGTGCCCCGAAATCAGCAGAAGCCTGTTCTTACTGGCTTTGGCAAGATAGCCATNGCAGAAGTCTTCGGGCTCTTGGGTGTTTGTGGCTGTGGTTTGTGGTAGCTGTGGTTACTGCTTCCCAATCTAACTCCCGACTTCTCCTGCCTTTATACAAAAACATTTAATATGTGTGTGTGTGTGTGTGTGTGTGTGTGTGTGTTCTCCAAGGCCACAAGGTGCCAGATCCCCTGGAGCTGGAGTTTGCAGGCAATTGTAAGTCATCTGAAGTGGATGCTGGGAATCCAACTGCAGTACTCTGGGAGAGCAGCAAGTGCTCCTAACCACTGTGCCATCTCTCTAGCCCTTACCTGCTCTTGTGTTTGGGTTTCGGTTTTGGTTATTTGGATTTTTCTCTCATGCAGTCCAGGTTAGCTACTATTACCCTGACTACCGACTGTCCTGAGGCGCTGGGATTTCAGGCAAGAGTACACTTGGTTTATTCCGAGCCAAGGATGAAACCTAGGGCTTCTGGTATGCTAGGCAGACACTCTATCAACAAGTATATCTCTGGTCCTCCTTCTCGCTCTACTCTCTGTTCTGTACGGATTCACTGGCATCCGTAGAGTTGCTTCCCATCTAAGAAAGCGGGTGTCTAGAAATGATGGGCATCGGGTCCTCCCATGCACCCTTTCACCGCCAGCTGGAGAGCCAGGAGCCTAATTTTAATGAAAGGCACGGTCACTCAGAGCCCACAGTGCCCCTCCAGTAACCTGAGGCTTTCTCACTCTTGGGGTGCACATCAAGCAAGCAGAGTATTAAGCTGCCATCCTCTTAGACGCCAAAGACCCCAGCTGGTCAAGGCTCTGAGAACCGAGTAAGACTGTAACCACAGGCAGACACCGGGACACGCAGCTCAGAATAAGATGATTCCTGTGTGCTAGGCACTGCGCAGAGACCGTTCGGACAAGCGGGGCGAAGAGTGCCGTAAGAGTAAGAGAAGGTAAACTTACTTCTAAAATAGAAAAGGTAACACAAGTGGTGCTGGGGTGAGCTTCAACTCAGCAAAGGACTACAGAGGTCTGGGAGTGGTGGGCTGGGCTGGGAAGTGCTGTGTACAGCGCCGCCTGCTCCTTTCTACCGCTTCCCAGGTGGCTGCTCCGACTCGGGACCGCACGCGTCCTGGGCGCGGTGCCAGGTGGCCCAAAGAACTGCGCCTGGTCGCAACACCCCGTCCCTGAGCTCAGGACCCCCAGCCACAGCCTAGGACAGCGGGCTGGAGCCCAAGACTCCCATGCTTGAGCCCAAGACCTGCGGCCCAGCCCAGGATCCCGGGACTAAGCTCAGGTCTCCAGGCCCCAGCCTAGGACTTGCGGCCGAACCCAGAGTCCCAGAATCAAGTCTAGATTTCCAGGTCCGAGCCTAGGACACAGGCTCGGAGCCTAGGACCCACACCCAGAGCCCAGAGCCCGCAGCTGAGGTCTGGACCCCGGCCCAAGCCCCTTACCTCCNGTACGGAGACCGGCTGTGAGTCTACTGCGGCTGCCACACCCTCGTCCCGGCCGACAGGACCCGCCCCGTCTTGGGGTGGAGACTGAGCACGAGTTCCTGGTTGTCCCTTTGCCCACGGGATGAAAAGTCCCTCCCAGGCAGAGCACAGCTAGAGCCGGGCCAGACTCAACCCCTGCACCAGGAGGCGCCCGAGGCTGCTCTGGCCGCGGATCCCGCACACCGCTACCCTATCCCACTCAGGACCCTCACCCAACAAAGGACCCTGAGCCTGCACCGCCAAAACCCGCTCGGGACCCCTACCCTGCACAGAGAGACCCCACCCACGTCCTCCATCCCAGGATCTCGGCCTCGGGTGCTGGAGGGGTCACACATCACACCTGCGTCTCAGCGTTCCATCCGGGCGCCCAGGGTTCCTACGCCCAAACCTTTGCCAGTGGGCTGGAAAAGTAGAAAATGACATCCAAAGGCACAATTCCTGTCCTTTCATACTAGAATTTATGTTCCAGAAAATTCCTAGCAGTTCCACACCTCCCTTAAAGAAGACAGTTGCAGTCTCAAGAGTCTGGAGAAGGGTGCAGGAAGGCCGGTACAGGCACCTTTGGGGACTTGCGGTTAGGAGCAGCTCCTGGTTTCCCGCTGAACCCCCTGCTGCTACGTTGCTTGGTTGCCAGTCTGGTTCTCGCTCCTTGCTTGTGTACCCAGTTGGGGCACACGCTTGAAGAACTGAACCTGTGGCTCTATAGGCAACCTCCAATTTCATTTAACAAAGAATGGGTTGCTTTGGGCAATGTTTGCTATCCAGCCAACCAAAATCCATGTGGTCATTACATTAAATTTTATCAGCAACGTGTAGTTAGAGGAGGTAGGTGGCTTATTGTGTGGCTAATAGCTGCGTTCAGGAGGAAACGACTGATCTAGACCTGGGCCTGTCCTTTCACGTTTGAAGGCCTAAATGTTTCTAAGCTTCCGCAAGGGGAGGAGACAAAATTAACCAAGGAGATTGGAAGAACAAAATAAAGATGCTTCATTTCTGGAAGATTCGAGGCTGTTGCATCCTTTTAAAAATAATTAGGTGCAGGGGAGGGGAAAGTAAACATTAGTATCTTAGTACCTAGCAACTGCTGTTAGCACCCAGCTAAGCTGACCTTTACAGCAAGTGCACCCAGGCCACAGCCCCCTGCTGCTGCTGCTGCTTCTCAGAATGAGGGACTAGAGAGATGGCTCAGTGGTTAAGAGCACTGGTTGCTCTTGTACAGGACCTGGGTTCTCCCAGAACCTATATGGTGGTTTACAACCTTCTATAAAATGCCCTCTTCTGACCTCTGCAGGCACCAGGCACACATGATGCCCTTACATACTTGCAGACNAAACACCCATACACATAAAGTAAAATAATAAATCTTTTTTTATATAAATATAAAAAACACTGACTGCTCTTCCAAAGGACCCCAGGTTCAATTCCCAACACCTACTTGGTGGCTCACAACCATCTATAGCTCCAATTCTACATGATTCTGCAATCTTCTCTGGCCTCCATGGGTACCAGGCATGCAAGTGGTACACAGACATGCATACAGACAAAATACCCACACACATTTTTAAAAAATACCAAAATGGATACATATATTTACTTCAGATTTCTCCTGAAGTTGAATGAAAGCAAGAGTGGACTTTTGTTTTTTGCATTTTACAACACAACTGGGCTTGGTGGTACACACCTGTAACCCCAGCACTTGGGAGGTAGAGCAGAAGGATCAGGAGTTCAAGGTCATCCTCAGCTACTTTACAAATTCAAGGCCAGCCTGGGATACATGAGCCCCTGGCTCAAAGAGGAAGAAGAAAACAACAATAGTTCTATGGATGTAGCCCAGTGGTAAAACATATGCTAAGCATGCACAGGGCCCTGGGTTCAATCCCCCAGCAATACATAAACCTGAACATCTCTCAAGGCTAAGGAACCAGAGAGGAAAAACAACAGCATAACTCCTCTGGCAACTGAGATGCAGAAAGCCAGGTGACAAATGTGGCGGGTCTGAGAAAGCAGAGCCCAGTGCCAGGAGAAAGCCAAGCAGCAGTGTGAAATGTGATCTCATTTCACCAGATCTGAAGGGCTCAGCAGCACCAGGTGTTTCTGAAATCGATCTTCAGGTAAGACTGAAGTCAATCGGCTCCTCGGAAATCTCTTCAAGAAGCAGCTGGTGTTCTCTGTCCCCTCTGTTCAGCTGTCACCTCTCCTCTTTCATCCAGGTAGAAGGCTGGAAGATTGGAAGGACCTTCTCCAAAAGGGGTAGAGAAGAGTATTTGGGGGTAGCGGTGTCTGGTTGTCAAAGGCAGCCTTATATTTGGTGACTTAGAACAATGACTACTTTATTTCTGTCTTATAATTCATGGTTTTGTGGGTCTGAATTTGGACAGTGCTGGGCTTGGCATGCCCAACATTTTCCATCATTGTGGCATCAGTGAAGGCTGATTGGTATAAGCAGGCTAGCTGTATTCACCAACCTGGAGAGTCATTCATGTGTCGGGCAATACGGCACTATGGCAAAGTATGGAAGACTGCCCTCTAGTGACACCATCCTCCAGAGAACTTGAATATACCATTTCCACCTGAAGTCAGGTTTCCTGTGGAAGTTCAAGGTGTCCAGAAAGAACGCTGTACGAGATCCAGCAGCTTTCTGTCTAGGCTTCAAGGAGATCAAACATGCCTATTGTGCTCCATCCATCCGGAGTCACTAAGGCCCACGTGACTTCAGGGCTCCACTTGAGGCTGAGTGTGTCTTCCTGAGTATGAGCATATGTGAGAGGGATCCATGGGCACCTTTAACCTACGGTAGATTTACACAAGCCTAGGGCTACTCTACTGACATTAAGGTGGTCAATATGGAACTGCCCCTGTTCAGTGCCTAGAACGCTGGTGTGGGGACCATACCCACTGAGTTGGGAAACTGGAGACTCGGGCACCTAAAAGCAAAAACATAAAGAGACTGTCATCGGTTACTCAGAGCAACAGGAAGCAATGCTAAGGTTAATAAAGGCACACTGTCAAGCCCCATCCACCTCAAGTGCAGGCACCCTGCCCATCTTGTTTGAGGGATGGCTGGACAAAATTCAGGACACTTAGTTAAACTGGAGTTTCAGCTAGACTCGGTGGTACTTGCCAGTAATCCCAGCACTTGTGAGGTAGAGGTTGGCGGATCAGAAGTTCAAGGCCAGCCTGGGCTACATAACAAACTCAAGGCCAGCCTGAGATACATGAAACTCTATTTCAAAAAAGAAAAAAATAATAATTTTAGATGAATGACAAACTTTTTTTTACAAAGTATAACATATCTGTCTATCATAAAAATGTCTTAAATACTGCATGAGGCAACTTATGTTAAACATTGTTGGCTGTTGATCTAAAATCCCAACTTAAGTAGGTACCCTGTTTTGTTTTGCTAAATTTGGCACCCTTAAGAGCAGATGAAAGCCATCAGAATTAATGGAAGGGTCTAACATGAAGGAGACAACCCCAAAACATACAAACAGGAAAGGAAGGAGCTGGGAAGAAACAGACTTGGGAGAGAGGAAAACTCAGAGGATCAATTATTAATATCTGGGAAATTAAGTCAGAATAAAAGTAGACTAGACATCCTTTAAGAAGATAGTCAGGGAACTAAGCTGGATCTTTAATGTTTTAAAGTACAGATCTTTTAAATTAAAAATATGAAAACAAAAGAAAAAACTGAGGCCAGTGAGGTGGCTCAGCTGAAGGCACCTGCCACCAAGCCTGATGACCTGAGTTTGATTCTTGGGGCCGGCGTGATAAAGAGAAATAACTCCTGGAAGTTGTGCTCTGACCTCCATGTGCATGCATGCCAGGGTGTGAACATGCACACATAAATAAATGCATAATTTAAATAAATAAATAAAAATGTAAAGGAAGAACTCAGTAGGAGTGGGAGAAGGGAGCATTAAGAAACACCCTCATTAAGAAACGTAGCCATCCTCCAGCATCCTCAGAGGATTTCCCCCAGAACCTAGGTCAACACTCAAATCTCTGGATTTCTCAGTCCCTTATTTTTTTTCCAGTCCCTTATTTTACTTATTTATTTTAGTGTTTTGAGACAGGATTTCACTTTGTAGCTCTGACTGTCCTGGAACTCACTATATAAGCCAAGAAGGCCTTGAACTCACAGAGATCGGCTTTTGCCTCTGCCCTCCTGAGTGCTGGAACTAAAGACATGTGCCACCACACTCAGCTCCCCCTTATTTTATCACATTTATGTATTTATTTATTTATGTATATCTGTGTGTGTGTGTGCTCGCACGTGTGCACATGGGAGCCATGACATACATGTGGAGGTCAGAGGACAATTGCAGGAGTTGGTTTTCTCTTTCTACTGTGTGGGTCCTGGGAGTTGAAGTCAGGTTATCAGGCTTGTGGACAAGCCCTTTTACCCACTGAGCCATCTTGCCAGTCCTCCAAGTTCCTTATTCCAATGGTATAATATTTGCATGTAGCATAGTGCATCCTTGCCTATCTTTGTTTTTTGCTTTTTTTTTTTGCTGTTTTTTTGTTGGAACATGGTCTTACTATGTGGTCTAAACTTTCTCACAACAGTAATCCCCCTGCCTCATCTTGTTTGTGCTGATAGACTTGGACATCTACAGCCTGCTCTGTCATCTGATGTGAACTGACTCTAGATTAATTATACTGCACAGAACAGTGTAAATAGTTGCTATTCTGTATCATTTGGGAAGCAATAACAAGGAAAATATGTCTGTAAATGTTCAGTACAGACCCAACCATATAATTTCTGCAAGCGGTGGATGAATGGGTCCCCGCTTGAACTCACAGATGCAAAGGGCCACCTGCAGAGACAGAACATAAAGAAACTAGGTATGGCCATGAGGCAGACAAGATTAGGGCTAGCTTAGCAACCTGGGCCTCCACTTAGCTTGGGCTAGGCACACACCCCTCTTAACAGTGCACCTAGCAACCTATAACACACATACACACACACACACACACACACACAGAGAGAGAGAGAGAGAGAGAGAGAGAGAGAGAGAGAGAGAGAGAGAGAGAGAGAGAGAGAGAGAGACGGACTGCAGGTTTCATACACTTCAAACAGAGTAAGTTACTCCTCCCTAGCAACCTTTAACAACTCCCTTTTGTGGTCAGTTTTATTTAAACATATTTCAGGATGCATCTGGGTAAGGGATGCAGGGAGCTGATCTAGCCTGAACTAATTTTGGGTACACTCACAGTAAACCCAACTGTGTCCTCTGAGTGAACTTTTAGAGGAAAAATCTACTCACCATTTTATGCCTACGAATAACTAGATATGCATGTGATTAAAATCAGATGCATCATGGGNCAAGCTACCATTTCTGTAAGATTTACTATGTTCCAGCCACCAGGCACAAGCACTGTCTGTATATAGTATCAGCCAGTCAGTCTTCATCAGCTGAGTTAGATAACTTCATAGGTGTCAATAAACATCATTATAGGCAGTTGTAGTGAGATGGTTGTGCTGGCTTGAAAAAGAATGTCCCTCACAGGCTCCTGTATCTGACACTAGTCCCCAGTTGGTGGTACTATTTCCGGGGGTGGCACAGCCATGCTGGGTTATGAGATGACCACACAGCTCCCTCTTCCCACCCTTCCTCCTCCCAAACTGTGAAAGAGCAATAACAAATGCCTGTGTGGCTGGGGCTGCAGCTCAATGGCAGCGTGCTTGCCTGCATGTGTGAGGCACTGGATTGGATTGGTTCTGGCCCCTCAACTGACAATAACAGTAATAATAATAAGTCAAGCATAGTGGTGTAGATCTGTAATCCCAGCATGTGGGAGGCAGAGGCAGGAAGATCAAACCCTCTAGGTCATCCTTAGCTACATATCAGCTTTGAGGATAGCCTGGGCTACATGAGCCCTATGTCAAAAACAAAATAATAATTGCAATCAATGANTTTTTTTGCACCATGAAATCTAGGATACTTTTTGAAGAAAGGACAATCAGAACACCTCCCCATGAAGGACACTTCAGGTCAGATTTGAGTCTCCTCTTCTAGCAGTCACTGAAATGGTACAAGGCATGTGAAGAGGGGATTTTTACCTAGAGTGACAATTCTCTTCTCCAGTGCTGGAGATGGAATCCCAGAACAATGGCCAGGCTATAACCATTCTGGTCACTAGCCAGGAAGTAAGGCTAGAGGCCAGGCAGCCTTTGGCCCCTAGGGAGAGTGGCTTCACAAAGCCTAGAGAGGAACATTGCAGAGGTAACCTCCTCTGTGGATGGCATTTTCCATACGATTCTTAGGCTGTTGGCAGGTGACCAAACTGCAGTTAAAATATGAGAGGAAGATTCCTACAGAATCTACAGGCAGAGGGCCAGGAAAATGATATCATGCTGTTAGGGAACAAATGCAAAGCATGTATAAAATTTTTACCTCTAAGGATGAGTAAGCATGAAAAAAATACGTGTGCACAATAGAAAATTCTAGAACGTGGGCAATATAACACCTGTCAGATGAGAGAGTGAACTCCAGCACAGGAGAACAGAATGAAGAGTTCATGGTTTTCCTTGGTTACATACTGAGTTTGAGACAAGCCTGGGTTACATGCAACTCTGTCTTAAAAGAAGCAAAGAAGCAATCTGGGAGAGTTGCCTCTGCCACTGTGAGCAGGTACTGCTCTTGCAGAGGATCCAGGCACTCCACAGGTGCTACGGGCCGCAGGAATATATTGTAAGAGCTCAGCTGGTTATAGCAAAGCCACTACCTGTAGGGATCAAGGAATTCCTTCAGAGGAAGCCAAATTCTAGGGAGTATTTGGTGCTATTTGGCTTGTTATGTATCAGCTGTTTTCTGTTATGAATATCTTGTGTGCCTTCATAGCTTTCCCAATTGATTTTTCCCAAGCACAAGCTAACAGTGTGGGCTGATCATTCTTTGGACATGTACGTTCCAGGTATTTGGAAAGCAAAGCTACTCCAGGAAAGATCTCTTCCCTCAGGCCCATTGCTTTCTCCTTTTAGCACTAGAATCAGATATCTCCCTTAGCCACATTCCAGTACTAACAGAAATAACAGTCCAGACCACCACATAATAAAATTCCCAAATTAAGGTAAATTCCTCACAGAGACACCGCCTAGGTCAGATGAACCCTAAGTAATAGCTTTGCACAATTTAGCTTGGACCCTCCTTTTTCCAACCTTACTAACTTTGTAGACTCCCTAACTCAACTAACCACTTCTAGGAATGTGGATTGAGCACATAAACTCCCCTTTTGATATACTAACTTATATTAGCCCTCAGCTGACCTCCTCCTTTAACCATTCCATTTTCAGGTTGTAAAGGTAGTCTTACAATCACTGCCTCAGAAAAATTACCTGCCTTTATGACCTTGCAGGAATTCAGGCCTGGTGACCTGGCTATAAGGGGAGGATTGCCTTACTTGGGTTTATAACAATATAGTTCAGAGAACTGAACTCAAGGACGGAGAACAGAGAGGAATAAGGACGGAGAGGAGGATAGGACTGGAGGACTTGAGGACAGATGGAAGATGAGGAAGAGCCAGATGGGAAAGTACTGGATGGGTAAGGATGAGACGAGAAGAACCTGGATGAGGCAGAATTAAGAGGGAAGAATTAAGATAGAACTCAGAAGGGACAGTAGATAAATATAGAGAGAATTAAACAAAAAGGAACTAGGCATGAGAACAGAACTGAAGCTGTGTAGATAGGATTCTATGCCAGAGAAATAAAGTATATGAACATAGAGCTCAGTGTACTTAGATTCATTTCCCGAAAATTAATCTCGCCATTGTGTAGTTTTCCTTCTGGGCCCATGGGAAGTATAATATTAAAGGACCAGCCTTTAATATTATACAAGACTCAGGCTGCTCTCAGCAGCATGTAACTCCAGTTTTAGGGGATATGATGCCCTCTTCTGGCTTCTGACACACATGTACGTGCATAGGCACGCACACATGCAATGCACATACATAATTAAAAATAAAAATAAAATACTATTTTGAAAAATGAAGAAGAGGAAAGGAGAGGGAAGGGTAGCTGATGACAAAGAAAACAGCACGAGGTGGAAATAACTTTTTTAAAGTTTTACAATCTGAAGAAGTCAATTTAAATAATCTCTGATTCATCCCATGTGGATGAAATAGGCCAAAGGCATGAACTAATATGAGTGACTAATATGAACTAATATGGGGCAGGGCCGAGACAGGAGCCCTTAGTGCTGGCCCTCTTGGTTCCTCGTGATCCTGAATACTGGATCCTGAATACTGGCTGCAAGTTACCCCAAAATAAACCTCCTTTTAACTCTGTGGAGCTGCCTTGTTAAATCACCACTTTATCTGGTGCCCAATGTGGGGCAAACTCCAAATGCCTCATGAGTGGCCTCCGCCCTCAGCCTCCCCTATGGCTGCTGAGGCATACTTTCCACGCTTTTCTGTCTCTTTTAAAATTCCTNCCCCAGCCAGGTGGNGGTGGCACACGCCTTTAATCCCAGTACTCAGGAGGCAGAGGCAGGCGGATCTCTGTGAGTTTGAGGCCAGCCTGGGCTAACGAGTGAGTTCCAGGAAAGGCACCAAAGCTACACAGAGAAACCCTGTCTCAAAAAACAAAAAA
>LZPO01017294.1:184202-207463 GCA_001675575.1 Neotoma lepida | reverse complement strand
GTGCTTATAATCACTAGGTACTGCTCCTTCCCTTCCTCTCTTCTCCCCAGCTCACTGGCGTGTGCAGCTGCCTGCTGGGTTCTGACCATTCCTGGTGCAAGGGAGCGGCTGAGTCCAGTCTTAGCCCCCAGGACAATGACAGCCGCCATGAGTGAAGCCCCTCCACCTGATTCCAGTAGTGGGAAGTGCAGCTACTGAGCCTGCGCAGGCTCCCGCCCTAGCCTATGGCTCCCGAGGCTACTCACAGGTGCTGAGAGGGGCTCTGGCCCTAGCCACCACCTTCGTCCTCCCCACCTGGATCTCTCTGCACCCTGAGCTCAGGCCATTCAACCCCACACACCAGCCTCTTTGCTGAGGGAAGGGCACTGAGGGGCCAAGGAGGCCATGAAGGCCGAGCCTGGCTCTGAAGCTCCTGGGAGGCGGGAAAAGTTGCTGCCACTGCTCCTCTTGGGACACTCCACTCCCACTGGCAGCTGCCAGCAGCTAGACCCGCAGGAGTGCTGTGACCTTTCACCCCACACCCTCAGGACAGCCGCTGCCATCTCCAGTCCGCTGCCCCAGGCCAGCAGCGCTGGTGACTGCCCCCAGCTGCTTGCAGCCTGCCCACCCCCTCTCAGGCACTTTCGCAGCCAGCAATAGCCTCCCACTCAATCCTTGCCGAGCCTCAGGCCTTCCCAGGCTGCTGGCTTCACTGCGAAGCTGCTGCACAGCACCAGCGCCAAAGAGAGCCTTCACAGCCAGTCTGGTTCCATTCGCAGCACTAGGGAGCAGCTTCCTCCAGTTATACCCGCNGGAGTGAGTCATTGAGCTTTATAAACCCTTGGCCACAGCGGACAAGCTTCCCCACTACACCTCAGGTACCATAATCAAGCTTGCGCTGTAGCCTATTTAAGCAAAACCAGCCAAAGTCTTCAGCCGGACCTGCTTTAGCGTGACACCTGCTGGCTGAAAAGTGCTACTACACCCAAGGTGTAGCAAGGATGGTAATATGAGCAAGGCAGTGTTTCATTTCAGGTAAGAGAATTTAATAATTTTACACCTTGAAATTGATTAATAAATTTTGAATATTTCTTATAATATGGCCAAAAACATTACTTCACAAGAATTTAAAACTTTTTTGCCTATATGATGAATGACATATTCCTGGAAATATATGACTTTACTAAGGTGTATCTGGCCTGTACCATTTTGACATTTACTGTAATAATTCACACAGCATTCAAATACTGGTTTAATAATAATAACAAGGATGAGTCATTATTGGGACTGATACAGGCTTTACAAGATAGCAATGAAGGCTTACATAAAAAGATTCTTTCTCTGGAATCTGCTAACCAGTATTTACAAGGTAGTAATAAAGATTTACAAAACAGGCTCCTTCATTTAGAATCTAACTTATTTCAAGAACTTCAGTCCATGAATAATAAATGTATAGCCATA
The DNA here is from genome assembly GCA_001675575.1 of Neotoma lepida. Taxonomy (NCBI): domain Eukaryota; kingdom Metazoa; phylum Chordata; class Mammalia; order Rodentia; family Cricetidae; genus Neotoma; species Neotoma lepida. The sequence continues at coordinate 206,023 of LZPO01017294.1, read as the reverse complement.
TTTGATTTTATTGATAATAAATATGAATACTTAATGGATAGAACAATAAGTCTCCAAGGTGAAGTTGTTACTACTCAGACACTTCATAAGGAAGAAAGATTATCATTAGCTGATAAATTAAGGTCTATGGAATCATGTGTTTCAGAAGAACATAAAAGCTTGCATGATTCTGTGAGAAATCTGGAATCCCTTGCAAGAGAGCAGGTTCACTCCCTGGGACAGACCCTAGGTGCTCTTTGCAAGCACTGGAAGAAACTCTCAGTAAAGAAGACAAGGGACCTAATAAGCAGAAGGGCAAGACCATACAGGTCGTAACATCTCCAGATGGCTCTCATACAATGGCTTATCCTGTCGTCATCCACGAGAGGCCAGCATATGATAGACACCCTGAGCCATATGTGGAATATACATTACAACCTATTCTGATGAGGGATTTTTTAAACATATGAAGGAAGCCGTGCTCACATATGACATACACTCAACATTTGTAAGACAGATGTTAAATTTGTGGTCTACTTCAAATAGAATTATACCAGATGACCGGAATCAGTTAATTTCAGCTGTTCCAGAATATAGCCAGCAGTTGCAATGGAAAAGCTGGCTGAGAGAGAAGGCTAGGAACCTGGTACAGCAGGGTAAGATCAGAGGTTTTGAGATTTCCCAAGATCAAATTCTTGGTAAGAGACGTTTTGCTGACAGGAATGTACAAGCCACTTACAATGAGCATACAATAATCCTATGCTATATATCAGCTTTAAATGTTTGGGAAAAAATTCCAGAACCAGGAAAACCAATTGAGATATACACAAGGATATTCCAGGGACCCCAAAAACCTTTTATTGATTTTTTTTAACAAAGGCTGACCACAGCTATAACGAAAGCTGTGTCAGATAAAGAATTAAGACAAATATTAACTGAGTCCTTGGCATTTAACAATACTAACACAGAATGCAAAAGAATACTTATGCCATTAAAGGTCAGATCAGCTCCTTTGGAAGAATGGATTCAGTACACTAATGGTGTTGAGTCTCTTAACTATAGTAATGAGGCTTGGATAGAAGAGGAAATTCTCAGATGTGGAAGAAGGCCCCAGGGTACCAAATACTTTAAATGTGGTACACAAGGTCATATAAGTAAAAACTGTATATAGGGTGCTCCTAGAAGTAATATTCCTTCTAGAAATGACCCAAACAGGACACCCCAACCTTCTGGATTATGTAGAAGATGTGGCAAAGGCCAACATTGGACTTATGAGTGCAGATCAATAATAGATATATGAGCCAACCCTTTACCATCAGGAAATGCCTCGAGGGGTCTCTTGCAGGCCCCCAAATTCAACATGATCCAAACGTTGCCAGCCACTGTGGAGGAAATTCCTCTCCAGAACAATTAAATAACCCAGTGTCTAATATATAGAGCGATACTGCACTGGATGATAGAACAGCTCTGACAAATGATTCAAAAGTTCCAAAGAACATAATAAAATGAATATTTTGGCAAACTTCCATAAATGAACAAAGACCAAAGCTTAGAATTCAAATTAATAGTATTGTTCTGGAGGGCCTGGTACACACAGGTGCTGATGTGACTATAATTACATCAAAATCATGGCATCCGAATTGGCCTCTTCAAGAGGTAGATGTCCAATTTCTAGGGATTGGAACCCTATCTCAGATAAAACAGAGTTTGAATTGGGTAGAATATGTAGGGCCAGAAGGACAGAGAGGAAGGCTGAAGTCATATGTGGCAAATGTAACAGTGAATCTTTGGGGCTGAGATCTGTTACAACAGAACACCCAGATTAAAATTCCTACAATCTCAGAAAGGGAATACAGACCAATGCATGTTTCTAGGAATAATGTCATAACATGCTATAAAAAAGTCACCAACCATTCAGGCTGTGCATAAACAGAGCACAACTGCTGCTGAACACTCAGAAGTACCAACAATCCTACCTTTAAAATGGCTAACTAATAAATCTGTCTGGGTTAGATAATCATCTTTGACAAAAGAGAAGCTACAAGCTTTAGAACAGTTGGTTCAAGAGCAGTTAAATGCTTAACACCTTGAGGAATCTACCAGCCCTTGGAATGCTCCTGTATTTGTTATTTTAAAAAAAGTCTGGTAATTGGAGAATGCTGATAGATCTGAAAGCTATCAATAAAGTAATTCAGCCTATGGGCTCCCTACAGACTGGGATGCCCTTGCCCTCTCTGCTACCCAAAGAATTCCTATAATAGTTATTGATTTAAAAGACTGTTTCTTTACCATACCTTTACAAGAAAATGATAAAGAAAAATTTGCCTTCGCTGTACCTAATTATAACAATTCCCAGCCAGTCAAGAGATATCAACGGAAGGTCCTCCCACAGGGAATGTTAAACAGCCCTACCCTGTGCCAATATTTTGTGAAAAACCATTGGAGACAATTTGTGTGAAGTTTCCACAATCTATAATTTATCATTATATGGATGATATCTTATTAGCTGAGTCAAAGTTAGCTACATTAGAAAGCATGTTTGAAGAAGTAAAAAAGGTTTTGCTTTGCTGGGGACTACAAATTGCTCTTGAAAAAATACAAAGAGGAGATTCTATTAATTACTTAGGATAAAGATAAAGCTACAAAAAAATTAGACCCCAAAAGGTATACCTAAGGAGAGATCAATTGCAGACTCTTGGCAGAGCCGAGACAGGAGCCCTTAAGACCAGAGGTGCCGGCCCTCTTGGTTTCTTGTGATCCTGGATACTGGATGGCAGACTGAGTCAGAGTTCTCCAGAGAACTGTGCTGGACTGCACCTCACCTCTCCTGGATCCTGTAACCAACCCNTTTACTGGCTGTAAGTTACCCCAAAATAAACCTCCTTTTAACTACGTGGAGCTGCCTTGTTAAATCCCCACTTGAATCAAGTCTCATAAAAAGCAAACAAGCAGTCTGGAGCAGAGGTGCATGCTTTAAATCTCAGCACTTGGGGAGGCAGAGCCAAGCAGATCTCCTGTGAGTTCAAGGCTAGCCTGGTCTATATAGTGAGTTCCAGAACAGCCAGCCAGAGCTACATGGTGAGACACTGTCTTACATATATACATGCACACACACACACACACACACACACACACACACACACACACACACACACACGAGAGTAGGGGAAGAACCAGGAAGAGCTGGACAGGAATTCTGTTCTGCATGGGGCAGCTCCTCCACAGGCCCAGTGGCAGAGGTAGTGTGCCTTCTGTGACCAGAGCCAACCTTCTGCTATTCCTCTGCCTCATGCTCCTCTGACTGGAATGAGCAGGTGCTGGTTCCTCTGTAGAGACATGGTGTAGCAGTTAACTTCCCTTCAGCCAAGCTTCCAAGCACCTTGAGGCTCAACCCAGCATCCACTGTCAGCAGTGAGCATGTTTACTGACTGGTGCTGTAGAGATCGTCAATCATTGCGCCCCCTGCTGTTGGATAGAAGATACAGCCGAATGCACTTCACAGCCAGAAATCAGGATCTCAGGACTTCATGTTTGCGTGCAGACACCCTTTCCCTACCTCATTCTCCATCAGGACCCTTAAACAATAGAGATTCCTGGTGAGTGCCCCCCCAGCAAGCAGTAATAATCTTCAGAGACTGTGCAGTGCTCAGACACATGCACATGCTGGCTATGTGCTCTGCCAATGAGATAGGCCCACCTCCACAGGAATCAACTCTGCTGAACCCAGGTCGGGTGCACGCCCTGTAAGCACTGTGCCAGTGGGCTCAACTCCAGGAAATAAAGTTCAAAGCAGCAGCATTTGCTACTTTTGTTCTTCCCTTTGCCTCCTCCCACACCTACAAACAAAATTCTCGAAAAGCACAACAAAAACCTGTTTTGGATGCCATGAACTGCTGGAGTTCAGCTAAGCCAACAACCTGCTTCATCCAGGGGAGACCTATAGGTTCCACGGTAACAAACACTCAGCAAAGTTTGATGATTAAGTAAATGAATTGCACTTGGTGACAGCTGCCCTCAGCAAGGGGCTATCCTGCCCTTTGACCCACCATGCCCCATTTCCAGCCCCACCCCTTTCCCTACCTGGAAGTTTGACAAGAAAGGCTGGCCCTTTCCCTCCATCTATGAGTTGTTTTGAAGAAAGTCTAAATGAGGAATTGTCTACATTGGGTTAGCCTGTGGTCATGTCTGTGGAAGATTGTTTTGTTGTTTTTTGGGTTTTTGTTTGTTTGTTTTTTGGAACAGGGTTTCTCTGTGCAGCTCTGACTGTCCTGGAACTCGCTCTGTAGACCACGCTGGTCTTAAACTCAGAGATCTGCCAGCCTCTGCCACCCACAGTGCTAGGATTAAAGGCGTGCGCCATCACCTGGTTGGATATTTTTCTTTGGACAAAGTCTTGAGACCCATGTGCCTTGGATTTTGGAACCCTGAGCAGGGGCAGAGAGAAAGAACAGACACACACCCAAGGAAGCTGAGATAAGGTGGGGTATCCTCTTCCTGACGGAGGGTGCCCACTGTATCCAGCAACTCAAACCTCAGCGTGTTTATTAGGGAGGGTTATCCACTCTACTCTGGGTAGGAGTCTCTGTAGGTGAGCAGTCTAAACATCCCGGAGGAGGAAGAACTTCAGTTGCTAGTCTTTGCACACACTGCTCAGCCATTCACTTGGACTCCTGAGGAAAGCTCTGCCAACCCTCTGAGCCTCACCCTAGAAAAGCAAGCCATTCCCATGTGGCTGAGGCACTGGAGTCCTGGATATGGCTGTGCTCATGTCAATAATACGCATTCACTCAGGGCTTTGTCCATTCCCTACAGTTATGCTATATAGCTCAGGGTAGCTTTATTTACCAGCGAGTCTGAGACAGGGTCTTACAAAACCCAGTCTGGTCTTTAATGCACCATAGTTGAGGATGATTGTTAATTTCTGATCTTCCTCCCTCCTCCTTCTCAGTGCTGGGATTATATCTCCCCATGCCCATTCCATGCAGTGCTGGGGATTGGAGTCAGGGCTTCAAGCACGCTAGGCAAGTACTCTGCCAATTGAAGTATATCCCCAGCCTCCAGGCTGGCCTTGAACTGTGGCAATCCTATGGTCTCAGCTCCTAAATATTGGGATTTTGTGTGTGTGCCATCACTGCCAACAACACCCCTAAATTTGTAAGGGAGCTCCTAAGAAACCCCTTTGTTCTCTCTGGACACGGCAGTCCCCTCCAGGGAAGGAAGGTGAGGCTTCAGTCTGTACTGAAGAGCGGCTATTTCACCCCAAGGCTGACTGCTACATAGACAATTTTGAACAAAACTCCTGGTGTCTCTTGCTCGGATGAGGAATTCTCTCTCACCAGTGGTAACTTCTTATTTTAAGCTTCTGAAATGTCAGATTTGATTCACGGGCCAGAAATAAAGATTCATTCTTTTTTAAGACTAACTTTAATATCATGAGAATGTCGTTGCAGATCACGATGTCATATGAAATATAAAAATCCATGAACAATGAATAAAACTGAGTGTAGGAAAAACTTGATCTGCACTGGGGTTGGGATGGACAGGCCTTGCTTGGATTAGTGGGTTTGTTGGGAGGCTATCCTGGCTTTGGAGGGTATTCACCAGCATCCCTGACTACCCTTTTGATGCCAGTGTCCCTACCCCTGTAGCAGGCTTTCTTGGACTGTCAGCCCCCAAATCATGACATGGAGACTTATTAATTATGAATGCTCAGCCTTAGCTTAGGCTTGTTTCTAGCTACTTTTTTTTAACTTAAATTAACCCATTTCTACTGATCTATGTGCTGTTCCAGTCTTGTTTACTTCATCTATGAACTGTCCATCCTGCTTTCTTGCTTCCTCTGTGTCTGGCTGGCTCATTCCCAGCTGGCTGGACCTGGTGGACTGACCCCTTTTTTCTCTCTGCCTGCCAGCCCCACTTATCCCTCCTCTCCCTAGCTATTGGCTGTTCAGCTTTTTATTAAACCAATCAGGTATCTTAGGTAGGCAAGGTGAAACAGCTATACATCTTTACATAGTTAAACAAATGCAGCATAAACAAATGCAACACATCTTTACATAGTTAAATATTCTATTCCATAACATGCCCCAGTTGTGACAAAAATAGTAACATCTCCAGGCATTGCCAAGGGGTCATGGGGAACAAGATAACCCCCACTGAGAGCTACTTCTTTATGCTAGTCTCTTCTTATGCAATCATTTTAAAAGTAAAAAAAAAAATATTAACTTATCTGGGAGAACTCAAGTGAAGATCAGGGACAACCTTCAGGAGTCAGTTTTCTCCTACTACATGGGTCCTGGAAATTGAAGTCAGGTTATCAGGCTTGGTGGCAAGGGCCTTTACCATCTTGCTAATCCTATGACCAATTTTAAAAATAAATTCTCAGAGAGCTCGGATGTACCTCAGCTGGGATTATAGGTGTGCACCTCCTTCCCCAGGCAAGCACTCTTACAACTGAGCTACATCTGCAGTGTGGGAAAGTTTTTTTTAAGATTCATTATATGTTTAATTGTGTGTGTGTGTGTGTGTGTGTGTGCTTACAGAGGCCAGAGGTGTCAGGTTCCCTGGGGCTGGAGTTATGGGAGGTTGTGAGTCACCTGAGAGGAGTTACTTCAAGTCCTCCAGAAGAGCAATACACACTTTAAACCTCTGAGCCATCTCTTCAGTTATTTGCTAAAGTCTTAACATTACTTCAAAACGGCCTGTGAAAGAAAACCTAGCAGTCTTTGGTGGGACACACACCAGGATGTCAAAAGTGAAAGGGGCCGTTTCTTCTGGTGTGAGACTGGAATGACTCTACAGTCCCATGCAGTCCTAGCATGGCAAGATCAGGTAAAGCTGAACAAACATGTCGCGCAAGACCCACTTCTAATCCAGATCTTTGAGAGGGGAAGGTCCATCTTCAATCTGGGCCACCCCTTCTGCTGACAGCCTATATAAGGACACGGAAGAAGGAAGCTTGCTCTTGCTGGCAAGTCCGTTCCTTCGCTGGCAGGAGGGTTTACTTCTTCGGGATTCTGGNGTCTACTGGAGACCAGCTGCGACATCTGCTTCGTTGACTGAACACCTGCTGGATTCTTGGACAAGAGCAGCTCTGCTGGGTGGTGCTGGGAAGCGAAGCTGGGGTCCCTGAAATTGCCTGCCGCTTCCAAATCTCAATCGCCAACCTCCTCCCTCAAGTGCTGATGCCTGGTCGGGGCGGCCACCTAGTGACCAGAGAGGAAACTGCAGTGATAAGCGCCGCTTACAGCAATGAGCTCATCTCCTTTTCCCAGAGCTCGGGTTTCTCCCTGGAAGGTGACATTCCAGCTGTGCCTTGCCAGTGATGGGAGCTCCAAAGGATCCTTGGAAAAGATACTTTAATGTTAGAGAGAATTGAAAGCACTCCCTTAAAGCCAACTTCTTCACACATTTATGCCGCTGGAAAGTATTTGGTGTTGTGGGTGGACAGGGCCCTTGCTGGTGTGGAATTTGGTAAAAACCATTCCCATCTCTGCCAGGAACTAGTGTGCAGTGACCGACCTGCACTGCTGTGCCCTGCAGCCCTAGTTCTAAGAGGAAGATAATCTTCCTCTTAGAATTTCAATAACCACTCCCGCCCCCTCCACAAACACATATTCCTAAAAGAGGGGCACAAAGGACAATCACAGGTTTGTTTACGGTACTCTTGCAGATGTAGTTCCGTGAGTATTTCAATTTTCAACAAGCACTATTCATTTTAGGTTTCTGTGTGGGTGGGATGATTCAGTGGATAAAGGCTCTTGCAGCCAAGCCTGACCACCCTAGTTTGATCCCCCAGACCCACATAAGAGAAGGAAATCCCACCTACACATATATGCCCTCCCTGACACATAATGAATACATAAATGTAATTAATTTTTAAAATTTAGCTTTTTATCCTAGGTGCTGAAGGTCTCTTTCAGATGGTATGGAGAAAAGCCTGGGAACTCCTAGTGTTGTGTCTTTAGGAGAATAGCAATTGCACAAATTCTCATCACAGTGTAGAGCTGGACAAATCAAAAGTGTAGAAAATGTGAATTTTAAAGTCCATGGACAGACATATTTCAGAACTGACAGAGAAGGTGTATTCACCTGAAGACATTTCTAAAGCACTTGATATTCATGGATGGATGCTTCCAGGCTGGAGCAAGGGAGCCTCTGCCTGCCCTGCTCCATCTAGAACATGCCCGCTCTCCTGCACCCTGCCCTGCCCCATCTAGAACATGCCTGCTCTCCTGAGCTCACAGTCCAGAAGGTAATCTTTACGACACTTGTCCCATCTCACTCTCCAGCAAGGAGCCTCTTACCATGAGCCACTCTCCAGCAAGGAGCCTCTTACCATGAGCCACTCTCCAGCAAGGAGCCTCTTACCATGAGCGTGTCTCCCTCAGCACTCACTGCAGTTATTATATGTTGATTTTTTCTCAGCTCTCCCTACCCCCAAGTCATTTTTTTCTTGAACTTCTCTACCATTTCCTTGTTTTCTATTCCATGAATATTTGCTTTTATTTTAATTACTTCTGTCATTTCTATCTGTTCTAAAGATTTTTTTAGTCGTGTGTGTGTGTGTGTGTGTGTGTGTGTGTGTGTACATGTGCATGTGAGGCTCACAGAGGCCAAAGAAGGCATTGCATCCCCTGGAGCTAGACTTGGAGGCAGTTGTGAGCTTCCTGACATGGATCCTGGGAACCAAATTCAATCCCTCTGAAAGAGCAGTACGTGCTTCTAACCACCGAGCCATCTCTCTGGCTCCAAGTCTATAGATTTTTTTGGTCCTGGCAATAAATGCAAACTTAAACAGATGGACCAGCAGTTAAGAACACTGGCTGCTCCTCCAAAGGACCTGCATTCAATTCCCCACACCCACATGCTGGCTCACAGCTACCTGTATAGCCTGGGTCCCATGGAATCCGACTTCCTCTTCTGGCCTCCACTGGTACCAGAGATGCCCAAGATGCACAGATGTATAGGCAGACAAAAGATCCAAACACATAAACCAACAGTTGGACCAGTGTTAGTGAGACTCAGGGAAAATAGATGGGCCAGGAGCTACCCAGGGGGCCCAGCCTCCGCTCCCCACATGCGGCTGCTGATTCGTCTGGTTCCGCTAAGCTCCCCTCCAGAGGCTCCAGTGCAGTCCTCAGCCTGGCTGCAGTGATAGGCCCTGCCGAGCTACAGGGGAGGATGACGTCAGCACCGCTTCCCCGCCATTCTTTGAAGCATTCCAGGCGATTTTCCTGTGCAGCCAGACTGAGGGTACGCTGTCACTAAGAGACGGTGCTCACTGCAAACCAGAGGAGTCTTAAAAACAAACTTTAGCTGGCTGTGGTGTCTCAGGCCTGTAAGCCCAGCTCTCAGGAGGTGGCAACAGGAAGATCTGGAGTTGAAGACTAGGCTGGGATGCTTGAAACCGTCTCAAAACAAGAACAGAACCCACATGAACCTGACTAAGTCACCGCCTTGCTCAGAACCTTGCTAAGGTTGCTCCTGTCAAATGAATAGCTCTGCGGCTGGGACAGGTTCATGCTCCGACCTTCCAGCCCCATCCCTCCCTAACAATGCTTCAGCTCCTGAAAGATCTCAAGATGTGCTGTACTCACTGCCAGCAGGTGGAAGAGCCGTGCAACCGTGGTCACCTGGCAGTGAGGCGGGAGGAAGCCAGGTTCCTCCTGGGTGGCCAGAGCCACTGCATCCCCAGGTAGCTGGCTCAGTTCTGGGAGGCAGAGACTTCAAGGTAATGCGTATTGCTGGTTGCCACCTCCCACCTCACCCCTAGTCCTGTGTAAAAGTTCCCACTGGGATTGGAATTCTGTTCCCAGCAGANGGTCCTCAGTGTGCTTGGTTCTGAGAAGGGACTCTTTCCTCCATGGTGCATTGGCAACACTGGTGGTCTATTTATCTGCCCCAGTAGTATTTACCCACCCTGCAGTGGGTGCCTGGCTCATGGGCACTGTAACAGCAACCATTTGTTGCCAATTGGTAAGAGTGGAAAATTGTCAATGCTAGAAAATGTGGAGCTGGGGACATAACTCTGTGGAAGAGTGCTTCTCTCTCTTCCTCTCTCTCACGCATGTACACGAACACACACGCACACAGGAGAAAGAGAGGGAGAGAGAGAGAGAGAGAGANAGACAGACAGAGAGAGAGAGAGACTGACTGTGATACTGTGACCTCCTCTGGTTAAGACTTCAAGATTGAAGTAAGCATTTCCCAAGCAGATAGCACGGAACTCGTCAAGTTCCCAGCAGGTGCAGTAATGCCCTTTTAAGAGTTTTCAAGAGACCTTTAGGAAGAGATCAAACATCAGGATGGGTGACACTTTACTGTGCTTTCCCTCCCAGTAGTGACCTTCTTGGGGCATCAGACCAACTGGGAGGACCTCAGCAGCAGTAGACGGTGGGACATCCCTGCTTCTGTCATGTAGGGAGCAAGCAAGGTCCTTCTGTGTTACTCACAGTGTGAGCTAGACATCTGGGGAATGTGATGAGCTGTCTTCCCACAGTAGAATCCCATGGTGAGAGGACTCTTGGGGTCACATAAGCCAAGGGACTTACCGAGCCAAGTATCTGCTATGATACACGGGGCACACGACCGATACCCAGTTGTGCCCTGTGAGACTCATTGAACAGTGCCCTGGTCAGATTCTCCACAATGAAAACTACTCCATTTATTTCCAGTTTTCTCTTGAGAAGACTCCAGTTAGCTTCCCCACCCCAGAGGGATGGGATCTAGAGGACTGGGCACATTTCTCAGCCTGCTTGTCACTTAGCAGGAAGCCACAGAGATACAGGTCACAATGAAGGCTGTACTTGAGATGAGCTGGCTGAAGTGAGGACTAATGGGGGCTGGAGGCTGAGGAATCACAGGGAGCAAGATGCAGGATGGGGATGTGGTTTAGTGGTAGAGTGTTTGCCTAGCATTCCCGGGGCCCTAGGTTCAAGTCCTGGTACTGGGAAAAAAAAATCAAGCCTAACAGAAGGGTATGTAAGGAAAGTCCCAAAGGCACCCTTCTTGGCTTTCTCTAGACTTGTCAAAACTTCAACGTCACTGTCAATCCATTGTCTTGCCTGGACGTGATGGCACATGCTTGTAATTAAGGAGGCAGGAACATTACAGCAAATTTGAGGACAGCCTGATTTATATAGTTAGTTCCAGACCAGCCAGGATTAAATGTCTAGACCCTATCTCATTGCCCACCACACACACAATTAAAAACAAAAAACGGAATTGCAAGTTTGATCAGGTCACATCAATGCTTGAACTCCTGGTGGCTCCCCACTGTCCCTTCTCTGATGGGGTCTTCCCTCTCTCCAGCTGTGTGGCTGGGTTCCAGGCGTCTGAACCATCAGCAGCTGCTCATCTTCTGCCTCTCTTCTCTGCTGTTGCTTTGGCAAACCTCTGACTCGCTTCATCCACAAACACTGCTCATCAGTGTGTTTCTCAGGACTCTTAGGCTTCAAGAGGGAAAACTCATCCAGACAGCTTCAGTGAGAGGGGGACATAAGGGCTGGGAAGTGGCTCGGGTGGTGAGGTGCTTGTTTTCCCAGCACACAGTCCTGAGTCTGATACTGAGGGCTCACATGGAAAAGCCGAGTGTGGTAGGATGAGGCTGTAACCTTAGCACGGGGGAGGCGAGATAGGAGGATCCCTGAGGCAGCGGGTCTAGCCAGTCTAGAGTTATCAATGAGCCCCTGGTCAGTGAAAAGACTCTTCATCAGTAAGGACAGCCAGCGAGATGGCTCAGTGGGTAAGGGTGCTTGCCGCCCAGCCTGATGATCTGAGTTCTAGTGCCNGAACCAACATGGTGGAAAGGGAGAACTCATTCCTGCAAGTTGTCCTCTCACCTCCATATGTGAACCATGTGACCTATGCATACATGCCACTCAATAAATAAGTAGATTAATACATACATACATAATTGTTAATTTTAAAATTAAAAATAATAAGGTAGAGACTGACTGAGAAAGACACCCAGCATCAACCTCTGGCCTCCAAATTCACACAGTGCATGCACACATATACCAAACACACAAAGGAGGTGTGAGACAGGTGTGCACAACAGCCTGTAACTTCATCACTTAGGAGTCTGGGCCAAGGAGAGCAGGGATTTAAAGTCAACCTGAGATTTAAAGTCAATCTACAGCTTGAGATTGAGGCCTGTCTGGACTCCGAGATCTTGTTGAAAAAAAAAAAACAAAACAAACACCTCTATCAAAGACTAATGGAGTCCAGCCCCTCTATAGTCTTCTCCCAGAGTTCCAGAAGAGACGCTGCCAGCAGCAGATTAATTAATCTGAGGGATACTCGAATGAATCCATGTACACAAAACTCTTTAGTCCATTCACTTTATTCTTCTGAGTCAGTTCTCTCTCTACACAGCTTCAATTCTGTTCTCATACTTAGCTCCGCTCTGTCCCTTCCTCTCCTGTCCTCTCATTGTTCTAAGTTCCTTCCATCTTCGTCTCCCTCCTCTCTCCCCAGTCCAGTTTAAATACACATACCATCCGCAATTCTCCGGCTCCGCCTTCTGCTCAAGCAGGACAAGTCTGCTTGGTAGCTAGGAAGCCTGTGTCCTAGCTTGATGCACCTGGTATGTGAAGGCCCTTTTGTTCTGAGTCAATTGTTAAAGGGGAAGTCTAGAGATACCACTTGGGCTATGGGAGAAAGGAGGGGTAAGTTTAATTTGCACAAGAAGCAAAAGTTTGTACCTAACATCATCTGGCCTTGGCTGTTGTCTCCATATGGATATTTACCTTAATTCAGGAGACTAGCAGGTGGTCTGGATGCTTATCTTATCTGCAGTCTGTCCTTAGGAAGTCTGGGAGGTCTCTCAGATAAAATACTTTTGTCTGGAGATGGCCTTAGCTGGGCATAGCTAATGACGATAATTACAGAAAGGCCTGAAATTAGGGGTCTGGCTGTGTGACTACTTTTAGCACAGTTGAGAGATGTATACCCAAATACTTTAATTGTATAGGAGAAGTTGTGCCCAATGAATGATCAAACACACTGTTCTAGGAATGGAAAAGCTACAGTAGCACACAAGAAATTCATAGCAGGAAATGGCTAATATTCAAAAGTCAATATCACCAAGACTCCTTAAGCCTTGGCTTTATCCTCTGGAAGGCCCTTGGCTTCTTCCAGGTATAGCTTTGTCATAGTCAGCTGAATTCCTACTTTATATTTCTGAGGCCCACAGCACACCTCCCTCCACAACAGCAGGCACCAAATANTAATTAATTAAAAAAGGAAGAGGATGCATTGACTGATATTAACTCACATAAGAAAAAAGATGGAGTCAACTCCAGGAATGGCTAGATGCTGACCCTCAAGTTATGCTGCTCAGTGCTGTCTCTCTCTCTCTCTCTCTCCACACACACACAGATTGTGGCTTCTTGTTTTGCTTTGGTTTTGAGTTTGTTTTCTAACACACAGGGTGTCACCATGTAACTCTGACTGCCTTGGAACTCACTACCAAGCTTGTCTCAAATTTTCAGGATTCTGCCTGCTGCTGCCTCCTGGGTGCTGGGATTCATTAAAGATGTGCACCACCACAGTGCACATGACTTTTTGAATGATCTTTCTAGGGCAAATTGGCCCCAGGATATACCAGCCTTTTTCTTTTGGACCACCAACCAGCTCCCAAATTATGACACAAAGACTTAATATTAGTTATGAATGCTTGGCTCTTATCTTAGCTCTTATTTTAATCTGTTTCTCTTTATCTGTGTTTTGCCACGGGACTTTTAACCTTCTTTCTTTCTTACCTTCTTGCTGTTTGTATGTCTGGCTGGCTTCTGCCTGACTTCTTGTCCCGGGGGTGTCCCTTGTTCTCTCCCCTTTTTCTCATTCTTCCTTCTCTCTCAAGACTAGATTTCTCCTCCTATTCTCTCCGCCTGCCAGCCCTGCCTATCCTTTCTCCTGCCTTGCTATTGGCAGTTCAGCTCTTTACTAGACCAATCAGGTGCCTTAGGCAGGCAAGATGAAACAGATGCAACACATCTTTACATAATTAAACACACATCTTTACATAATTGAACAAATGCAGCATAAACAAAAGTAGCACATCTTTACACAGTTAAAGTAATATGTAGCATAAACAAATGTAACAATCTTTGCCTAGCACCAGGAAGCCCCCAGCTTGTGAGTTTGCTCACACTGGGGAATTGGGAGGCATCTCCCCCCAGTTTCAGTTCAACGCTCTAATAGGAAAGTCCAGTTATCCTGACTGGAGCCATGAGTCCAATGCTTGGCCTGTGGCCAGCGGTTAGGGTCATTAGCCAGGTGTTGCAGGTGTTGGCCCATCTTTCTGGACCTGGGAAGGGATAATGGGCACTCTACTTTCAGAGAGCAGATCTTGGATAAATGCGCGCATGCGCGCGTGCCTGTCTCTTATACACATCTAGATGTGGAAAAGTAGTGATTGTTGATGTCAGTGACAACCACCTTCCACCCTGTACTCCACGCCCATTCCTGTTCCTCTAGCCATGGAGATTTTGGAGTCAGAGGGACATAGGTTTAGTTATTGGATTTCTAGGGCCTGGGTGATCATTGGAAAGGTTGAAGGCTCCTTGGTCTCTGCTCTTTTATTGACACCATCTTGCAGGACTTTGAAGACAACAAAAGCATTTGGCACACAGTAGATGCTGTTCTTAACCGTTCTTTAGGCTCAGTTAAACTTGGTTGTAACAGCAGAACTCATACATATCTTAGATGGGTTCCTGACTACTGAAATGGGCCGATTGGCAGGCGGGTTTTAAGGATGAGGGAGATAGTTCTGTGGCCTTCTTGGCTTTACAATAATGGTCCCTTGTATCTTCTCCTTCTCCTCCTCTCCCGCCCCCCCCCCTTTTTTTTCTTTTGAGATAGGACCTCAGGTAGCACATAATTTGAGCTCTCTTTGTAGCTGAGGCTGACCTGGAACTTCTGATCCTCTTGTCTCCACTTCCCAAGCGATGGCGTTATAGGTGTTCATCACCATGCCTGCCTTGACCCTCATTTCTCAAGCTCTCCAGAGTCTGTCTATATTTGTTACTTGGTCTTACTGTGTCACTGTAAAGGAAGGGACTCTATTGGGCTTCACAAGCAGAACTGACCAGGGAGCCATGATGCAAAGTTAGAAACAATAAAAGTAAAAATAAAAATAAATAAAAATAACAGGCAGCAGGGGGCACTGTAGAGAAACCCTAGTAGATCAAGGACAAACTGCCCTGGTTCTGAACCTGGTCCCCAGGGCAGGCTAGCACCTCATCAGGTGCCCCAAGCCCCTCTGGGCCAGGTGCCTGGCTATTGATTGGGCTCAGGCTGAAGCTCACAGGCCATCTTGCCACAAATGAAGAGCCCCAGTGAAGCAGTCTCCCCTGCATAGGAGCAAGTAGGCAGCACAAGTTCAGGGGGAGTCCAGTTGGATTCTCGGCTCTTCTTGGGTCCCAGGAAGCAAGGTGTTGATGTCAGATGCAGCCTGTGGCTCAAGGGGTGGCACAGGGGTGTCAAGGGGCACATTGTAGATGGGTTCAGNGATAGTATCTCAATCCCTATCTTTCTCATTCTCCTCCTAAGGAAAAGGTAATGTGTCTCCAGAGATGTCATCAGCAAGAACTAAGTAAAAAACCCCATCATGGAATGGTGTAAAATAGACTTGTGTATCATACATGTCATGGCTCTGGAGAAGGCAGGAGTCTCAGTCACACTCCTGCTCAGAGGCAACAATGACCTTAGGCTGCTCCCCCTCTCCCCACGCATGGTTATATTTGGACCCGGAGTCCTGTGTGGGCTCAGGTGCTCATAACCCCCTTCCTTCTTCTGACCACAGGACAATCCCTTCAGAGAAGCTCAGTTCCTACAGCATGCCCACCACAGTCCATCCGTGTNTCCACACTGACCCCAGCCCCGGGCATAGCCTACTACAGGGCAGAGAAGAGCCAGGCCCTGTGAGAAGGCCAACCTTGAAGAGGGTGCCAGGAATGTGATCTGAAGCCAGGATANGCTGTCTTGAAAACCCTGGACAGACACCACCCACTGGGCACTGCTGTGGGACAGAGGTACAGACCACCTTTATTCACCCTCTCCTCCCCTGGGAGACAGGCAGTGGGATGTGAGGTTCTCTCTGCATCAGAACTTCCTTCCATGGGTCCTATGCAAATTGTTCAGCCAGGTCCTCGTGTTTGGCATGGTTTGAAGGTGAAGTGACCCCCACAGGCTTCTGGGTTTGAACACTTGGGCCTAGATGCTGGAGCTGTTTTGGAAGGAGGTAGAGCCTAGCTGGAGGAAGTGGACAGCCTAGTTCTATCAGCTGTCCACCCTCTGCTTTCAGATGCAATGTGACCAATGGCCTTATATTCCTGCCACCAGGCCTTCCCGCTGTGGTAGACTACACGGCCTTTAAAGTGTAAGCCAAAATAAACTCCCTATAAATCTGGTTCAGTGGCCTATGCCTATAACCCCAGACTTGGGAGGTAGAGGCAGGAGGAGTTCAAGGTCATCCTCCTAAGCATAGGGAGTTCAAGGCCAGCCAGCCTGTGCTACATGAGATCTTGTCAAAGAAAGAAATGGGGGAGCGGGGAGGAGAAAGAGAAGGGAAGGAAGAGAAAATGAATAATTCTTAAGTTGTTTCTTGTCAGGCATTTGGTCACAGTTATGAAAAAAAAAAAAAGCAACCAATATGATGTCCCCTTATCAGTGTCCCAAATGAGGACAGGAATCTGGGTTTGGGAACAGTGGGGAGCCTGACCCGTGTAGCTGTGTTACGTGGGTGTCCTGTGGCTACAGCCAGCACAGGACAGATGGCGGAGAGGAAGGCTGCATTTTCAGGAATTTTACAAACTGCTCCACTGCTTTGGGAGCCTGAAAGCCGCTGTGGTGGAGTGTTTCCACCCTGGAGGAGGGCTCGCGGAGAGCTCGGGGTCCTTTTCCACCCTGGAGGAGGGCTCACGGAGAGCTCAGGGTCCTTCCCCTGCCTCTAAGCCGCCACTCATCATTGCCAGCACAGCACTGAGCATGAGTGACCTTTGGCCTAGGCTTATCCTTACATGAATGGCTTCTTCCCAGGGGAGGATGAGAGACAGGGGTGAGAGACAGGACCAGGGTGTGTGACACTGGGAGTGTTCCCACTAGAGAGCTGGGTGAAGTTCTACTTAGAAATACACGGAAATGACAAGATGGGGTTCCTCTGCTTTCCTTCCCTTTTTTTCTTCTCCTTTGAATCTCATAATTATACTTACACTGGAAATTTCAGAGAGAATGTGGGTGGCAACAGAGTGTGGAAGTTGAGAGTAAGACTTCAAAGCCTGACTGCTGGGGTCCAGTCTGCCCTGCTCTCCCTGTTCCATGGTGGGTAGAGCAGGTCAAGGGAATGGTGGTGTGCGCCTGGGTAGAAGCCTGTCAGCGGCTCTC
The DNA here is from genome assembly GCA_001675575.1 of Neotoma lepida. Taxonomy (NCBI): domain Eukaryota; kingdom Metazoa; phylum Chordata; class Mammalia; order Rodentia; family Cricetidae; genus Neotoma; species Neotoma lepida. The sequence continues at coordinate 188,653 of LZPO01017294.1, read as the reverse complement.
TCAAGGATCTTATTTTTCTTAACTTAATTTTAAATTTCTCTCTCTCTCTCTCTCTCTCTCTCTCTCTCTCTCTCTCTCTCTCTCTGTGTGTGTGTGTGTGTGTGAGAGAGAGAGACAGAGAGAGAGACACAGAGAGAGAGAAAGAGAGGAGAGACAGAGAGAGAGACAGAGAGACAGAGAGACAAAGAGAGACAGAGAGACAGAGAGACAGAGAGACAGAGAGAGAGACAGAGAGACAAAGAGAGAGAGAGAGAGACAGACAGACAGAGAGAGAGACAGAGAGATCACTGGAGCATTAGAAGCATAGAATTTTCACACATGTCTTTCCTATCGCTGCGAGAAAACCCCTGACAGAATAAGGGAGAAAGGACTTGTTTCGGCTCACAGTTCCAGTCCACCATGCAGGGAAGTCACACAGCAGAGCTGGAGCTGTGTTGTGCCCACCCATGGGGGCAAGGGGACAGGGAGTGATGAGTGCCTATGCCCAGATCCCTTCCTCCTTATGTAGTCCGGGATCCCAACCTGGAGAATGGTGGCCGCCACCGTGGCCAGGTCTTCCCTCAATTCATCGAAACAGGATAATCCCCCACAGGCACACCCAGAGGCCCATCTCCCAGGGGATTTTTGGTTTTCACAAAGTTGCCAATTGAGACTAACCATTACCCATGGTGTGTAAGATTTCCCCCAACACACCAAAATAATAATAATAATAATAATAATAATAATAATAATAATAATAATAATAAATTTTTTAAAAGGGGGAGAGACAAGAGAATACAGAGACAAGAGTAGGAAAAGCTCTCCTACATATAAACGGAACCTGCTACAATTCCCATCTCCCATTTCCCACCCTTCTGCTTTCCCACCCACCTTTTTTTACTTCTTTTCTCTCTCTGTGCCTGGCTAATAAATTCAACCTCATAACACTTCCCAAACCAGAAGCCGTGTTCCTGACACCATCCCCCACACTTCTCGAGCCCTGTGTCTCTTCTTGACTTTTCCAATCTGTTCTCAAGTTCTCCTTCCGGGCAGTGGCTCAAGCCAAAAAAGGAAAAAAACAGAAAGCCAAAATTTGAAAGCTCAGAATCATCGAGGTCTAATGTATATTCTAAAGGTGCCCCATTTTAAACGTTCAGGTTTCATTTCAACGAATGCGTACCAGGCATGAAACAGCACTTCTTTTGAGACAGGACCTCCCGTAGTGCAGGCCGTGTAGCTGAGGAGAACGTTGCATTTCTAATCCCCTCACTCCTACAGCGTTATTACTCTTTATTTATCTCATGTGCACACATGAGTGGAGATCAGAGGACAACACCATGTGGGGTCCAGGATCGAATTTAGCTCGGCAGGCTTGGTGGTAAGCACCTTCCCCATGGAGCCATCTCATAGGCCCCTGCCTCTACCTCTTGAGTGCTGAGTCAGGCATGTGATGCCATACCGGGTTTCCTGTGGTGCTGGGAGTCATATCCAGGGCCTTCTGGACAAGCATTCCATCCGATGAACCCACCCTTAGCCCTGAACGTCGTCGGCTTCGTCTGAAGTTTCCCCTTACTGTGTGCAGCCAGGATCTTAACTCCACCCCTGGTGCATGGGAACTTCTGACCCGCTTTCTTGAATCTTTTGTAAAATATCACAAAAATGAAATGCTATAGTAAGTGCTTTTGGGTTCACAAGCTTTTGAGATGTATCTTTTTGTATCTGGAGTTCATTCATTTGTATTGCTGAGCAGTCCTTTGTTATAGGGACATGTGTCACTTGTTTGTCCATTCACCAACTGATAGACATTTAGGTTGCTTTCAGGTTTTGGTTATTCTGAGTTGAATGCTATGATGCCATGACTATTAGTAATCAGATCTTTGTATGGATATATTGTCACTTTCCTTATGTGACACAATAGGGAAGGTTAACTTGATAAAACACTAGCAAGCTGTTTTACCCATGGGCTGTATCAGGGTCATTACCACCAGTGATGTGTTCATTTATAAAGATTTGACCTGGACATGGTGAAGTAGACCTGTAATCCCAATGCTCAGGAATCTGAGGCAGGTAGATCAAGAATTTGAGGTCATCAGCTACCTTGTGAGTTGGAGGCTAGCCTCAGCTACTTGGCAAGACTCTGAATCCAAAATTAAAAATAAGTAAGTACATAAGCAGAATGGCTCAGTCGGAAAAGTACTTGCCATGTGTTGTAGACTATTGTTAAAGCTGTGTTACATTTGTTTATACTGTGGAATATTTGCTTAACAATGCAAAGATGTGTTGCATTCTTTTATGTTGCATTTGTTTAACTCTGTGAAGCTGTGTTACTTTGCCTGTCTAAAACACCTGATGAGTATAATAAAGAGCTGAACGGCCAATAGCAAGGCAGGAGATAGGATAGGTGGGGCTGCCAGGCAGAGAGAATAAATAGGAGAAATCTGGGAAGAAGAGATCAAAGAGCAAGAAAAGAAGAAGGAGAGGAGGACACCAGGGGTCAGCCACACAGCCAGCCATGGAGTAAGAAGGAAAGAAAGATATATAGGATAAAGAAAGGTAAAAAAGTCCAGAGGCAAAAGGTAGACAGGATAATTTCAGTTAAGAAAAGCTGGCAAGAAACAAGGCAAGCTAAGGCCAGACATTTACAAGTAATAATAAGACTCTGTGTGTGTATTTGGGAGTTGGGTGGTGGGGCCCCCCAAAGAGCCAAAAGAGGAAACAAACAAAAACAGTAACAGCAATGCAAGCATGAGCGTTTGCATTCACCCCCCCGCAACCTATATAAAAAGCCCAATGGTACAGCATGTACTCATAACCCCAGTGCTGGGGGGTGGGAGCCCAGAGTCTCTCTGGCCAGCTGTCTTAGCTTAATTGATGAGCTCCAGGTCCCAGTAAGAGACCTTGACTGAAAACAAGGTGGACAGCACCTATGTAACAATACCCAAGGTTGACTTCTGGTGTTCATACAAACATTAACCATGCTGGCACATACGCACAATAAATAAACAAGCAAATAAATAAATAAATGCCATTCTAAGCTGGGCATAGTAGTACATATGTTTAATCCCAGCTCTTGGGAAACTCAGGGAGATGTGTCTGTGAGCTCTAGGCCAGCTGAGTCTACATGACCGTGTCTCAAATAAATAAACAAACAAATAAATAAATGTAAAAAATAGCTGTTCTAGTGGCTACGAAGCATTATTTTATTGCTGTTGTATGTTCTAGGTAACTGATGGGGGTGTGTTTTTGTTTATTTGACCTAGTATATTTTTTGGCAAATATTTTCTCACATTTTGGGGAGTTTTGTAGGGGGTAGGGATGCTTTGGGGGGTGTTGAAATAGGATCTTACTACATAGTGCAGGCTGGCTGTGAACCTGTGGCACTCCTTCTCAGGCTCCCTAGTGCTGGGTTAGGAGTTTGTACCACTGCACCTGATGCATTGTTTTTACCATTTTAAAAACAGTGTTGTTTCTCTTATGATTTTTTTGGTAAGAGTTCTGTATATAGTCTTCATACATGCATGTGGATTTCTACATAATTACTACTCATAATGATAAAATTCTAAACAAGTTACCACCTATAAAAGAAAACTGGGAACTAGGGAGAGAGTTCAGCAGCTAAGAGCTCTTTCTGCTCTTGCAGAGGCCCTGAGTTCAGTACCCAGCACCCACATTGGGTGGTCCATAACCACCTGCAGCTCCAGCTCCAGAGGACACCAGCATTCACTGCACTCACCCTTGCACAAATCTAATATGTATATATGTAATTAAAATTTAAATCTTTTAAACAGTAATGTTTATGACTTGATGGGATACTTTACAGTTATTTAATGATATGAAAATGTAAAGTCAGTGAAATCTGTCCTTGATAAAAAAATATCAAGCAGACAATAAAAAGTAATATGATTCCAATAAAATGTGACAATAAGCTTGGGGATGTGCTCCAAATATGACAGTAACACCATCTGCCGAGTAAGATTACAGCTGGTGCTTAAATTATATATGTTTTTCAAGATGTTCAGGAAATGTGTTTCAGGGGAAAATGTCACAAAGAAGCAAATGGCAGCTACAATCCCAGCATAGGGGAGACAGAGGCAGGCAGATCTCCATGGCAGCCAAGGCTACATAGTGAGACCCTGTCAACAAAACAAAGGAAAGAAAAAAGAAAAAGGGCTGCAGATGTAGCTCAGTTGGTGACACGCTTGTATAGCAAGCAGGAGGTCCTGAGTTCAGTTGCCAGGCACCTCATGGAAGCATTTGCCTATAACCCCAGCGTTAGTGAAGTGGGAGCAGGGTGACCAGAAGTTCAAGGTCATCTTCAACAGCAAGTTTGGGAACAGCCTGAGATGTGTGAAGACCTCTTTCTTTCTTTCTTTCTTTCTTTCTTTCTTTCTTTCTTTCTTTCTTTCTTTCTTTCTTTCTTTCTTTCTTTCTTTCTTTCTTTCTTTCTTTCTTTCTCTTTCTCTCTCTCTTTC
>LZPO01017294.1:166898-184177 GCA_001675575.1 Neotoma lepida | reverse complement strand
TTCTTTCTTTCTTTCTTTCTTTCTTTCTTTCTTTCTTTCTTTCTTTTTTTCCCCTCCAAGACAGGGTTTCTCTGTGTGGCCCTGGCTGTGCTGGAACTCAGTCTGTATGTAGACCAGGCTAGCCTGGAACTCAGAAATTCAACTGCCTCTACCTCAGGAGTGCTGAGATTAAAGCCATGTGCTACAGGGCAAGAACATGTCTGAGAGAGAGAGAGAGAGAGAGAGAGAGAGAGAGAGAGAGAGAGAGAGAGAGAGAGAGAGAGAGAGAGAAGAGAGAGAAAGGCAGGCAGTGTGCAGCACCATCTCACAAGATTGCTTGGGTTTTGCCATGGTTTTTAATGCTGTTTAATAGTAAAGTTGGTTAATTATATAACAGACCACCCCAAAGCTTTGAGCCATGGTTCCAGCCTTGCCTTTAAACTCTGGCAGGTTTGCAGAACTCTGAAGTGCTAGTCCCAAGGTTGCAATGTCCCTTTCTGGGCAGCTGCTTCGCAGGTATGCACTCAAATATGCAGGAGCCCTGGTTCTAAGATCATTGATCTGGGAAGATCATCTTAAGGAGGCAGGCATGCCGTCACTGCCCAGGAGGAGAGTTTGTGCGCTTCTGTGGATGGGAAGTGACAGAGAACATGGGCTCAGGGTGGAGGGACAGCCATGCGACAGCATAGGAGAAAGTAACAACGCTGCTTCAAACTGAGGCTAAGGAGAAGGGGGCAGGAGGAGGTACTGGAGTCGAGAACAGAGTCTAGACAAACAGCAGATTTTGAATAAATTCTGTTTGTAGGTGCATTTTAGACCCACATAGCCTTATCCTATAAAAACATGTGTCTTTTTACACTTTCATTTTGTATTCTAAAGTAACTCTTGGGGGCCCCTGAAGACTAATGAGAGAGTACAGTTACCACTGGGCTGGGGGAGAGAGGGGGATTTAAAAGCCACAAAGACAGTATCCTCACACAAAGGGAATTCCTACAACAGTGTGAGGGTGGGAATCGGCCACTGTCAGAGGTGTCCTTGGACCTGGCCCTGTTACCTAAGGCAGACATACTACACTGTGTGTGAGTTTCGATGAATGACTGCTGAACACAGGAAACATCTGGGTTTTTATTCAGGATCTAACAGGTGACTTTTTAAAAATCTGGTATTAAAATCCAACCAAAGTTTGTTCTCAGAAATGAAGCAAATATAAATGCAACATTCCAGCTCTCCTGCCCTTGAATCCACATTTGAAGGATTTCAAGAAAGCACAGCACAGAGGTAGCTCACACTCACGACTTCTGCTGCACTGTTCACAATAGCCAAGATGTGGAGCCAGCCGAGGTACCTATCAACGGATGATGGATGGAGAAAGTATGGTATATATACACATTGGAGCAGTAGTCAGCCCCGAGGAATGAAACTGTGTCACCTGCAGGAGAATGCACAAGACTGAGATGACCACATTAAGCAAAGTAAGTCGAACTTAGAAAATTAAAAGCGTTTTGTTTTCTCTCACGTGGAGTCTAGATTTAAAATGAAAAAATCAAGGGGCAGGTGAGATGTCAGCAGATAAAGGTGCTTGCAGCACAAGCCTGGCCACCTGAATTCAATCCCAGGAANCCACATAAAGGTGAAAGGGGAGAAATGACTCCACAAAGTTGACCTCTGACCTCTGTATGTGCTCCCACACAAACACCACACACATACTACTAATAATTACAATTTAAAAAAATAAAAAGCAGCTTTGAAAGTAAAGGAGATCCAGGTGGGGTAGCACATGCCTGTTATCCCAGCCCTTGGGAGGGCAGGGAAGGAGGATAAGGATTTGAGGTCATCCTCAACTACATAGGAAGTTTGAGGCTAGCTTGGGCTACATGATATCCTTTCCAATACTCACAAAGTACTAGCACTAAAAACAATCCAAACAGGTGGGTGAGACAGCATACAGCTGTAACCCCAGCACTCAAGAAGCTGAGGCAGGAGGACTGCTATGAGTTCAGGGTCAGTTTGGGTCACATAGTGAGTTCCAGTCTAGCCTGGACACACTCAAAAATAAACAATAAAAAGAAAGAGATACATACTGAATTATAGATAAAATGAGAATTCCTGTGAATCCTTCAAATGTTTTAGGGTGGAAATGAAGCTTGGTTCTAAGTCCTTGCATAGTCTCTCTACTTCCTATGTATTTTGCTTATATGTATTTATACTGTTGATTTTCCACGATAAGTAAAAACCAAATAGCCATAAGAAAAAACTACATTTACAAAGCAAACAGCTAAATACAGAACAAATATTTATACCAGCANGGTGAAGATAGAAATCAAAGGGGCTAGGAGTTCAGCTCAGTGGTACAGACTGGGTTCCACCCAGCACTGCAGCGTGGGCGCGTGTGTGTGAGTGTGTTTGTGTGTGTGTGTGGGGGGGCGAGTTATATAAGAATCACCACAAGAGAAAGACAGCTCAGAAGCATTTCGGGAGGACACCAGCAATGGAGATGACCAGCCTCATACAGCAAAAGGAGTGGCCTTGCGATCCATGTCATTCCTGAAGCTGGTTCTGGCCTCTTGCAAGGGACCCTCCTCTCCACTCCCAATTTACACCCTTCCCTGTCCCTGTGCTAGCTGGGGTTGGACATATCCCCCAAAGGCTTAGAACCTCTCTGGGAGTAGGGGTGGGGGGACATCAACCCTCCCAGGGTGGCCCATTCTTCTGTCTGTAGCTTCTTCCATCTGGTCCCTCTCAGGAAAAGCATAGTCATTGGACTTCCACACTCATGAGCCACTGTTCCACACTGTCATTACACAATTTCAATGACTTCCTTTTTCTCTCTCATCTCCAAAAATAGCAAATCACATTGCTTGCCCAGATTTTCCACCTGAGTTTGTTTTTCACTTCTGAGAGAAATCAGCTCAGCTGTGGAGTGCTGCCTCAGCACCAAATGAATATGGGTATTTAACTCCAGGACACTCAGAGGCCATGCAGCCACCATCCTGTCTGAATTCTCTGTGACAGGGAGGGATGCGGCTCCTGATGTGAGGGTGGGAAGAGCTGGAATGAGCCTGGGTGTTTGNACTACTTATGTCCCTGAAATTNGGTGTGTGCTTACAGCCTGGTAGAACAAAGTCAAGCTTACCCAGGCTGGCTGGGGACTTAGTCTGTTCAGCTGCCCTGGCAGAGAGATCACAGGCTGGGCCATTTGTAAACTCATAAATGTATTGTCCCCAGTTCTGGCCCAAGATCAAGGCATGGGCACCCTGTGGGGGAATGGGGGTAGTGGGGGGGTAATGTTCCCCTGTCTGTTTTACAAGGGGACACTGATCTGCTGATCTCAGCCACCCCTTCACCTTGGCTCCTGGTCACTTCCTGAAGCCCTGCAACTCCACACTAGGAACTGGGGATTAGCTTTCCACCTGTGAATGTTTGGAACCACAAACATTAGATCATAGCAATGGGTAGAGAGTTTCCCAGGAGAAGTAGGTGTCTGGGAAGGGGGAACTGTTTAAGTTACACATGGATGACTTGGTTTCTGCAAACCAAGGGCTGTTGGTGGGAGGCGCAGCGGCTGGTGGGGCTGACCTCACAGTTCAGCCTCAGGAGGCTGATGCTCAGNGTATGCACAATTGTTGCAATCGTAAACTCCTAATTTTGTTTTATTTTTTCTTTTAAAACAGGGTCTGATGTAGCCCAGGCTGGTCTTGAACTGGCTTAGAAAAAAAGATTTATTTATTTTATGTGTATGAGTGCTTTGCCTGCATGTATGTATGTGTACCAGGTTGTGAGCTGGAGCCTAAGGAGGATGAGAACAGGGCATCAGATCCCACAGAACTCAAGTTACAGATGNTTGTGAACACCATGAGGGTGCTGGGAACNGAACCCAGGACCTCTGCAAGAGCAACAANTGNTCTTAATGCCTGGACCATCTCTCCAGGCCCTTTCCTTGAACTTTTGACCCTCCTACCTCTATGTTCTGAGTGTTAGGGTTCAGGTATATGCCACCACTTCTAGTTTAGGTTATGTTGGGAATAGAATCTAGGGCTTTGCTCAGAGTGGTGCACATCTGAGTAACACCTGGGAGGCAGAGGCAGAAGGATCTNTGTGAATTCAAGGACAGCCTAGTCTACATAGTGAGTTCTAGCNAGAGCTAGAGGCCCTGTCACAATGAAANAATCCAGGGCCTTGTGAATGCTGGGTAAGTGATACCAATGAGCCANACCCCNACCCTGAAACTTCATTTTAAAAGGGGCACGCCAGGTACAGCTTTATACCTGTACTCTCAGCACCATGGAGGTGGAGGCAGGAGGATTCCTGTGAGTTTTGAGGCCAAAAAACAAGAGGAAAAAAGGAAGGGAGGGAGGTAGGTAAGGAGGAGGGAAGGAAGGAGGGAAAAGAGGAGGAGAGGGAAGGAAAAAGGATGGGAAGGAAAGAAGGAATAAAAGGAGGAAGAAAGAAAGGAAAGGTAGAGAAGGAAGAAAAATGGAAGATNTCTCTAGGAGTCCATAGTGTCACTACATGAACCTTTTAATGCCCATTGCTGCCCTTCACTGACTCCAACCCCAGCTGTGCCAGGGTCTGCCCTCCAGGGCTGCTCTCCCAGATGCTGATGGAACCCCTCAGTCAGCTGTTTGTGCTGTCTTCATTTCCTTCCTCTCCTNTCACCAAGGATTATGGCCAGGATGTAGGCCGAACAGGGAAGATGCAGGCAGGGTGCTGTGTCCCCTGGAGTCGCCAAGGGCTGAGCCATGCTGTATGTCTCCACAGACTCTCTTGCCTTCCACTTGGGCTGCATGTTACTACTTGCTCCAAAANTCTGCACCCCTTCTCACACCTTAGGTGGGACCTAATTCCTCCCCAGCTCCTCTAGAGCCTCCTGTGTCCCCTCCAACNCCCTCCTCCCTACAGTGCTCCCTTCTGAAGCCCTCAGGTCACACGAAGGGCACTTTGTAAAGAACTGTCTCCACTGCTTTCCTGAGCTGCTCTGGAGCATGACAAAGAAAGGATGTGCCCATGGTCAAGGGGGACTGGGGACACTGTGGGAGGTACTGTTCTCAGAGATTTAGCTACCACGAGTGAGGATGCTGAAAATTTAGAGAGATGGTTTAACAGGCGGCAACTGCTGTGTGAGCCGACGGAAACAGCTGCCCCCAAATAGGGCACCAAACACAGACAACNCTGATTTCCACCGAAGTCCAGCTTGGTGGAATGAGTGGTCCAATGAATATACTGGGTGAACTTACGGAGCATGAGTGAGAGGTTCTTACAGGAGCCCGGGTGACCCCAAAGCAGCTGCACCACTTAAAAGTCTCACCCCAGCGTGGACAACAACTTCTCCGAAGCTGCAGAGATGAGGCCCTCTTCTTTAATCTCCCACACGTTATATACCGCAGTGCCTTTGAGACCACCAGGCCACATGCAATTAGGGCAAAATTACATGTGGTTATCTGGGAGGTGTGGGAGAGGTGGCTGGAATCTCAGGTAGGGTCCAATGACCCTCCCCGTCCCTCTTTCTGTGAGGCACTATCTACAGACTACAGGCCTGATCTCAGGGGCTGCCTACAGTGATCACAGCTGCTCTGATGTGCATGGTGGCTGTTCTGCTGGGAGGCTAGCATCTGCAACAGCATCCCAGAGTGTTCTGAATTAAAGTGAGCATTCAACTCTCCCCGTGCTTCTACCCCATCCGACACCACACACACACACACACACACACACACACACACACACACACGCACATATAAATAATGTAATAAAAATTAAAAAGACTGTGGAGGAGGGGTTGGGAAGGTAGCTCAGTAGTTAAGAGCACTTGCTGTGTGAGCATGAAGACCTGAGTTCGGATCCCTACTACACATTGTTTTTTTCTCTTTTTTTTAAGCTGGATATGGTTGTGTCTGTGGGCATGGTGACAGGAGGATTGATGGGGTATGATGGGCCATCAACCTAGTTTCAGGTTCGGTCTCAAGGGAATAAGGCAGAGAGTGATAAAGACATTTGATGTCTTCCTCTGATCTCTGTACACTCACGAAAAATTAAGTGCACTAAACCCCCTTGCACGCGCACACACACACACACACACACACACACACACACAGACTTTGTGGAGGAGACAATGTGAAGGGTCCGGGATAGAAGTCCCACCCCTGAGCTTTGGATGTAGCTCAGTTGGTAGAATGTTTACCCAGCATGCTCCAAGCCCTGGCTTTTGACCCCCAAGCAACTCATAAACTGGATGAGGTAATGNATGCCTGTAATCCAAGCACTCAAGAGGTGGAGGCAGGCAGACAGACAGGGGGTTCAGAGGCATCCTTCACTACACAGTGAGTTGAAGGTCAGCCTAGGATACATGAGACCCCCATCTTGAAAAACACCCAGTTAAGCAAACAGAAGTCCCTCTGGTCTGAAGGGTTCGGTGCTGGAGATATAACTTAACTTTGGGATTATCCCCTGAGGTAAGGTCTCACTGTGCAGTCCAGGCTGGCCTCAGAGTTCATGACCTTCCTGCAGAGGCTCCTAGCACTGGGCTTATAGACATCTGCCATCATGCCCAGCTAANTTAACNTTCAATCTTATAAACATCTTATGTAATTATAAAAATAAAGGTTTTTTAATAAAAAGCAACCATTAAACACAAAATTAAAATGAAACAAAAGCCTTGGAACATATNTTTGAGGTTGAGAGGACTAACATAGGAAAGAACTACTTTAAGTGATGTTAATTTATTTTCACAATTATAACATACCCTAAAACCAACAACCATAACTGGGTTTAGTAATTATGCCATTATTGGTAGTTTTAGAACACTTATTCTGCCCTACCCCCTCCTTTTTCTTGTGCTAGATATGGAACCCAGGGCCTCAGGCATGCCAGGCAAGTACTGAGCTATACTCCATCCCTTGAACAGTTTTTCTAAGACAGGTGCCTGTTTATTGTGAAATAAATAAAAATTGTGTTGGTGTCTTTGAAAATTTGAATTTATGAAAAAGGAGAAATGTGTGTGAGATGGAGGAGGTTGGGAGCACTCTGTCCCTCTGTTTGAAGATGTCACTTGAACCACAATGTGCTAAGAAGAGGCAGGGGAGTGGGGGGACTAGGAAGGAGAGGGAAAGGTGCCCGGTGCGGTGGCACACATCTGTGACCCCAGGATGAGGANGGCAGGGGCAGGGGGATTGCTGTGAGCTGGAAGCCTACCAGGTCTACATAGCAAGTTTCAGGCCAACCAGATGTACATAGCAAGACCCTGTCTTTAAAAATAAAACAAGCCTAGTATGGTGGTATACATCTTTAATGCCTCAGAGGCCAAGACTGGAGGATCTCTGTGAGTTCCAGGACAGCCAGAGCTACATAGTGAGACCCTGTCTCAAAAACCAAACAACACTAACAACAAAACAGAGAAGACAGAAGAGACAGGCGTGCCCTCCCCCCCACCCCCACATATAGTAAGCCAGGGAGCGGTGGATTAGAATACCATCATTTGAAACCCCTAATGAATTAATAAGATGCAGATCACTGACAGNGCTGAGGTCACTGAGAGAACACATGGTGCTTGTCTCCAGGCNAAGGGTGGGCACCACCACCTGGGAAGCACTGCTTTCCAAACACGAATCTTAGAGTAGGAAAGAGCAGAGAGGAACGAGATCAGGATGATAAGATACCTCAGCGAAAGGAACCCCAGAGTGGGGAGACTCCCAGGACAAATGGCCAGAACCACCAAAAATAAAGTACCTGGGGAAAACCAGGGAGTTTGAGGCTAGCCTGGTATACATGGAACCCTTTCATTGTCTAAAAAACATGTCTGTATTGACCCAGGAGGTAGTGGCCAACGTCTTTATTCCAGTACTCAGGAGGTAGAGGCAGGTGGATCCCTGTGAGTTCGAGGTCAGTCTAGTCTACAAAGCAAGTTCCAGGACAGCCAGGGCTACACAGAGAAACCCTGTCTCAGGGAGGAAAAACAAACAAACAAACAAACAAACAAATAAATAAATAAAATTTATTTTAAAAATTAAAAATAATTAAGAAATTATGGGCTGGAGAGATGACTCAGCAGTTAAGAGCCCTGGATGTTCTTGCAGTGNACTTGGATTCAATTCTCAGAGTCCATGTGTTGGTTCACAGCTGTCTGTAACTCCAACTCCAGGGAATCTGACGCCCTCTTCTGGCCTCCAAGGATACAAGGCATACATTTGGTACATAGACATACATGCAGGCAAAACACTGATATACAGAAAATAAAAATAAATAAATCTCAAAAAGAGAAACAAACAAACAAACAAACAAACTATGCCATTCAGAGATTCATTCCAGCAGGACACAGGATGTGGGGGAGGGTGAGTGGAGGACAAATGACACAATCAGAAAAAAAAAAGAGATGTGTCTGGACACTGGGTGACACACTCATTTTGTTCATCTTTTTAAAACTTTTCGGGAGTGGGATTGAAATAGGGTCTCCCTGTGAAGCCCCTGCTGGCCNTGAACTTGCAGTGACTCTCCTGCCTCTGCTTCACAAGTGCGGAAGCTACAGGTCTGGCTAAAGGCTGGCTCTGGCTTTGTTTTGATGTACTACACTATACCTCGCGTGGGGGAGGGGCACGAGTGAGGGTGCCTCTGCTTGCACCTAGACAGCAACAGGTGAAAACAAAGAAACCAGGGACCTGGAGGAGGGTCTTCGGGGTTACCTGCCCCATCTGAACCGTCTCACTGTTCCCACAGGCTGTTGTCCATATTTAGCAGGATCTTCTTTCAGCCCCTTCCTTTGTCTATAAGAAGTCTCAGCCCCTCCCCTTCCCTACTTTCTCTGTTTTTCCTTGTTTCACCTTTCCTCTCTCCCTTCCTTTTTTTTCCTTTTTTCTTTTTAGACAGGGTCTCACTCTAACGCTCAAGCTGGCCTGAAACTCATGGTTCATGATCTAGTCCAGGCTGGTCTCCAACCCACCAGCCACGTTGTTTCATCTGTTGCCCTGATTCTTTCCCCTCATCACAGTCTTACCATGTTCCAGAGCCAGTGGGCTTCAGCTCTAGCCTCAGAAGCCCTGATCCTGTCCTTGGTTCCTCACATGCCTGACTTTGGGGCTATCATCCCTGCTGTCCAATCCAATCTCAGAACAGTTTTACTGTGAGTCACGTGCTTTGGAATAAAATGTTTCAATCTGGGTGTGGCTTGACAGCTGCAGAGAACAGCTAGACTTTTCCTTGTACCTATTACCACTTTTCTTGTTACCATGTTAGGAACCTGTAAACCTGTACACATTGGCTTGTAAGAGCCAATGAATAAATTTTGAAAATTTTCCAGAGTGTGGGATGGAGCATAGTTCAAAGAGGAACATGCTTGCCTAGCTTGTGCAAGGCCCTGGATTGGCTCTCCAGCATCCACACACATACACTGTTCAATTACAAAACCTGGGGGCTGGAGAGATGGCTCAGAGGTGAAGAGTGCATGATCTTCCAGGGGACCTGAGAAGTTCCTATTACTCCTGTTGCTCACAACCACCTGTAACCCTATCCTCAGGGGATATGGTGCCCTCTTGTGGTCTCCTCAGGCACTGCACAGAGGTGACACACATACCACTCCACACACACACACACACACACACACACACACACACACACACACAAATTAAGTCTTAAAAAAGTACAACATCATATTGTCTTAGGATTTCAATTGCTGGTGAAGAGACACCATGACCACAGCAACTTTTATATAGGCAAATATTTAATTGTGGTGGCTTACAGTTTCAGAGATTTAGTCCATTATCAACATGGCAGGAAACATGGCNGCATGCAGGCAGGTACAGTGCTGGAGAAGGAGCTGAGAATTCTACATCTTGATACACAGGCAACAGTGACACTGGGCATAGCTTGAGCATAGGACATCTCAAAGCCCACCCCCACAGTGACACACTTCCTCCAACAAGGTCATACTTCCTAATAGTGTCACTTCCTTTGCAGGTCATTTTTTTCAAATCATCACCCTACAATTTGTGCCATCAAGATTGCTCAGAGGATAAAGGTGCTTGCTATGAAAGTCTGGAAAACTGAGTTTGATTCCTGGAACCCACATAAAGGCATGCTGTGTCATTCCCATGCCCACACACATCATGCCCTCACACACAATAATAAAAGTTAAGAAACCTTGCATTTCTACAATTAGATAACATATAGAAGAAAGTAAAACTTAAAACTCATTCTTTTCAGCCAGGAAGTGGTGGCTCACACCTTTAATCCCAGCACTGAGGAGGCAGAGGTAGAAGGATCTCTGTGAGTTCAAGGACAGTGAGGTCTACAAAGTGAGTTCCAGGACAGCCAGGGCTACACAGAGAAACCCTGTCTTGAAAAACCAAAACCAAAATAAACAAACAAAAAAACCCACCCCCCCCAAAAAAAACGCCCCCAAACCAAAACTCGTTCCTTTCTAATAATTTTAGTATATTTTATTGTCTTTTCTCTTGTAGTTATTTGTATGCAGGAAACATCACAGAATACTATCATTCATCTCTTCCAAACTATTCATTAAATGACATCCTGTAGGTAGCCTTGGCTATGGTGGGAATATTTAGACCACAGAAACTGACAAGGGTGGAACCAACCCCATCTCAACCACTGTCAAACACTGCCACAGCACTGCAACATCCAAAATCTTAGGGGTTCTGCTGCTGTTGATGTTGCCATTTGGCTCCCACTAAACAGGTACAGCCCATTCTTGCTTGTGTACTGTAGGTCTCCTAACCATCTTGTTCACATTTCATTCCNTTGAAATCAAATCACTGAGTTTTTAAAACGTATTTTATGTGTATGAGTGTTTTGCATGTACATACGTATATGCAGCACAGGCATCTGGGATGCCCATGTAGATCAGAGGTGAGCATCAGATCCCCTAGAACTGGATGGCTGTGAGCTATCATGTATGTGCTGGGAACCAAATCCAGCTCCTGTGCAAGAACAGGAAGACATTCCCCCAACCCATGGATTTTTATAGTCTTCTGATGTTCATCCTGCCTCAACTCCAGCTCCTACAAACCTGATGAGCATGCCTTGTGTATATTTATTTTCCAGCCATTGCTGAGGGTCTAGTGAAGGCTGGAGTCCTGGGTGGGCCTCAACACTGTAGACATCCTGACAGCACCTATCACTTGCTACAGAATAATCCTCTTGTACACTGTAAAGATTTGTCACTCAAATTGGTTTAATAAAACACTGATTGGCCAATAGCCAGGCAGGAAGTGTAGGTGGGCTGACCAAACTAAGGATAATAGGAAGGAGAAGGGTGGAGTCAGGAGATGCCAGCCAGCCAACCACCACCNCTGCCAAGCAAGTAAGATGTGTAAAAATGTCATAACAAGCCATGAGCCACGTGGCAAAACCTAAATAGAAATATGGGTTAATTTAAGTGTAGGAGTTAGCTAGTAACAAGCCTGAGCTAATGGCCAAGCATTTATGATTTTATTAAGCCCCTGAGTGATCATTTGAGAGCACCTGGGGCACACAGGAAAACTTCCATTTTCAGTCACTAGCTTGGCTGATTGTTACCTCTTCACAGCACCAGAATCTAGCTCCCATTTCTCCATCTTGCCCTAAACAATGTCATGAAAACTTCATGAAATGCTTGACTGATGGCAACGTGGTTTGGATGTCCCNAAGCTCCTGTGTTGGTGACCTAGTCAAGGAAGAGAGGAAAAACCTGAGCCCTTGCTTTCTTAAGGACTTCACCGGGGTCATATTACTTTGCCAAGTGCCCATTCTAGTCTTGTCTCAGAGGGCTGAGGTTAGAGACAATTATAGTTTTCTGTTCCTGCCATTTTTTCTTCTGAAAATCATAATAATGTCACCAGTTTCCTGATATGTTTCCTATTCTCCATAATGTCCTAAATATCAATGACAAATGTTTGGTAACCCCAGACTACATCTTCTTTATTGCTAAGACATTATTCCTCCAAGCAGGGAGTCTTGAACTCAGTTGGAACATTCTGATTTCTCACTTCTGGCTTCCATTTTCCCTGCCCAGTATATGTTTGCTTTCTCTACTCCTCCTCATTCAGGGAGGAGAAACATCTTGTCCTGAAAACCAGAAACAAAGAGAATTAAGAGCTTCTACATGTCCACCATTGACAACCCTGAGCTTTTGGTTGATATTATTTGATTGACATCCCCTTTGATTGACATTATTCCCCACACTAGAATGGAGCATCAGCGGATACCCACAACATAGCTTGGTGGCTCCAGAATAACTTGAATGCATTCAGAGCTTTAGCCTTCAGTAACAACTGTGTCCCACATGGACTCCCTCCAAGGCAGGTGTGGCAATCCAACAGTAGACGTTTAATGAGAGATCCCCAACTTGATTACATTTAGATTCACCATGGAAACACACCTCTGGGTGTGTCTNTGAGGATGTTTCCAGAACAACTTAACTAGGAGGGAAGACACACCCCTAATGTGGGAGGCACCATCCTGTGGGCTGGGGTCCAGGGNTGAATAATGAGGAGAGAGCAAGCTAAAACAGCATCCATCTCTCTCTGCTTCCTGACTGTGGATGCAGCATGACCAGCCACCCCCACCATGATGATCGCACTCTCAAACTATGAGNCAAAAAAACCCTTCCTTCTTCAAATTGCTTTTGTCAGGTATTTCATCACAGTACCAAGAAAAATAACTAATATGCTGACTTTTCAGATGTTATGATACCATAGCCTTGTGTGAATTTGTTACAAACATCTTACCTCCTAACATATAGCACGGTATAGTGTTTCTATGACGATTGAATTTTTAATTGGTTTTGAAGTTTTTTTTCATGTTGAAACTTTTAAAGAAAAATTGTANATACTGATGAGATCTCACAATCAATCAAGGGGTATGGGTGTGGAGAAGTCTGTGTATTTGGGCTTGTCCTTTTCATTTCTCCTGGCTGATCTCTAAAGTAAAGGCGACTTCTTTAAATGGTCACCTCTTGGCATCTGGCATCCTTTTAACTAGGGACTCTTTAAGTTGCCTTGTGTACAACTTCCAAGGAAAATGATTATGATGTGAATGGGTTCTAGCCCTCAACTTGAAGATATGAACCCATATGCCTTCCTCTACTCTGCCACAACTGTGGAATCTTGGACAAATCTCCTTGTCTCTTTTGTTCATTTTCAAATATTATAAGTTCCTTCCAGTTCCCAAACAACTGAGCAGTGTAGACTCGGCCATCCCATCTGTGGTTTTTGGCTGTCTCCATCCACTCTCTGAAGCAGATGTGTGAGGGTGTAGGTCTTGGGTGGGGTGGGGTAGCTTAACTTGCGGGGGGGTCTCAGTAACGAGAGGAGTGGAAGAATGTTCACAGAATTCCTCCCAGGTTTCTCACAAGAAGTAATTTCAAAACAAAACAAAGCCAATCTATCAAAACAAGATAATGACAAAGGAGAAAGTCAAGGTTTTCGGCCAAATCCAAAACCATTCTTCCTGTCCCTACAAAGCTATCCGAAGTGAGATCTTATTAGCAGCCCTCCATTTCCAGTAAACATCATTCAGAACAAAAACGGGAAGCTCCTGGGTTCAACCCCTGGAAAGAGTCCCAGAGGCAGGAAGATGGTAGGATGACATCACCCAGAAAGCTAGCCGGAGGAAGGCTATATGTGGAACAGCTCAACTACAAATTCTCATCTGGAGCATTCATGAAGAGTTTAGCAGCCCATGTTGCTCAGAAAATATATTTCTTTTAAAAATTCCTTTTAATTTATTTTNTATGTGTTTGGCTGTTTTGCCTGCATGTATGACTGTGTATTATTGTGTGTGCCTGGTGCCCTTGGAGGCCAGAAGAGGGCATCAGATTCCCTGGAACTGGAGTTACAGAGGGTTGTGAGGGGCCATGTGGGTGCAGAGAATCAAACCCTAGTCCTCTGGAAGAGCAACCAGTGCTCTTAACTGCTCAGCTGTCTCTCCAGCCCCAGAAAATATATTTCTTAATAAATGTGTGAATAGCTAACCCAAATGTAGAAGTGTATACATCCTTTTGGTTTTGTTTTGTTTTGTTAAAGATTTGTCTGTCTGTCTGTCTGTCTGTCTGTCTATCTATCTATCTATCTATCTAGCTATCTAGCTATCTAGCTATCTAGCTATGTAGCTAGTTAGCTATCATTTTTTGAGACAGGGTTTCTCTGTGTAGTCCTGGCTGTCCTAGAACTAGCTCTGTAGACCAGGCTGGCCTTGAACTCACAGAGAACTGCCTGCCTCTGTCTCCCAAAACAAAACAAAGCCAACCTATCAAAACAAGATAATGACAAAGGAGAAAGTTAAGGTTTTTAGCCAAATCCAAAAAGGATTAGAGGCGTGTGCCACCACTGCCACTTGTAAAGATTTACTTTGTGTGTGTACGTGCACATGTGTGCATTTGGGTGCCCTTGAAGGTCAGAAGAGGGTGTTGCATCATCTGAGGCTGGAGTTACAGGCAGTTGTGAGNTGCCTGCTGTGTGTGCTGGGAACGCTACTCAGGTCCTCTACAAGAGTAGTAAGTGCTCTTAACCAGGAAACCAGCGCTCCAGCCTTCATTTTTGTTTTTTTTGAGACAGTCTTTCATGAGGCTCAGAGTTGTCTAGAACTTCTGTAGCAAGGAGACCTTGAACTCCTGATCTTCCTTCCTCCACCTCACCACTGCTGTTATTANAGGCCTGCATCACTGTGCCTGGCTAGAACTACACATTCTAACATTCTCTACTTTTTGTGGTAAGAAAGGCNATAGACAGCCAAAATGNCTTACTTTTCATAGTGGTGCAACTTGTGAAATGAAAATTTAAAAACTGTCAGTAATGTGATCAAGTTGGACAATAAATTATTATTATTGTTATAATTTTACTTTTTGGAGTCAGGATCTCAATGTGTTGTCCAATCAATCAATTGATTCTCCTGCCTCAGCTTTCCTAACATCTGGAATTTCAAATGTGCTACTGCACTCAGCAATAGATTTTTCCCTCAACTTTTAAAAATTATTTTTTTTAGTTAGCATATAAAGTGATTGATTGATTTAATCACATTTTTCATATTTATCATTAGACCTCACTCTTATCTGTCCCCATGCCTTCCTTTTCCCTCCTCAACAGATTTTGGAAGTACTGGGGAGTGAATTCAGGGCCTTGTGTATGCAAGGCAATCACTTTGCTCCGTTCCTCTCAAGCCTTCTTTAACATTTTATTTTGAAACAGGTCTGGTTAATTGCCCAGANCAACCTTGAGTTCACTCTGTAACCCAGACTGGTCTTGATCTGCCTCAGCCAAGATTACAGTAGCTAGGATTATAGGCCAGCGCCACTATATCCAACAGCAGATTGTTGTTTGTTTTTTACTCTTTTTAAGGGGTTCTGCCACCCAGCTCCCAAATAAATCACACATGNAGGCTTATTATTACTTATGAATGCCCAGCCTTAGCTTGGCTTAGTTTCTAGCCAGCTTTCCTTAAGTTTAAATTAACCGGTCTGTCTTTTGCCTCTGGGCTTTTACCTTTCTCTATTTTTGTATACCTTTACTTTCTTATTCCATGGCTTGCTGTGTAGCTGAGTGGCTAGCCCCTTGAGTCCTCCTCCTTCTCTGGCTCCTTGATCTAGACTCTCTCCTCCCAGTTTTCTCCTTCTATAAATACTCTCTGCCTGCCAGCCCTGCCTATCCTTTCTCCTGCCTTGCTATTGGCCAGTTCTTTATTAGACCATCAGGTGTTTTACACAGGCACAGTAACACAGCTTCACAGAGTTAAACAAATGCAACAAGTAACACAAAAAAGTAACACACCTTAAAATAATATTCTACTACAGCAATTTTTTTTTGTTTGCTTTGAGACAGGTTCTCTTTATGTAGACCATGCTGGCCTTGAACTCACAATGATCTGCTTGCCACCATGCCTGGCTCAGATTATTTCTGTTGTGAGAGAATGGCAGAGGATGGAAATTAAGCTCATGAGTTAATCATTTACAGGAGAAAGAGCTGAGAGCATAGCATGTTTTACTGTTCCTAGAAAATTNGATACTATAAAAACTTCTCCCTAGCCCAACCAATTTGAATCCTCCCNTACCCCCAGGACTTCATGTAGCCCAGGCTGGCCATGAACTTACTATGTATATGTAGTAAAGAATGAACTTGAACCCCTAATCCCCCTGCCCCTTCCTTCTCCCAGTGCAGGGATTACAAGTGTGTGTATCACTATGCTTGATTGCAATTTGAATTTTGAAAGCATATTTTTTTCACCTCCCTGGAAACAAATCAGAAATCACTGTCCAAAGTCTGGCCATGATACAGTCATGTTCCTATGCCTTCTGTGCATGTTCCTTTGTTAGTTTGCTCAGGAATNCTGGTTGCTGGCCCATGTCAACTCACAATTCGCCCTTTTGGTCACAGTATGTTCCCACTGATTATACTCAAGGGGTAAAAAGAGAAGTTCTGAGATGGCACACTGCCAGCTGCTCACGAAACTTTCTGAACAGTTTCATATGGGTGGAGGGATGGGTTAGCATTCAATTTGAAAAGGTAGAGCAGACAGCAGGTTCTCTTAGAGGAGTCTCTAACCTGGAATTCAGATTGGACACTCAGACTTCTGAATACCAGTGCCTGGCCTCTTGCAAAGGTGCCATGCTTCCAGGGCCCAGGAGCTAGAGTGCTGGCAGAGGTGGAGGATTCTGCAGACACTGGCACAGGCCACTTCCCTGAGCAGCTATTTCCTGTCCTCCCAGAGGCCCATTCTGTGCTGATAATGGCTGACTTCAACTCAACAGACACCTGCTCTGTGCCAGGCACAGTGTTTACCTAGTTTTTCCAGGGGTGGGAAAACATGGTGGGAAGCCTTCATTCCAATGTGCACTGGCTTCCCTTGGAGACTGTATTGGACAAAATAACAAATGGGCAGGCAGCCCAGGGGCCTACCTTCATGTCTCTGGTTCCTGGTCTGCAGGCAGGCATTTCCCAGAAGGACTTCCCAGCCAAGGCCCATGGGTCCTTTGGCTTCTACATGTACCACTTTATTCACTCACACTCACATATCATCCACACACACAATAAACAGCAAATGTAAAAATTACAATATTAATATTTTAATCTTGTCTTTATTTTTAAATTTCATTTACTTTTTTCCTTTTTGTAAGACTATGTAGGCAAAGCTGGCCTGGAACTTGAGGTCCTCCTGCCTCAGCCTCCTGAGTACTGGTGGGATCACAGGCCTGCACTGCTATACCTGGAGATCTTGTCTTTAAAAGTGTTGCCAGAGGGCTGGAAGATAGTTCAGTGAGTAAAAGTACTTCTGTGTAAGCACAGGGACCGGATCTGAATCCCTGTGCTCATGTGAAAGGCTGGGCATTG
>LZPO01017294.1:136063-148486 GCA_001675575.1 Neotoma lepida | reverse complement strand
TTAGCTCCTCCTGAGGCCCTCTCTTGACGCAGATACCACTTTATTCCCTCCTACTTCAGATGACTTTGCCTGCTGGGAAGTCTGGGTTTTTTACAGGCAATGCAGATTTTCAGGGGGTGGTTTGTGAATGGTGTCTTCCTGGTTTGGGGCATGATGATGGTTATAGCTTTGCTAAATATAGCCAAATCAAGAATTCAGAAATGAAGTCCAGAGTACGCAGTTGCTATGGTCAGAGCTCTCCTTTGGTCTTTCTGACAAAATCAAGCTTGTTTAATGAGAGATGAAGTGAGAACACATGGGTTTGAAGTGGGAGAGTGTGTGGGGAGGCATCTAGTGTACTTCAGTAGCTAAGATGGGGGGTAGCTTAATAAACATTAAAACAATTGAAATGTATTTTAACTTGTAGTATTTGAAAGTTGACCAGGATCAACGTCTGCCTCTGTGTGGTGCTCTTAGAAGAACAGGTGCCTTCTGAGCCTGCTTAAGAGGCAATCTAGCCAGTGAAGTAGCAAGCACTCACTGCAGTCTACTTTTCTGACTTCTCTGTGAGCTGATTCTGGTGTGACCTGGAGAAGGAGCTTGTTTACCCACTGCTTATCCAGTGAGTGTTGCTGAGCAGATGCTCTGTGTGCCAGGTGTCGGCCTTCAGGAACTCACAGTAACTGTGATCTTGAGACATGGGAGAAATCGCTGTACCTGTTGAAATGGAGCCTGGAAAAGGGGCGAAGGCCTCAGGCCTGGCAGAGTACATATCTTGTGTGGGGTAAGTAGCCAGGGAAAGTCAAACAGTGACGTTTAAAGTATGTCTTGAAAAATGAGAACTTACTGCCAGATGGACAAGATCAGGAAAACATTCTAGGCAGAGATGATAACATGGCCAAAACTGTATGTTTTGAGATTGAGGTAGTAATCTAATTGTGGCCTATGCCTTTGCTGTCCAGTAGAGTAGCCTCAACTGAATATAGCTGTTTAAATTATCCAAAATTGAACAAAATAACAATAACAGTTTAAGACTTCAGACACACTAGCTAAATGCTAGTTGCTGAAAAGCCCCCCGCGACTAGTGCTTACAGTTTCAGACAGACCAATAAGTCTAGTTCTCTTCACAGAAAACCCTGTTGGGTGGTGTAGGTGTAGGTCATTGGTCTCTAAAGCTGTGGAGAGAATAGCACTATTACATTAACATCATGCCAGTCCCTCATCTGTGTGACTTGTGTATACGTCATGCTCGTCCTGCTGTCATTCACTAATATCTGAAAGTATGGCGTATGCTTAAGTTGAGATTCATCATCAGTGCAGTGTATACAAATCCAGTTTTTAAATGATGGTAAGGTTTTGGTGAACTTTTTTTTATAAGCCATGGTTGTTCCATTTTTGTAATGTACCCAATGAAGAGTACACCAGAGAGAAGTGACCGTGCCTCTGTACTCTCGTTCATTCATGCTTGTGCTGTCTTTAATCCAAGGTTTCTTTCCAGAAGTCTTGTTAAGCCTCTTTGTTTTTATTAGGGTTATTAATTCATTTAAAACAACATGATTAGTAAATCCACTTACCCAAACCCACATGAAACATAGTATCTCCCAGAAATGACGGGTGAAAGCTGCTGCCACTAGCCTTTTAGTGTCAGACACTGGAGTGAATGGGAACACTGGTTTCAGGCATTAGTCATTACATATTAATAAAGATAAAAATCTTAGTTTTTCTAGTTTTTGTTTGTGTCCTTTTTGTTTTAGACAGTCTCTTGTAGTCAAGGCTGCCTGTGAGCTTGTTAAGTAGCTCAGGATGACCTAGGATCACCCTGCTCACTTTCTTAGTCCTGGGGTCATAGAGAGTTGTACTACCATGCCCAGGGCTTTTTGTTTGTTTTTCTTCCATTTTGGATTGAGGTAAAAGCAGGCTCGGCATTGTCTCACATCTTTAACCCCAGCACTGGGAGGCAGAGACAGGCAGATCTCTGTGAGTTTTAGGTCAGCCTNGTCTACACAGTGAGTTCTAGGCAACCAGAACTACATAATGAGACCCTGTCTTAAATAACAAAACAAAAAAATAAAAAATAAAAAAAAGTGTATCTAGCCAGTTCTGCCCACATAACTATTTGAGTGCACAGTTGAGTGGTGTTTGCTGCCTTCCTAGATTGTAGCCATCACACCATCTTCCTTCTTAATGCTTTCATCTTGTAAAACTGAAATTGTGTACCTACTAGCCTATCTCCCTTTCTCTACTCTCTGGTAGCCGCCACTGTACTTTCTGTCTGTATTACTTTTAACAAATAACTTTTAAGTACTTCTAATGGAATCATAGACTGTTTGTCTTTTTGTGACTGGCTTATTCACTTAGCATAATGTCTTCAAGGTTCATCCATGTTGTAGCCTATTCTTTATTTTTTAAGGCTCAATAATATTGTGTTGTGCATACATTTTACTTGCTTATTTGTTTGTTGATGGGCTAGTGAATTGCTTCCACCTTTTAGCTATAGTGAATAGTATTATGAAATGGATGTGGAAATTTTCTCTAAAACTGCATTGAATTATGTTGGGGTATACATATAGAATTGCTGGGTCATATAGGAATTTTTAACAAACATTTTTTATTTTAGTGTGGGGTTGTGCATGCATCACAGTGCACATATGGAAGTCAGAGGAGGAGTTTTTCTTTTTCTACCACATGGCATCTAGGGATTGAACTCAGGTTGTCAGGCTTGGTGGCAAGCATCTTTACCTGCTGAGCCATCCTTTTGGGCCTCCGGGGATTCTTTTATCAATTCTTTGAGAGATTGTCATGTTTTGTTCTGTCAACCTTATATGCTATCAACAGTGCACAAGGATCTTAGTTACTCCTTTGATAGTTTTTATTTGAAATATTTATTTTTATTTTATTTATGTGTATGTGTGTGTATTTGAACCTATGCCATGTGTGGGGTGCTCATGGAAGCTAGAAGAGTGCACTAGATCCCTTGGCACTATAGTTATTAGGCAGTTGTGAGCCGTCTGACATGAGTGATGGGAACTAAACTCTGGTCCTCTGCAAAAGCAAGCATTTTTAACTGCTGAGCCCTCTCTGCAGCCCCAGTTTTGTTTTTCTTTTTTTGTCGAAGTCTTATGTAGCCCAGGCTGGCCTTGAAGTTAGCTGAGAATAACCTTTACTCCTAATCCTGTTTCCTCAACTCCCTCATGCTCGGCTTACAGGCATGTGTCACCCCACCTGGTAATTATTATTATTTTTGTTTAATTTATTTACTTATTTAGTTTTAGTTTTTTGAGACAGAGTCTCACGTGTGGCTCTTGTTGGCCTGGAACTCACTATATAGAACAGGCTGGCCTCCAACTACAGGTGGACTCACAGAGATCCACCTATCTCTGCCTCCCAGAGCTGGAATTAAAGGCGTGCACCACTGTGTCCAAGCTGTCTTACTGTTATTTTAGACACAGGGTAGTTCAGGTTGACATTGAACTTTACCTAGTCTCTGGAGCTGGAAGGACAGGCCTGTGCCACCATGTGCCACCAGGCTGGGCTTTGTTATCTTTTTGCAATGGTAGTTGGCTTAATGAGTGTTAAATAGTGTCTCATTGCAGTTTTGATTTGCATTTCCCAAATGATTAGTCATGTTGAGCATTTTCATGTGCTTATTATCTATTTGTGTATCTTTTTGAAGAAATGTCTATTTAAGTCCTTTGCTCATTTTTGAATCAATTGTTTACTTATTTGTTGAGGCTTAGAAATTCTCTGCATTTTGGATATTAATCTTTTCAAGAGGAGGATTTGCAAATATTTTCCATAGTTTTGGGTTGCCATTTCTTGAAAATCTAATTTTCTATGATGATAATAAATATAAATAAAGGTCTACCTTTCCTTTCTGTACCTCAGTGGATTGTCTTGGATGCACTGTTTGAAGAGCACTGGTCTAGAACTGTGGTCCTGAGTCATTTTTGTTTCTCAGGAGATGGAAAGTACTTGAGAGACTAGAGCATATCAAACTTGCTGAACTCGAGGTGTTACCTAAAACAAGGTTCCTCAAAGGATGGATTCCAGTAAAAGACTTGGACAAACAGCCTTTATAATGTTTCAGTCAGTGCTCTCTGATCTCTCCCCTTCAACCCCTTCAGAATGTAGAGACTATGCCATACACCCCAGGACTGCAGTGGATAGTGTTGAGTGGCATAGTCTCTTGTTTCTTAGGTGTTAATCATGTTGTTTCTATTAGAAAGGCAGAGCTGAGTCTTTATGACTTCTCTATTAGGTGTGGCAGCTCAGAGGTAGCTGAGCTGCTCAGTAAGCCTTGCTGGCTCTTACAGTAACAGTGTATGTACAGCGCTTTCTCATTCATTCTTACAACATCTCAAGGAGGTAAGGAGGACAATTAGTTCTGTGCAGGTGAGACTGCAGTAGCTAGGAATGGTTAAATGACTCCCCCAAAGCTACACTGACAAAAGAACTTGACCCAGGTCTACAAGCTGCAAATGCAGGATCCTTCCAGAAAATTCTCCCTTGTATTAATGTCTTTTTCTGTTTTTTTAAGATAGTGTCTCACTATGTAGCCCAGGCTTGCCTTGAACTCACAGAGATCTGCCTCTGCCTCTTGAGTGCTGAGATTAAAGGTGTGGCCATTATGCTTGGCCCTATCATTTTTCATAATAATCATGTTTACTTTTTTTTTGGTCAGCACTGGGGATAGAGCCAGAGGGCCTGTATACCCTAGGCTAAGCATGTTCTTCACCAATGAACATATACCCTTGGCCCCTTCCATAACACTCTTGAGCCTTTCTCAAATAAATCTCTTTGTGAGCACGGTATTTTAGGGTTACTCATTGTCTAAGTCTCTTTGGGTTGCTGAAACAATTCCATAAACTAGGTAGCTTGCAAGTAAGTCAGTTTACTTCTCAGTTCTGAAAGCCAGAGGTGTACAGCCAGAGAGCCAGCATAATGGGGTTCTGGCCAGGACTCTATTCTGGGTGCAGACTGCCTGCTTTTCCGTGTTTCCTCGTAGGGAGGAATGGTCAGAATGGCTTTCTGACACCTCTTTAAGGGGCACTCATCTCATTTCTGAGGGCCTTTCCCTCAAGAGTAATCACCTTTTTATACCGCTATCCTGGTGAATGGAACCCAGCATACAGACTTTGGAGGAACACATTCAAACCACAGCATNGAGAAGAGAAGATTTGGGAGAAATTTAAAGTTCTAAATCTATATTAGTGAGTGTTAGGATATGAGTACCACTGACTTCAGCAAGGACCTGCCAAGACTGGTCATCTTACTTTCTTGGGATTGCTGGTTTATTACTATAAGAGCTTCTTAGTTCATGTAGAAAATTAAGGGTTTTAAAAGAATAAGAAAATTTTTGCTGGTTTATTGATTGTAAGAAAGTGAATTTTAAAAAGTATACCTTTGCCTGAAGTCACATGCACACTGGATGCTCTGAGCCATACCGACTCTTTTGTTACCGCACTGGTCACCACATCATGTTTGTGCTACTTTGGTAGTAATGAGATTCTGGACTGGGTAATTTTTTGCTGAGGGTAGGGTGGTCTTGTGTATTTTAGATTTTTCTACTGGAGAGTGAACCAGTGAGAGTCCTAGGCAAGTACTCTTATCATGGAGCTATATCCCACTAGATGACAGAGATACACATACCTGCTCTCTTGTGACGAACAGGAATCCTTTAGAATTAGGTCTCCACACTGCCAAAGGGCAAGTTGCAGAGCTACAATGAAGTTGAAAATGGAGTTGTGGGCCAGCATGATGGCTCAGCAGATGAAGATGTTCTCTGCTAGTCCTGACAACCTGAGTTCAGTCCTCAGACTCACACGGTGGAAGGAGATAACAGACTTGTGCAGGTTGTCCTCTGAGCTCCACATGCTGTGAGTTGGTCAGCCTGCCCATACACATACACAGAAAATAATAATGTAATTTTTAAAAATGATTTTTAAAACCTTGGAGTTTCCTGTGAGGTCAGTTATGGTTGGTCAGCTTGAGCTGTCATTTTCTCCCTTAGGTTGAATTAACATTGGCAGACAGACAATGGATGACACTACCAACTGAAGCGCTACTTACGACCTCTGAAAAGTTGAGAGATTATTGGGCCCAGAGCTGATGGCATTCCTGTATTGTTGAGAGGGCTGAACATGGCGTTGATGCCAGATTGTTATCTGGAATTACAGTGATCTAAATATCAATGCTTTCATCTAGGCCTTGAGTCCTGGAAAGCAGTCCACTGCTGTGCTATTTGCTTGGTGCCTGTATACAAGGTCACTGAGCCATTGCACTGGGACTGTTAGTGTGAAGGAAAGAGAATTGTCTTCTGATACTCTGTGAATATGAGGTGTAGGTGGTGACTAGTACCTGTGAGGACAGGGAGAAGATAGGAATCAGGTGCTGTGGACTGTGCAGGTGGAGGTGGCTGCTCTCTAGCTCATGCTGACTCAACCTTTTCTCTGCTTGGCTAATTTGGCCAGTGCCAGAGTGTTGCTTCTGTCACAAGTCTTTAAACTTGTTTAGCTTTCCCTGGGTGTAACCTAACCCTGTTCCTCAGGCCTTTGTCCCCTTCTCTTTAGCATTCTGGAAACTTTGATGTGGGATGGAGTGGGGCCGGGTTGGTGGGGCTGTACTGACAGATGATTCTATTAGGCCTTTTGACTGTGGAAAAATCTTGGCTTGTCCAGAGAGTATATGTAGCTCATCAGTGATTGCGAAAACTTGATTTCTGATGCTCTGTGTTCCCTTGCCCTGCTGGAGTAGAGGGGCGCCTCCAGGTTTTTCCTTTGCACCTTCTTTGGCTAGCACTATGGGGACTGGGGTTACGAACACGGACATTAGAGGTAGGCACCTTGTTGCGCTTGATAGACTTGTTCCTGTGATGTTGGCTGACTCCTAAGATCCACCTTCCTCACTCTTAAAATGCAAAACCTGGGTTTTTGTGAGATTAGCTGAAAGGACATATGCAGAGCACTTTGCATAGGCCTGGCATGTAGTTGGTTAGCAGTCTCTGAATAAGGTAATTTTTTTTTTTTTTTTTTTTTTGGTTTTTCGAGACAGGGTTTCTCTGTGTAGCTTTGGCACCTTTCCTGGAACTTACTCGGTAGCCCAGGCTGGCCTCGAACTCATAGAGATCCGCCTGCCTCTGCCTCGAGAGTGCTGGGATTAAAGGCGTGCGCCACCACCGCCTGCCTGAATAAGGTAATTCTTAATATTTGGTTGTATAAGGTTTGTTTTCATGAGGGAATATTTGTTTTACTGTGCATTGATACAACCTGGCCAAGCTGGAGTTTGATACATATCCGTAAGGCTCTGGGTGAGGACAGGGAGGAGAGAGAAGCACTGTGATCTGACTTCCTCTCTTCTTGAGAGCCTTCTGTGTGTCAGGAAAGTTGTCATCAGCCTGGCTTCCTTGTTTCCCTTAACCATGACTTTAACTAGAGCTTGGGCTTCTGTCTTGTGTGCCTGGGTAAATAAACATTAGTAAAGGTGAAGAGGGGCTGGAGAGATGGCTAAGTACTGATTGCTCTTGCAGAGGATGGGGTTCAGTTCCTAGCACTCATCTGCCCAGACTGCCCTCATATATATAATTCATTTCTAATTTCCCTGGGAAGAAGACAGATGCTGAGTCATGACGGAATTTGTTGTTGTTGCTATTGGTTAAAAATAATAAAAATCATTTAAAAAAGTAAAAATGGTGTTCAAAGGGAAGACAATGACTTTTCTTTGGGATGTTGATGTTGTCTTGTTTTGTTTTGTTTTGCTTTGGCCTTGTTTGAGACACTGTCTCCTGCCTCAGTTTCCTAAGCTCTGGGATTACAAATGTGAGCCATTGTAACTGGCTAGTTGGGGACCTTTTAGTAGGAAGGCTAACAATACTCCAGTGTGGATGTAGTTCAGGATGCTGCCAGAGGACTGGCTTGTGTTAGAGAAGAGCTTGGGTGTGATTGGCAGACAACCACAGGATAGGGATGGAGCCGTAGAGAGGCTGACTGCAGAATGAGCACAGACTGAGGGCAAACTCCCTGGGATCAGCAGTAAGTCAGATGGAAGAAGAAGAGGACATCTGGCATTCAACCCCAACTCCTCTCTTGCCTTTAGACCCCTGATACAGTTCCGCCGTTGTCTGTCTGTCTGTCTGTCTGTCTATCATCTATCCATCCATCCATCCATCATCTAGCTTCCATCTATCATCCTTCTGTCTATCTATATCCATCTTTCATCTATCTATCTGTCTGTCTATCTTCCATCATCTATCTTCTGTTTGTCTGTCAGTCTATCTATCTTCCATCATCTATCTTTTGTTTGTCTGTCTGTCTATCTATCTATCTATCCATCTTTCATCTATCTATCTATCTATCTATCTATCTATCTATCTATCTATCTATCTTTTATCCATCCATCATCTATCTTCCATCTGTCATCCCTCTGTTTATCATCCATCTTTCATTATCTGTCTGTCTGTCTGTCTGTCTATCTATCATCTATCTATCTATCTATCTATCTATCTATCTATCTATCTATCTATCTATGAGTTTTCCTAGCCCAGGCTAGTTTCAAACTCTCAGTCTTTCTGCCTCAGCTAAGGGCTAGGATTGCAGGTATATACCACCACACCCAGGTTAACCAGTGTGCTTGTTAGTCATACTGATTCATCATTAACTCCATTTTTTTATTTTGTTTATTCTTTTGAGACAAGGTGTCATTGGGTAGTACTGGCTAGCCTGGGATTCTCTATGTAGACCAGGCTGGTCTCAAATTCACAGAAATCCATCTACCTCTGCATCCTGAGTCCGAGGATTAAAGGCGTGTGCAACCACGTCCTGTTCTTCTTTCTCTTTTTTGAGCATTTTGTGTTGTTTCCTCTTCAGTCACAGGCCTGACTGGCCCTTTGCATGGGGCACTCTTCCTCCTGATCTTCCCCTGGCTGGCTCCTGTCACTCAACTCACTGCAGTGTCACCTCAGAATGGCCTTCCTGGACACACACCAGCTGAGGCTTGTTTTGCCTCTATATCAGCTAATGTTCTTGCTTTTTATTTGTCTCCTCCCACTAGAATTTCAGCTGCCTGAAGCAGGAATTGGCTTGTTTATTGCTGTGTCTCTTGTGCCTGTTGTAGTGCCTGGTACACCTTCAAGCTCAGTGAAAACCAGCCCAGTGAATGGGTAAACATGTGAAGGAAGCAGCAGAATGAGCAGAGAGTAAGACGTAGTCAAGAGAGGGTAGGTGATGAGAGTTAATGGCAAGTAAAAGTGAAGAGGGAAGGAAGGGCAGATGAGCTCTGGATTGGATGGCTATGGAATCCTGGGATTTGGATGGAGAGAGTGTTTTTCGAAGCTGTTGAAATGGAAGTGTGGAGTGAGTCCAGGTGGCAATGACATGATGACATGGGAGGAACGCAGATGCCGAGTCACAATGGAGTTTTTATTACTGTTATTGGTTAACAATGTTTAGTAATAACAATAGATTATGTTTGTAATTTGAAGGAATTTGAGTAATTAATCAGCAAGGAAGGAGTGGAGGGAGAGAAGGAAGAGAGAAGGAAACATTCAGCTTTGTAAACAAGAGGATGTGCATATATTTGTAACCTTTGTAGAGGCTNGTTTGTAATTTGTGTTGAGTTAACATTTGCAAATATTTTGATTGAGCTGTTTTATTTTTAAAGATACATTTTATTTTTTAACTGTGTGTGTGTTTGTACGTGTGCACGCACACACACTCTTATCATTAGGGTCAAGTTTTCCTGGTCCTTTGGTGTTATCAGTTTCTGGCATTTTAGTATTTGGACAGGCTTTTTGTGAAGTAGGTCACGTATTCCTATCTCTAGAGTATGTGCCACAGAGGCAGCATGTTGTAGGTGGGAAGTGCTTTTCACCTGAGCCTGTCTGGCAACAACCGTGCCCTGTGCTTCAGGGAGACTGCATCCTGACTCCACATTTGTGTGCATTAGTGCAGGTTGTATGAGGGCGGAGTTAACGCCCAGTGCTCACACCTGGACACGTCTTTGTATTCTTAAGTGCACTGTTACTAGAATGCTGCTGCTCTGCCTTAGAGATGGGGCTGGCTGTTTGCTTGATGTAAGACAGTTTGCTCCTAAGTGACATGGTTCTGCCTTGCTGTCCTTTTTGAAGTCTGGTGTTTTCTGGTTCGGTTCTTTTGAGACGCTTAGCTGTTCTTGATGTTGTTGTGTGCCTTTCTCAGTTAACAGCTCTCCTGGGCCTAACTGCTTTTAGTCTGCTGTGGACTTAGACCCTGGATGACTAAACCTATTAGACTTGGTGATGGTCTGAGGGTCTGGCTTATGATGAAAGAANATGCACAGAGGAAAGTGCATGGGTGTGGAAAAGCTGAGTGGCAGTACTTGGAGCCTCCTTGCTGTTTCTGTTTTCCTTTGGCTCTGATGCCTTCCCTTTCTCTCTTGTAACCTGCTCTTACAGACTTTTCCTGCATTCGATGTAAAGCAGTGTTCTAGGCACCGCTACAATGTTGTTTCAGTTATTCCCTCCCCACCTCTCTCTTGTCTTGAGCACTGGAGTTTGAACTGAGGGTTGTACATTTAACTGTGTCCTCTACCATTGAGCAATCTCCCCAGCTACTCCTCCACTCAGTTTCTAGTTGTTAAAGCAACAGTTATCATCCAGTATTCGGTGCTGGGTCTCATCTAGGGGCTTTCAAATGGTATTCAGTGTTTGGAAGACTTGAAACAATAAAGTGAGCGTAGTTTCAAATGCGGTCTTTGGTTGAGCTGGGCATGGCGGTGCACACCTTTACTCTAAGTATGTGGGTGGCCAAGGCAGAAAGGTCATGCATGAGCTTGAGCTAACTCACACCACATAGAGGCTTTGTCTAAAAAGCAAACAAATCTTTGGTTGATATGGAAGAAAGCAACCAAGAAGTCTTAAAAATGTCTTTTGGTGTACAAATTAATCCTTAGTAATCACAGGAGGAGTAAACAGCCAGGCAAAGAGATGAAGTGTGAGTCATGTTCCTTTCGATTGCTCTTTGGTATGTCCCCTGGTCAGCAGCGTCATCTGAGCCTATTGTTTGTTGGATTGCAATTTGCTTAACTGATCTCCTATTCTTAGACATTGGATTATTTTTAGTTACTATAAAACAGCTATAGGACTTTTCATTAGTTTTTACTATTATTATTTTCTTAAGATAGCGTCTTGGTTGTGTAGTCACAGGCAGGCCTTGAACTCACTATTCTGCCCTAGTTTCCAGAGTACTAGGATTAATTATATAGGTATGTACCTTCACCCCTGGCAGGATTTTTTCCCCAATTTTTATTATTTGTTTATTGTTTGTGCATGTGTACATACTCCAGCACATGTGGAGTTCAAAGGGTAACTTGAGAGACTTAGTTCTATCCTCTTCTCTCCTTCTAGCTTTCTGTGGGTTGTGGGGATTGAACTCTGGTCTTGGTAGCAAGTGTATTAATGGCTGGAGTTTAGTTTTTTAAGGCTTTGAGCATTTGCTCTGTTACTTCTTGAACTAACATTCTGAATGTTAAATGGCTGCCTCCAAAGATGGACATATTTTAGTTTTCAGCAGACTACAAGACTTTCTCCAGGAAGGTTAACCTGTGTAGCACCTGTCTTGTCTCTCCTGTTTAGGACTATTCCCTTCCTTTTCCCCTTCATGCTTCTCTCTTCCTTGTCATTTGCTTCTTCCCTATTGAAATTTTTATGATCCTTTGTTCACATTCTTGTTAGGATGTTTATCCCTTACTGATTGATAGAAATTATTTCCATGCATAAAGTATTAATCCTTGGTTGGATGCATGGCAGGTTGTTTTTTCTATTTTGTTATTTACATTTTGCTAATGGTGTGTTTTTGTGAATACTTTAAATTTTCATGCCGTCAAACTTGTCTATTTTTTTCCTTAATGATCTCTCTGAGGGTAACAGTTGGAAAGGCCCAAGGAAAGGCAGGGCCTGGTTTCCTGAGAGCTGTGGTCTGGAGGCTGTCTCTGCGAACACTAGACGCCAGTCTGAGGGAGTGGTGTGGTTGAGCGGTGTTGTCCTTAGAGAGTTGAGGGAGCCTGAGGGAGCTGTGTGACGGAGTGTGACAGAAAGCTGTTGCTGTGGGCTGAGTGGCAAGAGTGGTGACAGGACCAGAGAGGAGTGTCCATGGGAACATTTTGGAGTTCTAACTCAGGCCTTGATTGGATTTAGTGAGTGAAGGAGAGCCATTCCAGGTCTCTGGTTAATTCAGGTAACACTACTGAGGTGTCATGTAGAAAGGGAAAAAAGAACAAGGTTTTGAGTCATGATCAGTTTATGGTATGTCTGCTTGGGTTGTCTGCTTCTTTATTGCCTGTTACAAACCACCCTAAGCCTTGTAGCCTAAATCTACAGGTTTCTTTTTTCTTTTCTTTTCTTTTCTTTTTTCTTTTCTTTTCTTCTCTTTTTCTTTCTTTCTTTCCTTCTCTCTCTCTCTCTCTCTCTCTCTC
>LZPO01017294.1:118520-128588 GCA_001675575.1 Neotoma lepida | reverse complement strand
GACTGACGACTGACTGATTGACTGACTACTGACTGACTGACTGACGACTGACTGACTGACTGACTGACTGACTGACTGAATGACTGAGTGACTGAGTGACTGAGACTGACTGACTCAGGAGGGAAAGTAGGCCAGTGTGGTTGCTTTTATCCCTGCCAGGTATTGTGGTCCACTAGAAACCCCGTTTCAGGTTCCCATGGAAACTCCCTGGTTGATTCTTAAAAGACCTTCCATTGTTTATTTCTTTATTCTTACCTATATAGATGAGATAATGGAATGAAAATTACACAGCCCCCCCCCCATCTTTCATGTTTCCTGCAAACTCTGAGCTTGTGTGTGATGATGTGCGGGTACCCAGAAGAACTGAAGTGTTTGGTCTTTGGGGTCTTCTTTGAGTCCTTGAGAGGTAGTCTGTGCTGAGGTCAGTGTCTACACTGAAAGCACCCAACCAGCAAGCATAAGAGTTCTTTAGAAGACAGTGTAAGTGAAAATTTCCCTGGAGGAAGTTTGTTTGTTTGAGACAAGGTCTTACTATGTAGTTCCGGCTGGCTTGGAACTCACTGTGTGTAGACCAGGCTAGCCTGGAACTCACAGAGGTCAGCCTGCTTCAGCCTACCAAGTGCTGGGATTAAAGGCGTACGTCACCATATCCAGCAACAAGGAAGAGTTTTGATGGCATGTGAGGAAGGAGTGCTTTTTTTTGTGATTGGGGTTTATTTGTTTCTTAGAGCTACAGTGACAACAAAAGTTTTATTTTCTCATCACTGTGGAAGCTGAAAGTCTAAAGTCAAGGTGCTGGCAGGGCTGTACTCTCAAAGGCTGTAGAGAGTTGGTCCTTGCCTTTCCCTATTCCTGGTTGACTCATGAGTTTCTTGGGTTGGGACTATGTCACTCTAGTCTCTGCCTCTAGTTTCTCTTTTTTCTCTGTATCTTTTACTGGGTGTCTCTTTTCAGGATATTTATTAGATGTAGGGTCTGCTTGCGTGATCTCATCCTGAACCTGTCTTAGTTATGTTTTTATTGCTTTGAAAAAATAACATGATCAACGTGATCAAAAGCAACTTAGAGAGGGAATGGTTTATTTCATCTTACAGTTCAACATCATAGTTTATTGTTGAAAGTAGTCAGGGCAGGAACTCAAGGCAGCAACCTGGAGAAAAGAACTGAAGCAGAGGCCATGGAGGAGTGCCACTTACTGGCTTGCTCCTCAGGGCTTGCTCAACCTGCTCTTTTGTACAATTCAGAACCATCTGCCCAGGGTTGGTACCATCCACAGTGGGCTGGGCACACTCACATCAATTACTAATAAAAAAAATGCTTGACAGATTTGCCCCTAATATGCTAGTCTTATGGATGCATTTCTCAATTGAGGTTCCTCTTCCCAAATGACTCTAGCTTCTGTCAAGTTGACATAAAACTACCCAACACAGATCCTTAATTATACTTTCAAAGATACTTTTCTAAATGAGTTCACATTTGTAGGTGTCTTGGGCTAGGACCTGGACATATCTTTAGGGGGACCACTATATTCAACACATTGCAGTGATGAGGTGCCATGGAGAGTGCCATGAGTGAGCCCTGGTCACCTGGGCCATCTGCATTATTCTGGCACCTTTCTGGAGGTTCTCAGCTTGAAATGCCACCTCCACAGGAAAGGACTGCAGTGGCCCAGTTCAGTGGTAGTTTTCCAGATCCCACATTACTTATGGCACCCATGCCCTGTCACTCCACTTGTGACTTCCTTTTGTGAACCTTTTGCTATCCTGTTTCTCCTGTCCTTGCTTGTAAATATGGGGTCCATGTTCTTTCCAGTGCTTTGCTTTCTTTTGATACTTTTCTCTTCCCTATTCATTAAGGATGGTAAATAAAACAAAAATCATTTTGATAATTTTTAGTATAAGTAAATTCTTTGTTGTTTCCCCTCTGAACTAATTTTGCCAATGATGGTGCTCACATAATTTCTAATACCACATGTATGGGGTGTTTTTCTATGCCATCAAACAATTCTCCAACTCTGGTTGCCAATTGGATGTCCTATAATTCAATTTCATCTGGACTATATCTATAGTAAGCTTCAGACCCAGGAGACTGTACCTACTTCACACCACTGGCCGAATCCCAGGCTTTTACTGCTTTTTTTTACTACCTAGCTGTAAGTGAGGGGTTTCCACAATTCCTTCCTCATGGCCAGCAATTTGGTAGAATAGCTTGTTGTAATACTCAGGAAAGCACTTTATTTGAATTTCCTGATTTTTAATGAAAGATATAAATGAACATCCAAAGAAAGAGGATGGAGCTTCTGTGTTCTCTCTGGGCACAGTGCTCGCAGCACAGGGCTTCCTGACTAAAAACCCAGGGAAAAGTTAAGTTTCTTATTTTATGTGTGTGGGTGACCACGTGTGTGCCTGGTGTTCTTGGAGGCCAGAAGAGTATGTCAGATCATCTGGAAATGAAGTTATAGATGTTTCTTAGCCACCATGTGGGTGACTGGAAATCAAACCTGGGTCATCTGGAAGAGCCTCCAGTATTCTTAACTGCTGAACCAACTCTCCAGTCCCATTACCCAAGAAAATTTTATGCAAATCAGTACTCAAATGAAATATTTACTGATGATAAATCATAGAGAAATTTATATTAATTTTTTTGTTTATATTTAAGATGAAAACAAATTTACATAGCAGTGAGATGTTTGTTGTTTATTTTATATAAGAATTAAGTTTTGGCTGAGTATTTGAATCTGCAGTATATAGAGCATCTTCAGCATTTTAAACAGATGATTGGTACTTTGATTTTACAATTGTCAATGTGTGAATGTACTTTGCATAAGCAAGCACATACTACAAAATGGCAGAAATATATTGTCTTAGGGTTTTATTGCTGTGAAGAGACATCATGGCCACAGCAGCTCTTATAAAGGAAAAATTAATTGGGACTGCTTACAGAGGTTTTGTTCATTATTGTCATGGTGGGCAGCATGGTGGTATGCAGGCAGACATGGTGCTGAGATAGCCGAGTTAAGAGACAGAGGTAGCTGAGAGTTCTAAATCTGGATTCACAGGCAGCAGGAATAGAGCATGAGCCACTAGCCTGGCTTGAGCATCTGAGACCTCAAAGCCCTTCCTCCAATAAAGCCACACCAACTCTAGCAAGGCCACACCTCCTAATAGTGCCACTCCCTGTGAGCCTATGGGGCTATTTTTATTTAAACTATCACATTCCATTCCCTGGCCCCCATAGGCTTATAGCTATATCATAATGGAAAATGCATTTAGTTCAACTTCCAAAGTCCCAATAGTCTATAATGGTCTCAACATTGTTTAAAAGTCCAAAGTTCAGTCTCTTCTGAGACTCATGCAATCTCTTAACTGTAATCCCCTGCAAAATCAAAATGAAAAAGCAGATCACATACTTCCAACATATAATGGCACAGGATATACATTACCATTCCAAAAGGTAGCATAGTGAGGAAATACTGGACCAAAGCAACACCAAAATCCAGCTAGCCAAACTCCAAACCCTGCATCTCCATGTCTGATATCAAAGCACTCTTTAGATCTCCAACTCCTTTCAGCTTTACTACTAGAACACACTTCTTTCTCTTGGGCTGGTTCCACTTTCTGTTAGCAGCTCTCCTTGGCAGGTATCCCATGGCTCTGGCATCTTGAACATTTTGGGGTCCTCAAGGCAATCCATGCTTCACCTTCACAGCTTCACANAATGGCCTCTCTAGACCCCCATGCAGGGACACCTCTGCCACATACCTGACCTCGGTGGCTTTTCTTAGTTGCCGAGGGAGATTCTATAACTCCTTTCTTGTATTCTTTACTCTAAATCCAGAACCATGTGGCTGAAGCTACCAAGTTTTGCTACCTGCTGGGGCTGGAACATGGCCCTCTTGTTCAATTACATCTTTACCAGCTTTCTGTTTTTGATGGTGTCCTTTGCTGCCTAAGCTTGGGTGTCCTGAAACTGGATCTATAGACCAGGCTGGCCTCAAACTCAGAGATCTGCCTGCCTCTCTCTCCCTTTATTCCATTTAACAGCAGGCTTTTCTTTGATCTTTTTATCTCCTTGAACACAAGACTTAGCCCCATTCTACTTCTTGGTGCTCCTTTTCTCCTCAATCTGTACATTTTGTATTTTTCCTTGCTCAGCTTGCTTCTTTTCATTATGAATCGGCATAAGAGTGAATAGTAATAACCACACAACAGAGTTTATACTAGGTTGTTTTGAGACTTACACTGCCAACACAATTAATCCAAAAACTTCAATTTAGCCTCAGGTAGATTTTTTTGGACAAGGACAAAAAGCAGCTACATTCTTTGCCAAAAATATCACAAGAACAGTCTCTAGGCCACATACTAGAATTCTTCTCTGAAAACTCTTGAGCCAGACCCCTACAGTTCAAAATTACCCTCAGCATCACTGTCTTCCATGTTCCTACTAGGATGGCCCATTAAGTCCCACTTAAAGCATTCAACTGCTTTTCTAATCCACAGTCCTAAAGGTCGCAATTCTCCAAACAAAAACATGGTCTGGCCAGTCACAGCAGTATCCCAGTTTCTGGTACCAACTTTTGTCTTAGGGTGGGGGAACAGCCACTACCTTTTTTCCCAGGGTACTCTTGAGGAGGGAGGGATAAGAGATTTAGATAGAAGGTAGAGGGGAGAGAAACAGAAAAACGGAATAGTCTCTGGAGGGCCTGGATCCTTATCCACCAGCCCAGAACTTTATTTAAAAGGGCTTTTTATAACAATACCAAGGGGTGAGGCAAAAGACCTCCTCCTTGCTAGATACAGCCAAGTGTAGATCCTTCCAAACACCTGGTACCCAGGCCCGTGGTCCAGTCATCCTCTTATGCAGCCCTGCTGGTAAAGCAAGCTCAGATCTCACTAGGAAACCTCTGTGGGCTCCCACTTCTTAGGGTTTTATTGTTATGAAGAAACACCATGACCATGGCAACTCTTATAAGGGAAAGTATTTAATTGGGGCTGACTTATAGTTCAGAGGTTTAGTCCATTATCATCATGGTGAGAAGCATGAGGACATGCAGGCAGACATGGTGCTAGAGAAGGAGCTGAGAGTTCTACACCTAGATCTGCAGGCAGCAGGAACAGACTGTGAGCCACTAGTCTGGCTTCAGAATCTGAGACCTCAAGGCCCACTCCCAGTGGCATTCTTCCTCCAACAAAGCCATATCTACTCCAGCAAGGTATATATATATGGTGCCTGTGGAGACAGAAGAGGGTGTTGGATCCCTCTGGAACTGCAGTTATAGGTGTAAGTATGAATAGAACCATTTTAGAAATTGTTGTAAAATTTGCCTTAGTTCTAAGCCAGAATTTATTTAACAATTTTAAAGAATAAAACTCAAGTCAACAATGCAAAAATTTTTTTAAATAATTAATTTTTAATTTATGTGTGCTTATGATTACCTGCTTGTCTGTATGTTCACTATGTGTGTACATTGTCTGTGGAGGCCAGAAGAGTATTTTAGAGGCCAGAAGAGGGTGTCAAATCCCTTAGAACTGAGTTACAAGCTATTGAGAACTGCTTGATGTGGGTGCTGGGAACTTTACAAGACCAGCAAGTACTCTTAACCATCAAGCCATCTTTCCAGCCCTTTACAGAACAATTTTGAAAATCAAATATTCTAACATAATTCAAACTGTAGCTATACTAACTTGATACATTTTGAGGAATGACAGTGGGACCATGTTAAAAGTCATTGTTTCCTGTAATTAAACCATTATGTTACCATAAGAGCAGAAAAGGTGTTTCAGTTAGCATGTGTTGGCATTATGTAGTGGTAATGTATAAAGTGTAAAGTGCATGATACAACTTGAATGAGTGATGCCAGAAATACCTCACATTCATTGCATGTTTGATTTTGAGTTAATTTGTGATCCTTTGCTGGTAAAATGTGTGGAGTCTACTATGTTATCCCTTTAGTTGTTATCATGCTAAGAGCTGACTGGTAGTGCTTCTGTGCTACGAGCCTTGTTTGGAGTCATCCCTTTTATCTCAATATCACTATGAGGGTAGTTCTTGTTACCTGATTTCTGAGAGGTTAGCAAACTTACTGAGACCACATTGTTGTCTTGTCAGTAGGTGATGGGTTATTCATTCTAAGCAACAAGCTTTTTAAACAAATAATGTGACACCATGGCTGCAGCAAGGTGGCTCAACAGGTTAAAGGTGCTTTCTACCAAGCCTCATGACCTGATTTGGATCCCCATTGACCACCACTGGTTTCCAGACTGTTTTCATTATCTGCAGCTGAAGCTCTGAAACCTCTGCCCTTTTCCTCCCTGTCCATGGCAGCTACTATTTTACTTTTGTCTCTATGAGCTTGAGTACTCTTAGTACCTCATGTAAGTGGGATCATACAGTTTTCACCTTTTGTGGCAGATTTATTTCATTTAGCATATTGTTTTTAAGGTTTATTCATGTTGTAGCATGTGTCTACATTTTCTTTTTTAATGCTGAATAATATCTTGTATGTACTATATTTTCTACCCAGTCAGCTGTTGACAGGTGCTTAGATTGCGTTTCCCTCTTGGCTGGTGTGAGTAATGCTGCTGTGAAAGTGGATGTGTAAATACTTTGCCTAAACCCTTTCAGTTGCTTTGGTTATATAACCAGATGGGAAATTGCTGGATCATATGGTAATTCTGTGCTCAGTATTTTGAGGAATTGGCAAATCGTGTTCGTAGCAGCTGTACCATTTTATGTTCCTATCAGCGGTGCACAGGCTCTCCAGTTATCCTGCATGCCTGCCAATGCTTGCTGTTTTATCTTATTTTAGTTTTTTTCTTTTTTTAGATGAGGTCTCTGTCTAACTCAGACGTTAGTATCCCAGAGTATCCTCGATTTTGAAATCTCTTGTCTTATTACAGGTGTGTACCTCCACGGCTGGCTGTGGCTTGATTTTTGTGTGTTAATTTTGTAACTTGTAATTTTGATGAATTTGTTAACTATTTATTCTATCTAATAGATAGTTTTTATATTTTATATACATTTTTTTACTTCTTGCAATAACTATGTCCCACAAATAGAAAAAAAGACTAGAAAGTAGGCAGTCTTTGTTTTTTTTAAAGATTTATTTATTTATTTTTATTTTATATGCATGGAATATGCACACTATGTGCCCGCAGAGGCCAGAAGAGGGCATCAGATCCTCTGGGAACTGGAGTTGCAAATGGTTGTGAGCTGCCAAGTGGGTGCTGGGAATTGAAACTGGGTCCTCTGCAAGAGCATCCAGTGCTCTTAACTGCTGAGCTATCTCTCGAGCCTGGTGCTCCTTATTTATTTATTTCCTGTTATCTCTTTCATGTTTATGTCAAGTTCTTCACGTCTATAATCACAGAAGAGATTAGGCTCTGGTTATAGAGTGTCTGTGTTGAACATTGGCTTCTACATATACTGTTGTGTCCATGGGTAAGCTACCTAACTACCCTGCTTCCAGTTCCTTTTCCTTGAAGGAAATTTTTTATATTTATTTACTAACAAACAGGTTTTTGTTATTGTTGAGCCTAAGTTTTTAATTTTGTTTCCTTTATTTTACATGTCTATCTTAGTTACTATTCTATTGCTGTGAGGAGACACCATGACCAAGGCAACTTAATTAAAGAAAACGTTTAATTGAGGCCTGGCTTACAGTTTCAGAGGGTGAGTTCAAGACCATCATGGTGGGGAGCATGGCAGCAGCAGGCATGGCACTGGAGCAGTAGCTGAGAGCTGTGTCTTATCTGAAAGTTGGAAGCAGACAGAGTAANACTGGGCCTGGCCTGGGCTTTTGAAACCTCAAAGCCCAACTCCAGTGACACACCTTCGCCAACAAGGCCACACCTCCTTACCTTTCCTAAACCTCCTTACCTTTCCTAAACAGTTCTTTCAACTGGAGACCAAGTATTCAAATATATGAGCCTATAGGGGTGCTGTGCTCATTCAGACTACCACAGTTAAAATCAATCCCCACTTCATTTTTATTTCCTGATGCCTCTGTAGTTCTGGAGGAATTAAGTTCAATTTTACCACTTTGATTGTAGTCCTCAGTTAGCTGTCTTTGCTGTTTAAGTCATCATTCAGTGTTTTAATTTCAGATTTAGCCTTTCCTAGTTTAGAATCACTTTTTATTTTTTTAAACAGGATCTCACTCAGTAACTTAGATGGTCTGGAACTCACTATGTAGTCCAGGCTGGCTTCAAACGCATGACAATCCTCTTTCCTCTGCATCCCAGCTGGTAGGAATGCAGATATGAAGCTACCGTGCCTGGATTTACATAGACAACTGTAACTCTGACTAATTTATATTTAAGTCAAGGAATAAGGGGAAACTTCAGCTTGGCGGTGTTTACATTGAACTGCACATGCTAAGACTCAGCCCTTCAAAGACAGTTCTGCCAGCTGGTCTGGATAATATTCAGTCACGGTGCTGAGGGAGGTCCTCATAGTCCTGTGGTGTGGACTTTGGTCCTATTGGGATAATTTGATGTCTGCTGTCTTAACTCTCTTTCATATTCTGCTGGGCTACCTGCATTTATTGCCAGAGTACCTTGCTTTTCCTTTGAAAGCCTGCTGGACCTCTTTGGTCCTGCTCCATTTTAACCAGATGTGAGACATTCCTCAAAGTTATAGACAGGTGAACAAGCGTATTTTCTGGTTTTCAGCTAAATACAGGTTTGCTCTATTATGTGTTCCCTTTGTTTACTTTAAAAGAAACTGCAGCTAGGGTGGTGGTGCATGCCTATAATCCCAGCAATTGGAGGTTGGAGGAGCCAGAGTTCAAAGCCAGCCTGGGACTCATGACACATTGTCCAAAAAAAAAAGNTACCTAAATGTCCTCTAAGATAATTTTTTCAAACAACTCCTCCTGATGAGAGTGTGTCTTCTCCCCGTTTCTGTGACTGTTTCTTCTTGCTGTTTCCACATGTGATTGTTCATAGCAAGCAGAGTGGTCAAGGATAATCTGTAATGTTCAGTCACTGGCCTCATTAACTGGGTAGAGACAGAATTCCTCCTGCATCACTC
Source organism: Neotoma lepida (assembly GCA_001675575.1). Taxonomy (NCBI): domain Eukaryota; kingdom Metazoa; phylum Chordata; class Mammalia; order Rodentia; family Cricetidae; genus Neotoma; species Neotoma lepida. The sequence goes on along the minus strand of LZPO01017294.1, from coordinate 119,555 downwards.
ATTTTGTTTTGTTTTGAGACAGATTCTTACTATGTATCCCTGGCTGGCCTGGAACTCAGTATGCAGATTAGGCCTGACTCTAGAGATCTTCCTGCCTCTGTCTCCTGGGTGCTGAGATTAATTGCATATGCCCCCGTGCCCAGACTGTATCACTCTTGATTCAAGGTGAAAATCTTTTTTTTTTTGAGATATAAAATTACTGAGTTAAAAATTAGTAAATGAGTTGGCTTTGTGTAAGTGTAATCTAGATATATTCCTATGTCTGTTAGGATTTGTGTCCTAGTAGTTTGCAGTAGTCATCTGTGTTTGACAAATTATTTTATTCATTTGAGCACTTTCAGAGTTAGAGATGAGTCATCAGATAATTGTAGGAAATTAAAATGTTATCAGTAACCAAGACAGATTTCTTCCTGTGCCGCAGAAAGCCTTGCATGCTTCCTACTTGCAACACAACCTTGTGTCTCTCTGAGGTTGTTTTCTAATATCTACTTGCTTTAGTCTTTTCAGTAGTCCTTGAATATGCCAGGTGTGCTCCTGCCTTCTCTGCCCTCTGCCTTGGATAGACTTCCTCCAGCTAGCCCCTCTTAACAATTCTGTTCACATATCACCTTTTCAGGGAGTCCTTCCCTAAACATTGATTTGAATTTGTTTGTCCTTTGTCCTTCTGTATGTAGTGTCACTACCTTTCCTGCCTTGTTTTTCTATACGAATTTTGTCACATTCCAGTCTGCACCTAAATGTATATATGCATTTTATGGCCAGTCTCCCTGTTTGCATGCAAGATTCATGAGGGCAGAGACTTGTCAATTTTGCTTACTATTATGTCCTTGGTATTTAGAGAATTACCTGATATGTGGTAGTGACTGAGTGTCTTAGTTTGGTTTCTGTTGCTGTGATAAAACATTGATCAAAAAGCAACTTGGGGAGGGGAGAGTTTATTGTTTTGATTACAGTTGATTATTGGAGGAAGTTAGAGCTGGAGTTGCAGGGACCATGGAGGAAAGCTGTTTACTGGTTCACTCCTCATGCCTGCTC
>LZPO01017294.1:74058-111697 GCA_001675575.1 Neotoma lepida | reverse complement strand
GGTTTGCTTAGAGCTTGCTGAGTAGGCCATGTTGGCTGGCCAGTGAGCTCTGTGAATCGTCTTGGCTCTACTTCCCCAGCACTGGGATTATAATCATGTGCCACCAAGCTAGGCTTTTCTGATGATCAATCTCAGTTCCTCATGCTTGCTTGCCAAGCACTTTACCTTCTGAGCTATCTTCTCAACCTCTCCATGATCCATATTATATACACCTACATGAAATGTGTGTGTGAGAATTTGAAACTTGTTTTAAAAACATTTTTTAAAGGCTGGGGATATAGCTTAATGGTATAAAAATTGCCTAGCATATACAGAGNCCCTAGATTCTATCACTAGTATTAAACAAAACATTATGATTAAAGTACTTCATAAAAATGTACTTCAACCATTTTAAGGTTATATTAACTGTATTCACACTGTGAAGCCTGCTTTTTAAAAAACTCATTTATATATAATAAATATTTCCCCCTATTGTTGAGTATAAATGATCATTTTTAAGGCTGCATAGATAAATCATAATGTAGCAAATTCCTTACTGTGGGATATATAGGTTTACAGCTTTGTATATTAACACTACATAAAATATCTTTGTATGCACACAATTCTACTTTTACTAGGATAAAGGGACCCAGAAGAGTTGTTGGACCAATAGATGGTACTTTCTGAATCTCTCATGTATATTGTCAAACTGCACTTTTACCACCACATTTAAGTCATCATTTCACGTATTCTCATTTTCATTCAGTTTAAAATACTTGCTATCCCCCACCCTTCCTTCCTTGTCTCATTATGTTGCCCAGGCTTCCCTGGAACTCTTGGGCTCATGCTATCTTTGTTATCCTCCCCGGTAATTGGGACTCTGGGTACCAGTGCCACTGTACCTGCCTCTAATTTCTCCTTTCATCTCGTCTTTGACTCAGAGGCTATTCAGAGGTGCTTTATTTAGTTTCTAAATATTTGAACATTTCTTCAGAGTTTTTTTTTCTGTTACCAAGTTAATTCTATATATGATTATTATAATCATAGAACCTGCTTTGTAGGATTTAAATTCTTTCAACTTATTAAGAATTATTGTGGGGATATCCAACTTTTTTACTTCTCTGGGTCATATTGGATAAAAAATTATCTTAGGAAACACAAACACTAGCAAAGCTGATGAGTGAAAGTAAGGGTCTGTGTGTGATTTTCACAATATCACCACCATATGCAAAACAGCCCTTGAATAGTAAAGATTGGACACTGCCACATATCTTTGCCTGTCTTTGGTGGTCACTTGAGAAGAATGCATATTTTACTGTAAGTAGAGTGTTCTATAAATGTCAGTGGATTGCATTGTATGTACGCATTGATGGTGTTGATGCAGGTCTTCTATAGTCACATTAATTTTGTTTAAAGAGTGTGGTGATTTGAAAGAAAATGGCCCCCAAAGGGACTGGCACTATTAGGAAGTATGGCTTTGTTGGAGTAGTATGGCCATGTTGGAAGAAGTGTGTCATTGTAAAGCTGGACTTTGAGGTCTCATATATGCTCAAGCCACACCCAGTTGCCTGCCTATCAAGATGTAGGACTCTCAGCTCCACACCATGTCTGCCTGCATGCCTCCATGTTGCATGATGATAATGGACTAAACCTCTGAAAATGTAAACCACTCCAATTAAGTGTTTTTCCTTTATAAGAGTTGTTGTCTTCATGGTGTCTCTTGACAGCAATAGAAACTCTAACTAAGACAAGGAGGGTACCGAGACTTCAAGTATCTTTCCTTGTAGTTCTTTTAAAAACTTTTATTTATTGTTATTGTGTGTACATGATATATGTGTGTGTGTGTTTGTGTGTGTGTGTGTGTATGTGGGGGGCAGGGTGGGACTCGGGGGGCTCATGGGTGTGGAGATCAGAGGACACTATGGGATGTGAGGATTGAACCGAGGATGTCAGGTTTGTGCAGCAAGCACCTTCACCCACTCACTGAGCCACCCTGCCAGCACTTTCCTTGTAGTTCTGTTGTTTTTGTTTTGTGTGTTTTGAAATCCTGTTATTATGTATACATACATTTAGAACTGTTTGTTCCCTTGATGAAATGGCCCTGTACTTCCATGGCTTTATGTTGTTGGATTGTTGTTGTTGTTGTTTATTCAATCTGATAGTCTCTGTTGGAGTGGGGAAATCTAAGGGGAATGCCGTGTGTGTGTGTGTGTGTGTGTGTGTGTGTGTGTGTGTGTGTATGTGTATTCATGTATGCACTCATGTGGGTGCTCACACATGCACCTGCACATAGAGGCTAGAGGTCAACTTCAGGTATTCTTCCTCAGGTGCTGCTGACCTTGTTTTTGAGGCAGGGTCTCTTCCTGGCCTGGTGCTCATTAGGATAGCTCCAGGGATCTGGCTGTTTGCATCTCTTGGTGTTCAAGTTATAGATGCATGCTGCTGTACCGGATTTTTTACTTCCAAAGTCTTGTTNTATAGCCCTGGCTGGCCTGAAACTCACTGTCTAGACCAGGCTGGCCTCAAACTTAAGAGATTTGCCTGTTTTGCCTTCCAAGTGCTAGATTAAAGGCATACTCCACAATGTCCATTCTATTCTTGCTTTTTTTAAAAATGTGGGTTCTAGGGAGCAAACAGAGGTCCTTATGTTCTCACAGTAAGTACCTTATGACTGGGCTCTCTCCCTCACCCCAGGCTCTGCATTTTATTTATTTACTTATTTTTCTCTTCTCTTTTTTAAAAAGTCTGCATTTTGAATGGAGTTTGCTGTGTACCACTCTGTCTCCTTTTATAGTAATATATTTATGTCTGAGGTTCATTCATGTTTTTTGTTTGTTCTTGAGTCAGAAGCTCATCCTATAGCCTTGTCTGGCTTGGAGCTCAATGTATAGACTAGACCTTGAATTTGTGGCAGTCCTGCTGCCTTAGCTTCCTGAGTGCTAGGTATGGGCATGAGCCACAACATCCTGCTTTTTAGGTCTAGCTCTTTTAAATGGGGCCATCCTCCTGTCACAGCGTTGCCAGCACTTGTGATTTGACAGGTGTGACTATATGACGGAAGAATGTGTGTGAGAAGCGACAGCCCACTTCGGGGCTTTCTACCTTTACTTTGTTCACATTTATGGCTGGACAATTCTTTTTTTGTGGGATGTTGTCCTGTGCATTGTAGGATGTTGGCATCCTGGCCTCTATTCACTTAGTGCCGTAACAGTTCTGGTCTCCACAGGTGTGGCAGTGAAAATGTCCACAGATATTGTCACAGATTCCTTAGGGTCCAAAGTACATCTCTTGAGAAGCATTGCATGCTGGATCCTGAAGTGGACTTACTTGGGCATTCCTATTTGAGAAGTACTGGCAGACAAGAGACCAATGGCTGGCTGAGTGACCCTGGGTAGAGCTGAGATTGGAGAAGTGGAGACTATGGAGAAGGACTCTTCCTTCCCTTGTAGTCTATGGACTGCTCTGTCACTTTGCTTTCTCTGCTTCTTCATTCCTTGTCTTCTCTTAGTGAAGCTTCAGGATAGGAGAATCAGGAGAGGGTAACTGGGAATTGTTAATAAAAATGCTAGGAAATTACAAGCACATTTCCTGGTGACATCTTGCCTCAAGTTTCCAATGTAAGCTCCATTAGACTCTCTGTGGTCTTTGTGATTTAAAATGTTGAACCAACTGTAGCCCCCTTGGCTCTAGAATAAAGTGATTTGGAAGTCATTCACAGAGACTTCTTTGTGAAGCAGTCTCATTTCCCCTGATGTCGATCATGTGGGTTGTAGGAATGTTTCTGCCATACCTTGGGCACGTGGTAAATTATCTTGGGTGAATACAAGTGGTGGTTGACTAGTGGGTGACCAGCTGACCCACCCTACCGGTTTTGACCAATTTCCAGCTATTTTGTGAAGATTGAGCTATAGTGTAGGTGCTGAACTGGACATCTTCTTTGGCTTTCCTGATGGTTTGAAGTGAACATGCTATTTTGTTCCTTAAATCTCCAGGTCTCCAAGAATGACTGTAGTGATGCTGTGTTAATTCTGCAACTGTGACCATCCTAACCATACTTGGATGCTCTCTGTAAGATGTAGACATGCAGAGTCTTGCCATTTAAAGTCCTGTTATTGCTCCTTGAGAATCCAACTGAAATCTGTTCCAAAAATCTTTACCTATGTAATTCCAAGTGACATTCATCTTTCCATGGAGCAGGTATTATATATTTGCATATGTTTTATACTTTGTTACATGCTTATTTTTCTAACAAAATTGTAAATAAGGGAAGTAGGTGCAAGTATTTGAGCAAACATCACATTTTCATACTAAATGACAATCCCTTTTGTATTTTTTTTTTGTTGTTGTTGTTGTTGTTGTTTTCTTTTAGGATAGGGTTTTACTATGTTCCAGGCTGATGTCAAACTGACTTCCTGCCTCAGCCTCCTGAATCCTGAGGTTTCAGGTGTGCACTACCACGTCCTGCTCTCTCATTTGATCTTACTAACTAAGCTTATTAGGATGGATTTAATGATTCCTATTTCACAACTGTGAAAATGGAGCTTTGCAGAAGTTGAGATGTTTCCAGTTAATAGCACCTATTAGGTAGCGGGTTTCTAACTAGGGATTGTGCAAACCTACCAATGGGTCTCCATTACCCTTCTACTGCAGTGTGTTGAGACATCTAAGCTTGTTTTGCTGAGGAGCTGTGCACAGGCTAGTGGGGTGCTTATGCTGAGTCACTCTTGCTCTGACTCTGTCCTCCAGGAAGGATGGGTACTGCACAATGACAGCCTGGGCTGGGCATACAAATGCTGATTTGCTCAGCCTTCCCATTTAGCCACCTTGAAATGTGTGCTCTCTCCTTTTCTCAGCACCTCTGCTGCCCACCAGTGTCCTCTCTATTGTCTCTAGTAGAGCTGTGTGAGGATAGCAGCTTAAGCTGGGTGTTTCAGGCCTCTTTAGGATCTTGGCAGCATGTGCTGAAATGACTAGGAAGCTACTGCATCTCTTCCAGTGTGGAGACTGCAGACGTGGTGGCATGCTCATGGAACAGAACACAGAGCTTCTAGTGTGTCCTCATGTCTTCTGTCTGTGGCTGTCCCACTTGGGACAGTGGTATACAGAGTTCTTTTGACCTGCTTTCCTGGCCTAGAGCTGGCATCTGTAGATTATTTCATAAGAACCCGTTGAACCATGTTTTCTTTTAGCATTTTGCTTGGCTCTCTTTTATGGAGATAAAATGAAAGTTATTTGAAACAACTGGGAAACACTAACCTCTCTGCCCACACCTTACAATGCAGAGGTCTGCCTAGGGATTGCAGTGTGCTTTCAGGACACCACTTCTTGGACCCCAAACTCTGCCTTCTTTTAGTGGAGTGTTGCATAGATTCTGGTCACAGCCTCCAAGTCTCCCTTTCTGCTGATATTTCTAGGTCTTGACTCTTGTTGATTTGAGATTGAGTCTTACTACAAATTCCCAGATGGCCTGAAACTTGCTATCCTCCTGTCTCTGTCTCCAAAGTGCTGGGATTCTACTACAACCAGCCAGGTGTTCTGATCCCAGCCTTCTCCTGCAGTCAGTCACTGTCCTGCTTATCCAGATTCTACTTGCTTCATTTCCCAACCTTGTTACCTCTTTGTTGGTGGTAATGTGTGTCTGTGTGAAGACTGGCCCTATCTAATCAGACACATCTCAACTACAGCTCTGATCAAAGAATTCAGTGATGAAAACTCATTTTTCTTATCTGTACCCTGATATTTACCCCAGCTAACAAATGGCTTTGTAGTGAGGCTGTGAAAACAGATTGAGCTTAGTGTATATACGTCTTTCAGGAGTGAATCCATTTTCCTAAAGACCTTGTCTGCAGCACAGCAGAAGGCTTTTGGAATCAATCCAGAGGCTGTCCTTTTGGGAGCAGTTCTTTCATTGGAGGAGCCAGATGAGCTCTGAGTTGTGGTTCTCCTATATAATGTACTGGGATGGTTCTAATAATACTAGATCTTTGTAGATTAGACGTGCCGTTTGATAGAAATAAATAATGCAGAATTCAGACCAGCTTGTTTAATAGAATCATCATAAAAACCTGCATGAGCAAAAACATGGTTGTGAGAGCAAGCATAAAATAAACATAAGAACTGAGGAGTGACAAAGTCATACAACACCCACCTGCCCAGGCTCAACGCCTGCTTTGACCATTCAGAGGGGAGGATTTCTGGATGGTTGTGTTACCTGATGCCTTCGATTGTTTCTTTACCTTGTAACCTAGCAAGTCATTACTTTTGTCCTTTTTAATCTAAGGGATAGGAACCTGATACCCATGACCAGAACTTCAAGTAGAGTGTATCATGTGTCAGCAAAAGTTCCTGTAACAGTTTTTCTGAGGTACTGGTGATGTCAGGTGCACACCATATGGGTGTTACTTAGAAAGGAGGGGTTGGTGGAAATGGGGCTGAGGATTTGCTGGGTATTTCTGTGGTGTACATGTCTCAGGTGCTTTGTGACACTTTCTTATGTAATCTTGAGGTCCTTGTAAAGTAGATGATGACTGCTCATTTTGTAACTGAATCCAAGTCATGTTANTGCCAAGCATTTGTTGTGGAATTAGAACCCTTCTCTAACTCTAGAACCTTGTTCCTGAGATGTGAGGGAGGCTTAGGGCTTTTGTAGGCTGCTGGTTTGGGAGAAAGTCAGGGGCACATAGAAGGGAGATTTGCAGGACAGCATCATTTCTCAATGTTTCCCTCAGTGGAAAGCATAGTGTGTTGTTTCTCACTGCCTGCTGAGAATCACCTGTGGAGATTTGAAGCTCCAAACCTGCCTAAGAATTCTGAATGGATTCCTCATGGACTAGCACAGCCCTTTTTGTTTGTTTCTTTTTGTTTTTTGAGACAGGGCTTCTTTATGTAGTCTTGGCTGTCCTGGAACTCACTATGTAGACCAGCTGGCTTTGAATTCACAGAGGTCCTCCTGCCTCTGCCTCCTGAGTGCTGGGATTAAAAGTGTGCCCCACCACTTCCAGGCAATGGCACAACTCTTTTTAAACTGCCAAGGTGATGCTGATGGGCTGTTACGAGTAAGAAAACTCTATGCATAAGAAATGACAGAGTGAGTAGGAGCCTTGGAGTGGTTGGAGAGATAGGCTTTCCAAAGGTTTTGTGATAGGGAAGGAACTAGGTCCGGAGCTCAGGGAACTGCGAGCGGCTTCCTTCTGTTCTTATTTGGAACTGACTCTTATTCTAGCTGATTCAGAAAATGCAAAGAAAAATTCCAGCCACCTTTGAAGAGTTTTTAGCTCTAGGATCCTTGATTAAGGTCATAATTGAGGCCTACATTTCCCAGCTTCTTTTGTGTTGTTAAACCTTTTGAATATTATCAATGCCGGGAGCTCTTTGGGGTCATCTAATCTGTGTAAGTCTCTTCCATTCTGAGGTCTCCTGCCTGCCTCTCTGCCTCAGTACCAGTCTAGTATTTGGCTGCCCACTCAGTATTTGAGGTTCACAGGTCATACACAGGTTTGNAGCTTGGTTCTCCTCTCCAAACCTTTCTCACCTGAAAAGGCCTGGAAAGCTGCACAGTGATCCACTTATAGATACAGTGTTTGGACAGAACTTACTGCACTTGTGCCTCAGGTCTCTGTGTTCTCTCACAGCTCTCCAGCCCATCCCACCAGAGTTTGCTTCTGAGACTACCATGTGTCTTCCCAGACCCCTAAGGCTGGTGGTGTTGGCAGAGCAAGAGTGCCCTACCTATGAGGCAGAGCAGGCCACACGGAGGGACTGTGTTGTCTATGAGCATTGTGCTAGGGTTTCGTTCGTAGTAGTTTCCCTCACTGCTTCTAAATGCTGTGCTAGAGTGTTCAAATACAGACAATAACTGAAGCGCAGAGAAAGAAGCCAGTACCTTTTCCAGTATTACTAGAAATCAAACCCCATCTTCTTCTGGAGGAAAGGTCATGACTTTTTCCCTATTCCACAAGTCATACAAGATATAAAGCATATGCTGTGTTCAAGCATACTTGTTGGGTAAATGGCACTTAAGTTCTTTTCTGGTCATTTTGGTGGCTTTTAGACCACAAGACTTGGCATTAGCCATAATGCAGGAGAGTTGTAGGACCTGGGCCAGGAGTCAGTGCGTATCACAGTGTAAGAATTGGAGTGAGGATGGGTACAGGCTCTTCCTAGGCTATCCTGTTGGAACTGGGTCTCATATAGCCATTGGCCCAAACCAGTGTCAGGACTTGGGAAACCCAAGGGGACCAAAGCATAAATGTTAAGATAAGAGTGTTGGGGAGCAAGGAGTGACCTGGAGGTATAGACTTTCTCATTGTGTGTGTTAGCACCAATCTCTTCTTTTGATAGTCTCTTACTTTAATCCTGAATTACAGCTTGAATGTTCACATACCTTTCCTAGCAGCACTAATAGGAGCCTCAGTTTTTGTATCTACAAAGCAGTCATCATGTTGATTGTTACGAGGAAATGAGGATACAAGTGGAAGATTTCCCATATCAGAGATGATCCTCAGGGTTCCTAAAAGCCAACTGAGTGTAAGAGGGCAGTTTTGACCTTGGGAGAAGGGAATGGTGATTTGTAGGGTAGATAGCTCCAGAATAAGAAGGAAGAGCAGAGGGAGGTGCCTGTATTGGGAGCTGGGTAGAAAGCTTTCAACTTTTTTGGAGCTAAATGAGGTCTCTGAGTACCTATAGTGGGAGGTTGAGGGAAATCAAAGACTGACCCTGATCTGGTGCTGGTGTGAGGTCTTGTTGAGAGAAGCCACTGCCTGTGTGCATGTGGGTACCTCTTATGCAAGCTTTGGCTCAGTGGTGGGATATGCCTTCTATGATACCTAAATGCCAGGTAGTAGTCAAATAAGTCAAACCCATGAGATAATATTAATACCTGAATCCTGCATTGGAACCTTGCTTATCAATGAATTAGAATAAGTGCAGCAAGGTACTTACTTCAATCTCTGTGACAGTTGGGAAACCAAGATACAAAGAGTAGTTACAGTACAAGTCTGGATTACTTTAAATGGATGGCAAAAGCAACCTTCTGACTCCTAACTTCCTCTGCGCTCCAACTTGATTCTTTCCTTTTATCAAAACATGGTATTATTGTGTTCCCGAGAGCAAATTATAATTAAAGTAACCACAGTATAAAGCTCATCAGCCCAGAGTCTTGGAATGAAGCACAGAGAAGCTGGTTAGAGACGAGGTATTATGTAATGACCTAATTATGAGGCCTGCCATCTGCTTAGGAGTCACGCCTGCCTGGTTAGGAGCCTCTAATTGTGGTGATGTGTTTTCTTTAAGAAGGAGGCTAGATTGTTAATGGAGGGGTGTGTGTGTGTGTGTGTGTGTGTGTGTGTGTGTGTGTGTGTGTGTATGTGATGACACTAAAAACGTTAGTGCCTTTCTTGAAGTAGGTTGTTAGGTTGTGGGGGGCCAAAGATGAAGCAGCTTTTGAGGGTGCCTGAGCAGACATTTCTCATTAGCTTGGATATCAGTGGTGGAAGGTTAATGAAGCTGTGAAGATATTCTGGTGTAGAGCTTCGTGATCAAGGGAATATGAGACTCCACATCTGCCTTGAGAACCAGCTGAGATGGTTTTTTTGTTTTGTTTTGTTTTTTTCACTCGAGAAAGAGCAAAGCCAGGCATGGTGATACATGTAAGGGTTCAGGAGGCCAAGGTACAAGGAAGATCAGGAGTGCAAGGCTGGCTTGGCAGTTCAGAGAGGGTGGGGACTGACTTTGAAAAGAGAGATTTTGAGAGAGAGAGAGAGATATCCACGTTTTGTGGCAGGTGCCCCAAAAGTCAGGGTTTTCCCCTTTTTGCCCCCTCCACATTGTTATCATATAGATAAGAAACTAGGATTCCATGAAAGTCAGGTGACTTGCCCCGGGCTAACTTGTCTTTTGTGAAAGTTGGACCAGAGCTAGGATTCCAGACTTCCAGCTCATTGTTCTTTCTCTTGCCCCTCAGTATATCTCCCATGGAGATTTGTTTGAAAGGTCATGCTGTTACACAGTACTAACAGTGAGTGTGTGCTCCACAGTCCCTGATAGATCGAAGTGATTCGAGACACTTCAGCATGTCTTCCAGCCCCAGCCACGTTAGACATTAGACAGCAGCATTATTTTCTGTATGTTTGCGAAGACTTTGGGACATAGAAATTTATTTCTACAACCGATCTGCCTCTTCTCTTTTCTTTGACCACCATTTGGGGGCCTTTGGAAGTAACTCTAGGGTAACCAATTCTTTTCACCTTCCCTGACATTCAAACTAGATTAAGCAGACATCTGGCAGAGAGTTCTTGTTCTGTAGAATATTTGAATAGCCATTAAAATGTGGATTGTGGTGTTTTTCCTCAATGGCAAATATTTTCAGGAGAATAGGAATTTGCAGTCATTAGCTCCCTTCTGTAGGCAAAAGCCATCACAGCCAGACCTCCTCACTGCCTGTACTCTGCATTGCTGGGTGTATAACCAAGACATACTCTGCTTCTAGGGTAAGTGTTCTCAGTTTTTACCTTTTATTCCCAGAAACATCAACTGTCTCTTGACCCCTGAGCATGTGTTCCCCTAACTGCTGCTGATTTTTTGTCTAGGAGACTTTTAAAAAACATGCATCTCAGAGCCTCTGTCAGGCCTGCTGAATCAGACCCTGTATCAGCATCCAGCTGTTTATGAAGGTTCATCAACACTGCAATGTGTACTTTGTGTATTGGGTAATTAGTAATTGGTATGCGAATTTATCTAGAAGCTTTTCAGAGAACCAGAGGGTTTTGTTGCTGTTGCTGTTTAAAAAAAAAAAACTCTTGAGGATACTACATTCAATATGGTATTATAAGAAAGATTAATTTTTTTCCTGCAATAAGAATAGTGAAAATAATTCTTTAAATATGTTCAAAACATGTTGAAAAAGATCTGGCTGAAAATACATTGAAAATGGTCTAGCCCACCTGCCAAGTACCAAGTGAGATCTACTAAATTGAAAGGAAATGTTTTAATTGGGCTAGAAGAAAACAAAACAAAACAAAAAACCCACATTATTTTGGGCAGTGGTGGTGCACACCTTTAATCCCAGTACTCAGGAGGCAGAGACAGGAGGATCTCTGTGAGTTCGAGACCACTTTGATCTACAAAGCAAGTTCCAGGACAACCAGAGCTATTACACAGAGAAACCCTGCCTCGAACTCCCCCCTCCACCCCATGTGTGTTATTGTAAATGAGCTGAAAAATGACATTATTAAAATTTTTAGGCTAAAATAAAATTGACACGAACAACATTTGANGTTAAAATATATTGTTTTTATTTGCTTCTAAAGTTAGCATCTTTTAAAAGCTTCCAGTTTTAAAATATGCACTTTCCCATCCTTGGGCTAGAAGTAACCATTTTTTTCCCATTGATTAAGTATAGGAAAAAAAACTCAGAAAAATGTAGTGTGTTAGTGCCCTAGCCATTGAGTAGAGTTTGCCTGCTTTATTCTACTTTACTGATGTGAAGGCTGAGATAACTGAGCAGATCCACATGCCCTAACTCAGTTTTGGTGGCACATTTTGACATCTCTGCATTCAGGAGGCTGAGTCAGGAGGATTGTTCTTGTTTGAGTTCCAGGCCAATGTGGCCTATATAAGCAGCCCTGTCTAAAAAACAAACAACAAACCCTCTAAAACAAATGTATTAATCAAGACTCTTGATGGTCACAGGAAAATTACTCTACTTAATTAGACTTAAAAGTGGGTGGTAGTTGGGTAGGAAAGGAAAAAGGCAGTGTCTCTCAGGAAACCGGAAGCTGTGCTNACGCTTGGGAAGGTCTGATGTTAGGGAAGCAGAGCTGTCTGAGTTCCTGGCCCCTGGCCTCTGCGCCTTGCATATTCCTGCACAGTTCTCTCTTTCTCCATTAGCTTGCTCTCTTAGTCAGCATGGTGGCTGTGCAGCTCCTGTTCTTCCTTGCTGTCAGGTTCTACTGCCAGCAAAGATTTAGACCAGCCCATTGCATATTCCAGGGAAAGAGAATCAGAGTGGCCGATCTGTGGGCAGATGTCCCTAATGGCATTATTTAACTCACTCGTGACTGGTTGCTTGGGCAGTTATACCTGTCTTCTTTCTGTTCTAAGAGTGCACTAAGAGACTGTAGTGTTCTAGAAGAAAAAAAGAGGTGGTTCTGGAGCTTAAGAATAAGGCAACATGAAAATCATGCTTTGGCAACTGTTCAGATATTAGGGAGTGGAATTACTGAGGGTAGGGTGTGGGGTAGATGGCAGTCACATTCACAGCCATAATGAGAAAGGTAATGAAGCTGGGGGGATAGATAGGAGGGGATATCTAGGGCAGAGTTTGAGGTCTCTGTAAAAATTACAAGTGGAAATTCCACCAGATCAGTGAGAAATGTACAGATCTGGGCCTTTGGTTGTCAGTATTAGTAATGCCGTGAAAGTTTCCTAAAGTGCTTTAGGGCTAGGGCCACCCAAGGAGCATTGTGGAGTAAAATAAGATGCCTCTTAACTGAGTCCTGAGGATACAGTGACTCTTAGGGAGCAGAAAAGATAGGGCCCTCCAGAGATGAAATGGGCAGAGGTGCAGGAGAAACGAAGAGCACTCCAAAGTAGAGTGTTTGAAGAATGACAGTGGAAACAGTTGCAGGACTGCCATCGGGAGGCCATCTGGAAAGTGTCCCCTGTACTGAGCCACAGGGATTGTAAGAGGTTTCTAAATGACTGAGGGAGGGAATGTAATACAAAAGAATGAATGGGGCACAAGAAACCAGGCAATTCAAAATGTTTGCTTGTGAAGAGAAGACAGGAACAGAGGTTTTGAGTTGGATCAAGAGAGGAATAATGAGATTTGTTTTTTCCTGTTGTGGGTCAGAGAGCTGTGGATCCTATGTAAACATTAGTGAGCAAGAGGAAGGGGGCGGGGAACAATTCAGAAACCCAAGAGAAGAGGACATTGTAGTTCCTAAAGGAGGCATGATGGGTTCTAAGACAGAACAAGGGATGCAGGGTTTCTAAGGGGGAAGAGGCAGGGTAGGGATGCTGCTTATAGTCAGGACTTTTAAAAATTTGAACAGTTAGTAGTTTGGGGGATACAGGGTGGGGAGTGAAATCCCTTTTTGGTATTGAGACTTTTAGAAATGACTTCATTGACCCTGGGTGTAATTTTGAGTGTGTAAGCGGCAGCAGTGCTGTACAGGTCAGGGAGCAGGGAGAAGGTGAGGACCTGGGGACGGGATCTCATTGCATTTGAACTCTGTTCTGAGCCAGGTGCTGATGTGCTTAGTGTTGGATTTCCTTAGCATTGCATCACTAATTGCAATGAAGCCGACTTCTACCTCAGTCAGCATCTCTTAATATTCAGCATTCAGAGAAAAATCTAAAGACATCTTTGTGTGTGTGTGCAGTTTCATAGAAAATCTCTTTCACCCCTCCCCCGTTACATACTCTTCGTAATGTGACTCTATTGAGTGTGTGCTTGGTCTGATTTTTATCTAATTCTACCCGTTTTAACTTTATCTGAAACTCTTGATTTACAGCAATTATTTACTTTTTGAAAGCTGAGAAGCCAGGAGGCTGTGGTCCTTCTATAGCCCTGGGAAGGGAGGAGGAGGGGGATGCAAGATTCTAACTCTTCTTCTTCTTCTTCTCTCACTGCCCTCCATCAGGGCATACCATACCACACTGGAACTCTGAATCTCCCAGCATGCTTTTATGATGATAAAAGTAGAAGGGATAGAGAAGTAGAAAACTGGAAAATAAGAGTTCCATTTTCACATCTCAGGCCCTCCCTGACACAGTGTTGACCCCCATCGGAGTGTGCTGCTCTTGCTTTGGGTCCCTCCTGTGGAAACAAACCTGGGAAGGATAAGAAGAGGTCTTTGCGGCCAGGCAATGGTGGTGTACGCCTTTAATCCCAGCACTCAGGAGACAGAGGCAGGTGGATCTCTGTGAGTTCAAGGCCTGAACAATGTAATGGATGGTAGAACATGACCGCCAAAAGCCAGCATACTAGTAGTTATTTGACACTCCCCCATAGTGTCACTCAGCTTTCTCTGTCCTTGAGGTGAAGGTATTCTAGAATGAATCCATCAAAGGGAATGTTAGCTGCTGTTTCTTCCTCACAGTGAGGCAGTAAATCCCACCCAGGATTCTAGTTCTTTGGCTGTGCAGTGGCCTGCACAGTGGCCCACACTAAGTCAGACAACAGAAAATTCAGTGAATTTCTTGTCCTGTTGTTTCATTTTGTGTGATGGATGTTGGATAGGAAAGTCAACTGACTGATAGGACTGTCAGCTGGGTGTGCTGAAGGGTACTTTGGAAGCATGTCTCGTGATTGACTTTGGGAAATGAGCCTGCTGGGCACAGCCCAATAGCGTTGGGCACACACCAGGTTTTGGGCAGAAGACTGGGGTTCTTTGGCTCATTGCAAACCTGTGGTTGGCTCTCTGGTGAGAGGGGTTTAATAATACTTGCCTCCCAGGCTTGTCATGAGGATTCGATTAGATAACACACATGAAAGTGACTGTTATAGAGCTGAATCTCAACAGTGCTGTTTTTGAATGTCCTAAACAGATACGCCATAAAGAGGCTGGAAGATGTGCAGTTTGATGGGGGACAGGCCATGTGGCCTTAGCACCACAGAGCAATCTTGTCAATGAGGCTAAGCTGAAACAAATTCTTCTTTTAAAGACTTTATTTTTATGTATATGAGTGTTTTGTCTGTGAGTATAATGTGTGCTCCATGTCAATGCTCAGTGCCTGGGGAGGCCAGAGGAGGGCATCAGATCTCCTGGAATTAGAATTACATATGGTTGTGGCTACCATGTCTGTGCTGGGGAATCAAACCTGAGTCCTCTGCAAGAGCAGCAAGTGCTCTTAACTACTGAAGCAATTCTCCAGTCCCTGGAACAGATTTATTATTTTTTTTTATTTTTGGGGGAGGGAGGGGAGTGTTTTGAGACAGAGTGTCACTATACAGACTTGCCTGGCCTAGTACTTGGTATGTAGACTAGGATGGCTTCAAACTCATCGAGACCTACCGGCCTCTGCCTCCTGAGTGCTGGATTAAAGGCATGTGCTACCACACCCAGCTGGAACATTCTTTTTCTTTCTTTATTTTTATTTTTTATTTTGGTTTTTCCAGACAGGGTTTCTTTGTGTATCCCTGTATGCCCTGGAATTAGATCTGTAGACCAGGCCAGCCTGAAACTCACAGAGATCTATGCCTGCCTCTGCCTCCTGAGTGCTGGGATCCGGGATCAAAGGTGTGTGCCACCACTGCCCAGTGTGTTTTTCTCCTTTGATCCCTGAAAATCACCAAGGAAGGGAGTTGGGCTAATGGAGTGTGAGGAGGGCCTTGTAGGAGCTGTGGCCCTGCCAAATTTGGGGTTGAGAAAGAATCTCTACATCAGATTCCTCTCCTGCCTGACTGAAACATTCTCTGTTCCTACTTAGTGCTACCAGTAGCAGGCACGTATTGGTCCACTCACTGCCAGACCATGGTGGAAAACATATTTCATGAAGTTAGTTATGTGGAATTATAATAAGCATAGAAACAAATTAGTGCAACAACTCCATGATAAACAAAATATCTGAATTTAAAATAAAGTCAGAGTCAGTAACAGTGCTGTTCCCAGCCATAATGGATGGAAACAGACCAGAGGAAAAATCCGTACAAACCCCAGCTTTATCTAAGTGTATTTAGATGACTAAATTATTTTGATGACTGTTTGGGGGCATTCCTCCAAATTTTTACCTGCCTTGGCTAAGTGCACCATCTACACTGGCCTAATCCCAGCCTTCGTTTTACAGCAAAGTTAGGGGATGTTTCCTTGGAGTAACACCACTCATTAGTAGGTTCTGGTGTGCCTCAGATCTTGTTTGGAGATAACAACTCCCCTAAGGTGGAGGGCAGGTATTGGGACCCTTTTCCTCCTACTGGGTTGCCTCAACCAGCCTTGATGTGTCTGGTCTTAAATCTTGTTATGCGGTGTTTGGTTAGTGTCCCTGAGAGGCCTGCACTTTTCTTGGGGGAGAAGGGGATAGGGAATGGATATAGGGGAAGAGGGGAGGTGTGGATATAGGGGAAGAGGGGAGGTGTGGATATAGGGGAAGAGGGGAGGTGGGGAGGGGCTGGAAGAGAGAGAGAAAGCTTTGGTTGGGATGTATTGTATGAGAGAATTAAAAAAAGGACAAGTTTTTGTTTAAAAACAAACCAATTAATTTTTTTAAAGATAACATAAACATGATGATATATGGTCATTGCTGAAAGTAGAGAAAAAAGGTGCTGGTGAGATGGCTCACAAGCCTAATGACTTGAGTTCCTAGGACCCATGTTGGAAGGAAAGAATCTCCTTCCAAAAGTTGCTCTCTGATTTCCATGTATGCCTGGAGCATGTGCACACATGCACACACCTTTCTCTCTCACACACACAAATCGACACACACACCACACAAAACACACACACAGACACACACACCACACAAAACACAAAAGATAAAAAAATCAGAAAAGGATAAGGAAGAAAATATCCACTATTTCATAATCTGCAGGTAAATTATTCTAAGAGTTTTTTTGTGTTTTGGTTAGAATTTTTATGTNTTTATTTTTTTGCCTTTTGCAGCACACATTGTTACATATAGACATGTTTGTGATTAACAGAACATTGTTTTCTTCCTTTTGACTAATGTATCGAGAACATGATATTGACATTGTTTAGTATTTTACTTGTTTAAACTTAATTTTTAAAAAAATCTTTTATTAAATTTAATCTTCGACAACATAAACTTTACTTTTTAACCAAAAAATTATAGGACTATTTTTATGTTTATAGGGTTTTTTTTTTCTTTTTTTTATGTGTACTGGTGTTTTGCCTGTGAGGGTGTAGAATCCCCTAAAACTGGGGTTGCAGACAGTTGTGAGTGGCCATGTTGGTGCTGGGATTGAACCCAGGTCTTTTGGAAGAATAGCCAGTGCTCTTACCCTCTGAGCCATCTCTCCAGCCCTGTTTATAGGTTTTTAGATGTGTGTTTTGTACATATTCCAATATTCCATTGATATTTCAGATTATCTTTTTTTTTTTTGGAGACAGGGGTCTCATGTAGTTTAGGTTGGCTTTGAACTCACTATGTAGCCAAGAATGACCTTGAACTTCTGATCTTCCTTCGTCTACCTTCCATATGCTAGGATTACAGGCATACATCACCACACCCTGTTTATGTGGTGTTGGGAGTTGAAACCAGGGCCTCATGCATGAGATTATCTTCTTATGAGAGCATTCTAGAAGTGGAATTTTGGGGTTAGAGGGATTCTTAGGCTTCTCATACACATTGCCTGCTGCTGTCTGGGTACCGATCAGCTGCCTTTTCTACTAGGCCTGCTTGCCTATCTTAGGACTGCTGGCTGGTGACACAGTACAGCTTGTGGAGTCCTCAGCTCCCATTCCTCTCCTTCCTTCAACTTGAGCACCTTGACTGTGGTGCTGGGCATTCTGGAAGAAGTCTGCTGGGATCTTCTTCAGATTGGCTTCCTTGTTTGGCATGAACTTTATTAATCCCTGAGGTATCTTGGTTTCTCCTGGCCCCTGTCCTGGTTTTGGAGTGATTGTGCACTTTCCTAATTTAGCTTCACATACTTTCCCCCAGGTTTCCTAGCTGCTCTACACTGACCTCCTGGCTTCCTTCTTAGTAGGTTTTTGGTTTTGTTTTGTTTTGTCTGTTTGTTTTTAGGCCCGGGGACTCTGGTTAGTGGAAGACCCACCCTCCTTTCAACCCTGTTCTTGGATTGGTGCTTGTTTGTTGTCATTCATGAGTTCATGCTCACCTGATTTCTAGGCTGTCTGAGCTCTGCTTCCCTGAAGCTCTCTGTCTTTATGTTCGGTTTGGAGTGCAAGTCAAGTGTGATCTGAGCTGTGCCTTTGAGGCTCTAGGAGTGTCCATCCTGGAGCTTTTGCTTCTGGAATCCCGCTGGGAGCCAGCATCACTTCTCAGGATGATTTCTTTTTCTGCCTCAGCTCCTGCTTCCTCTGGAGTCACTTTCAAAGTTTCTGTTTTCTCTTGAGGAGTGTTTTCACCTTTTAGGGATTCTGTGTCACATAGTGAAAGGCCCACATGGAGGCTGGTGGCCAGGGTGACTTCTCTGCTTTGGTCACAGAGGGCCAGAACTAGAGAAACGACTTGCTTCTCATACAGATTGAAGGAGCCATTCAACACTCAGTAATCAAGAGAAAAATATTTATGTGTAGTATTTTAAAAATAAAACTATTACACAAAACCATGGTGAACAAAATCTCAGAACTTAATGATGATGACCACCAGTAACAGGTCTGTGCCAGCATATTGACTGCCCTGCCAAGTCCCAGGGCAGTGCCCCACTTTCTTCCTTCTCACCCACCAGGAAAAAACAGCTCATCACGTCTCCTTTCTGGAGACAACCCTTGCTTGATAGACCTCTGTAGGCTGGGTTTTTATAATGTGATAAGAAAAATTCTAACCTATGTTTTTCTTCTGCATGGAAGGCTAAATCCAATTTTGTATTAATTCTTTCTGATAAATTAGTTAAACAGCTAAACACTTGTCATATATGTGTCTAACTAAAAATAGTAATTGCACACAGGCACGCAAGATGGCTCAGTAGTAAAGGTGCTTGTGGCTAAGCCTGACCTTCACTTGAGTTTGATGCCTGATGACCTGAGTTTGATCCCTGGGACCCTTAGGGTAGAAAGAGAGAATCAAACTACAAGTTGTCTTCTGATCTCCACACCCTTTGTGGCATGTACCATATTAAAGTAAGTAAAACTACACACATACACACAAAATGTAACTAAATTTTAAAAACTAATTGCACGTAGCTATAAGGTGTAGTGATGCATTGGTACATGCATATAGTGTCTGATGACCAGATCAGAGTGACTAGCATATTTATCACCTAAAACAGGAAGCGTTGTTTTGTGTTGGGATCATTATAATAATCTCTCCTATCTTTTGAACTGTAGGAATGTCTCCCACTCGTGAACCCTAATCTGCACAACAACACAGACATAGTTCCTATCACTGCTTCCTTCCCAGGAGATCTGAGCCATTTTTCCTCTTTAGATCTGTATGTTACTGTAAGTTTATTCTGTGTGAATCTACTTCCAAATTCTAGCTCATCTGGTGCAGTTTTTAATAAATCTATTCTAGTGCTCTGTTCTGGACTTTTTGTGAAAGGAGTTTGTAATTGCTAAAATGATTAAAACTGCCATATATTTTCCAAACACTGGTTCAAGGTATCTTGGGGCACTGGATGCAAGGAACAGAAGTTTAGTTTGAATTAGATTAAGGGAAAAGTAATGTACTGGATAAATATGGGGGAACCTTCTAGGACACAACAATGGAAAGGATAGCTAGATTTTTGTGGGTTTTGGAAAGTCACTAGGTGGCTCTTCTGTCTGCCTCTTTCTCTTTGAAGCCTCAGTTTCAGACTACATCTTCTTCCAAGTGTCTCCATTTTCTCCCCCTCCCCACTTCTCTTTTTGCAGAAATCTCTTATTTGCAGAACATGCTTATTTGAGAGCACACCAATGATTGACTGTAGCCACTAGCCACATCTGTGGGGTTGTAAAGTGCCATCTGATTATAGTTCCTGGATCATTACTTCATATTCTCAAGGGAGAGCATGGACCAGCTCTCTCTTCCTGGCTTAATTAGCTATGGAATGGGGGTCACCTTACAAAGTGTATCTAAACATTATCTCAGCATGGCCTAGAGTATGGTAAACTAGACCAGTGTATTTCCTACAGTGGTTAAAATAAAGTATCCTTGCCCCCGAGAGAATCCAGTCCCAGTAAGAATGACTGCTCTGCAGAGAAGCGGGTCTGACCAGAGAAGGAGAGTCAAGATGGGTATGGGGTGGACTGTATTCTGTTGGAAGTCCTAGCTTGAGCCACTCTTGGACTTAGAGCTACAGTTTTACACGGTGCAGAGAGGATAGGCTCTCTGACAGAGAGTATATGCAAAAGGATTCTGCCAGACGCTCTTGGGCTCAGTGTGAATGTAGATGTCATCTTGCAAATGGTAAAGAGCTAGAGGAGAATTTTAAGTGGAGAAACAACAAGATTTGTTGTTAATCTATCAAACATTTATTAATTATCTGTCATAGGATTCTTTTGGGTCCTAAGGATCCTAAGAGAAATAAATTCTTGCCCCTACCCCTTTGGAGACAGACTCACTATGTAGTCTTGTCTAGCCTGAAACTCACCGTGTAAACCAGGCTGGTCTTGAACTCAAGGAGATGTGCCTGCTTCTGCCTCCAAAGTGCTGGGATTAAAGGCGTGCACCACCACCCCTGGCCTCTTCTTCCCTTTTTATTTTCTTTGGTGATTTTATTTTTCAGATACTTCACTTGGAAGACAGTCTACAGTGCTGCCTTCAAAGTGTTCAAAGATCTTAAACCTATATAAAAGTACTATTTCTACAGAGTGATTCCTTCTTTGTCTTGGCTTTAATTTATTCCAGATTATCACAACACATTTTGATTAAAAACAAACAGAAGGATCAGCCAAATGTGGAGTAATAAGAAAACTAGAGTGACAAAGAAAGGTCAGATTTTATAGAAGAGGTGTTAGTTTAAACTTTTACAAAGCAGAAAATTGGATACCGGATATTCCAGCCAGCAGGAATAGTATGGGTGAACCTACTGGGAGAAAAGCTCAAAATGGTTATCATTCTGAAGGCTTAGTGGTGGGGAGGAAAAGGTGAGGGGACTAGAGAGTACTGGGAGACAGGGCTGGGTGAGGAGAGAGAAGTACCCAAATCATAAACACTCTTAAGTCAGGTGTGAGACCACAGGCTGTAATGCTGGTTGGTAGTCCTGATGCTTGACTGAGGCTGAGACAGGATGATTGAGAGTTTGAGACTAGCCAGGGGTACCGAATGATACACCCTGCCTCAAAAGCAGCCTACAACTGTACCACTCTGAATGCACCTGATCTTGGAAGCTAAGCAGGGTTGGGCTTGGTTAGTACTTGGATGAGAGAAAACCTGGGAAAACCAGGTGCTGTAGGCTTAAAAAAACAGAAACAAAAACAAAAAAACAAACAAGTAGCCTGAGGTACAGAGTGATGCAGTGTCTCAAAAATAAGGAAATAAATATAAGAAAGAGAAAAAGACTCACTGTTTGATTCTATTTATTCGAGGTTCTAAAGTAGGTAAACCTAGGAACAGATTTAGAAAATCAGATTAGTAGTTGCTGCTGGGGAGAATGAGTGGGATTGTCTGGAGGGAGCCCAAGGACTTTCTGTGTGGTGAGAGGGTCTTATATATTGATGGGGTTTGAGGTGTGTGTATGTATGCATTTCTCAGACCTCATTGAATAGTATCCTAAAGATTCATATATTTCACTGCAAACAAACCTTACTTATTTCCTACCCCAAAAAGAACCTATGAACCTTGAACTTATTAATGAGTGGGTGGGCACAGCCAGCACTGCAGTCTTTAGTCCAAGGCTTTCTGGTCAGGCCACTGGTGCAAGTCCAAGTCTACAGGCTGAGAAACCTGGCATTTNATGTTCAAGGCAGCAACACTAGAGAACATATATATGGGCACAGGAGAGTGAAAACTGGAGGAAGGGAGTCCCCAGCTTTTTGGACAGTGCCCTATATTTGGTGTTGACCTTTCTTACCCAGTTCACTGTCCTATACATCACTGTTCTTTATAAACACATACCCAGAAATATGCTTTACTAGTTCCGTGTTCACCCCCAGTCCAGTCAAGTTGACACCCAAGGGATAGGGGTGTAGCTCAGTGCTAAAGTATGTTCTTAGCATGCTTGGAGGTCCTGGTTCCCTTTCCAGTATCAAAAGAGAGAAAACGGAAAAATAGTTGACACCCCAAATTACATTAAAAACATGTGTACTGAAACAGAGTGAAATGCCTGAGGTCTTTACTGACTTAGAAATTAAAGGTAAGAGGAGTTGATGTTTGCATAGGTAGATAGTAGATGTTAAAGAGTGTAGCAGAATGATAACTGTGGACCATAAATGGTGAGCATGTAGATGTTTGCAGTATGAACTTTTCAACTTTCCTTTACAATTATTTTTAAGATTTTATTATTTATTTGCTTGTTTACTTATTTACTCATTTCATGTCTATGTGTGTCTGTGTGCACACACACAGATGCAGATCCCCAAGGAAGTCAGAGGCATTGGATACCCTGGAACTAGAGTTACAGGCCGTTATGAGCTTCCTGATATGGGTTATGAGAACCAAACCCTGGTCCTCTGCAAGAGCAGTATGCACTCTTAACAGCTGNGTCATTTTTCCAGATCCAGAATTTTTTTTTAATGATAAGAAAAATAGGGCCCATGGTTCAGTGAGTAAAGGCACTTGCTGCCAAGTCTAATGACTTGAGTTTGTGCCTCAGGACCTGCAAGGTAGGAGAAAGAACCAACTTACTCAGGTTGTCATCTGTTCACACCAATGCCATGCACTGGTAAACAAATAAAAATATTTTTTAAGATGAAAAAAATATAAAAGTTCTACTGTTGCATTAAGGAATTTAGCCTGTTACTTGGGGCTTCCTTAATGCTTTTAAGAAGTTACTAGATAAATATCTTTGAAAAGAAACTTAGGATTCAGTTTTTCTAGAGTAATAGATATGGCAGGAGCTAAGGGATGGAGCTGAAGGGATTCTGAAGTTAGGGTATAGAATGGTCAAGACTTGAACCCAGTTGAGTGACGGCATGAGTTTGGGTGAGAAAAAGACCTTAAGTTGGCATGCAGTATTGGGTGAAGGATTGTGACTTAGGGACTGGTGGATGAAGGTACTGAGTAGTATGTTCAGGTGATGTGAGGCTCAAATGAAGTTTAANGTGGAGTTAAACTGGAATGACTACCTAGGAACTAAGAATGTCAGTGCTTTCCAGGAGGACAGCTCGTCTCCTGGAACTAGGAGTGCTGGGCAGAGCAGGATGACCTGGGACCAGTTATAATAGAACCAAGAGAACTCAAGGGCTCTGTATCACAGACCTTTGATGCCATTGCATGTCCCATCACTTGGCCCCTAGACCTAGATCACACACTGGAAGACACTCTTTCTGGAGCAGTAGTAAATGTGGCAAGCTAAGAAAGCTGTAACTAAGGTATTAAGCTGGTATGTTCTAGAACGTACAGTTGTAGCAGAAAGAATGCCAGACATTTTATCTTTGCAGAGCCCTGAGGAGAATATGAACCAGTAATGTTCACAGGGTCCTGGTGGAGCCAGAGCTTGGAGATTTGCCTTTTAGTGGTGGACATGGCTCTCTTAGCTGCCTATTTGGCACACCAGTTACTTCCTAGATTACCAATGGAGTGGTTCCTTTCTCCTCTAGCTGAGGATGCTGTGGACTGACTGAGCATGGAGATGATGATTTCTTTTCCTTAACTGAAGTGGGTTTCATTTCCAGCACAAGTTTTGTTTTTGTTTGTTTGTTTTTGCAGGAAGGGATCATTTCTAGGCAGGATGAGTGTGTGTTATTGTTTCTGTGAGCTGCACTGTCAGCACATGGCTCGAGGAAGGAGGGTGCAGGTGACCCTCATCTCATGCTGTCCTTAGGTGCCAGGGTAGGCAGAGAAGTGTTTCCCCTTTGGGAAACTTTCTCATCTTTCCACAAAGAAGGCATTCTATACAGAGTTTCACTGTGTAGCCCTGGCTATCCTGGAACTCACTCTGTAGACCAGGCTGGCCTCAAACTCAGAGATCTNCCTGCCACTGCCTCACAAGTGCTGGGATTAAAGGTGTGCACCACCAGGCAAGAAGTCATTCTTAAGTTGGGCCCTTCTACCAAATTCTAGATTCTGAGAGACTGGAAGCCTGGGACGAGGTAGAGATCTTTGTTGTTGCTCTGCTGTTTTGATTTGGAAGCCTTTATAGTACTAGGCAGACAAGTTCTGTAACAAAGCTCGCGAGCACTTGCTATGTGGCAGACACAGGGCTGGGTGACAGGGATGCCACCGTGAATCAATCATCATGTCTGCCCTTGGCAGTTTATAGTGTACAGGGGAAGAAGGGATCAGACTAGGAATCACCCACCAAAGCATTTAGTTACACTTTTGTCCCAAAGGAAAAATAAAGGATGCTGGACATACCAAGTGACTGATGACAGGACAACCAGAGAAGGCTTAGCCAAGGATGGAACTTCCAGAAACTAGTAGGAGCTGGTCATGCCAAGAGAGAAGCATATGCAAAGGGCACAACACTAAGGAAGCAGGAAGGCTCTTACTGGGATAGGGGTGTGTGAGGAAGGGTCGGAAGGCTGTAGCATCTCGAGGAAGAGAGGGAGAGGACATCTATTTGAGCCTTTCAGGCCACAGGGAGCGGGCATTGTTTGTTCTAGGAGGGCTGAGAAGCTAATGAGGAGTTTCAGATTGATGAATGGTATTCATTAGCTGCTTCCAGATCACCTAGCTGCAGTAGGGAGAATAGAACATGGTTCTTCTGCCCATGGGAAGCAGCTGTGGATTTCAGTGAACAGAGAATATGACTCAACCAGTGTCTTCTCACCACTTCTTTTTACATTTTCCGGGTAGCAATTGCATGACAGCAGTGCGGGGAAGGTGTTGCCAGATTAGAGGAGGAAAGCCCCGTGTCCATCATACTTATCTGCTGGCAAGCCAGGACAGTGTGCTCTGGTTCCTCACACAGAGCTCTCTTGATTTCTTCAACTCTCCCCTCTTTGCTCCAAACAGGCAGGTACCTTTTGTAGAGGTGGGGTTTGGAGGGACATTCTTCCAAACCCCCAAGAGAGCTCCCTGAGCTAGAGATGCTAGAGAGCTAGAGGAAGAGGCTGTTGCCAGTGATCCTATGTTTCGCCTGGGCTGTGACATGGTTGGGATTGGTGGATGTTTCTGAACCATGGACAGTATTGCCAGTTTCTGGTCCTGTGCTCACAGCCCTGCTGGGGAGAAGGAGTTGACTACCTCAAGTATCCCCATCTGGATGTTCTTTCTGCCTGGGGAAAAGACTGCTTTGATATGTTCCCCCAGAAGGACCTGGCACATGGTGATTTCAGTCTGAGACAAGAGAGAGACTGACATTAGGAAAATAAGCCCCAAATCTCCACTGCAGTCAGTTCCAACACAGTCTTCACGCCGACCTTTTCTCCTATGCAAGCTTTGCTGTGCTCTTACCATCTGTTCTAGAGCTTTAAAAATTGTCACTCCTTCTGAAACTTCTGGCAAAGTTGTCTTCAGTGTGAGTCAAGTGGGGATGGTGTTTGTTAGCTTCTTGGTCATCCCTGTGGGGACTCAGAAACACTGGACAGAACATGAAGTGTGCTTACCTAGACGACTCTGCCACTATGGGTGGTCAGGTGGAAGCTGTAATGCACGGTTTCCTTAACTCATACACTCTTAGAAAGATGGAAGCAGGACCATGTATGTAGTACAGTCCTAGTCTGGAGCCTAATTTGATTGGGCTTTAGGAGACTTTTTTTTTTCTTTTTTTAAAATGCTGTATCTAAAAATCAGGTATCACCTAAAAATACAGCTTCTTTTGGAAATCAGATGACTTGGCATCCCTTAGTCCTTATGGCTCCATGGCAACCATTTCAAGCTTGAGGAGTGGTTGCCCCAGGAGCAGGCAGGTACTTCGTCTTTTGTCACAGGCCCCACTCCTCAGGTGACCTACCGGACAGTGAGTGTATCATCTGTCAAGACCTGGGATCTCTGTGGCCTCATTAGACATCTGGGCTTGTGCCTTGATTTTGGGAAGGTGCTACAGATTTAGACCTTCATGATGAATGATGTTTCCTGTGGGCTCAAAAGGGCTTCAAGGGGCAGCAGAACACGGAGGAACTCTATTCTTCACTGCCTTCTGTGTGTGCTTGGTGCTCTGTTCTTTCATGTCTCAGACTCTGCAAGGGAGATCTTAGCTGTCCTTGACAGGTAGAGGATGGCCTCAGGGAGATAAGGACTGCCTGAGCCAGTGTGTGAACCTAATCTGTTAGATCTGAGGGGATGCATCATGGTCACAGAGTGAGATGAGTGCTGTGGCTTAGCTTCCTCCCCAGAACCTGCCTAGACACATTGAGACCCCTGGTAGGCAAGGGAAGAAGGGCAAGGTGCAGGAGTTTCCAGAGAGGTCCTTTTGTCCTAGTAAAATACTTTCACATGGGGCTGTGGAATATTTAGGGGCTATCTTTCCTCCTCCTCCTTTTTAAATAGAATCTCATACCTGGAAATATTGATTTAATCTTCTATGCTTTGCAAATCTCATTTTTGCACTTCTTCTCCTACATATCATTTTGACTAGGGGCGGACCTCAGTACTGAGTCTACAATGATCATATTAGCATGTTTAAAATTTGGAAATACAGTGAGAAGTGATAGGTATGGAGAAACATCCTTTCATATATAATTAAAATACTAGAAAGTAATTATTAGGCATTATCTACTAAATTAAAAAACACCATTTGGCCAAGTCTTTACCTTCCTAGAATGTGTCCTATTAAACCTTTAAATTGTTTAAACCTATATGCAGTTTATAGCAATTTGCAATGCTGTCTACTAAATCACCAAATGTCCATCAACATGATCAAATAGAAAATGGCTATATCCATGCAACAAAATAGTAGGAGGCTATGGTGGTTATTTCCAGGAATTTGTTTTTATATCTGTGGGCAGAACACAGAAAATAATGTAGAGAGCTTCAAGTGTTATATTTAAGCAATAGGAACAAATGCTAGGATTTTGCCTATATCATGTTACATTTTTTATACAAAAAGGAAGGCATAGTGAGGGTGTTTTTCTATGTAAAACTTATGGCATAAATTGTGCAAAGTGATTGTAAATGAGAATGGGACACTAAGAAAAGAAGTGTGGAAGGAGGAACTTCTTTTCACTATCAGTTTCTTGTCTGTTTGCTACGTGTACATTTTGCAGTGTCTATATAGCATTCAAATGTTTTATGCATTTGTACTCAAAGACCAAATTTGAAGTCAGATATTTAGAATTCAGAAGCACATTGCAACCTAACTCCCACTCTAGTTTTAACAAATTCAACTCAAACTACTATATAGGAACCCATTTATGATCACATACGTAGATTACACTAGAAACAAATGAACCATATTAGTTAACTGAAGTCCAGCTCTGAACTGGCCATTAAGGCTTCTGGATTATTTGAGCTGCATCTGGACAGGCAAAGCAGGCTCAGTGGTGGCCGTGGTCTGTTTAGTATGCAGACACAGACACAGCCATGAATTTCAAAGCAGAGGAAGGGCTCAGTGCCAAGGCCAACAGGAGGAAAGTAAACCAAGCCTACAGTATTATTTGTGCCTAAGACAGCCTCCATTTTGAGTGTCTTTGAAGCCTGTAATTAAACAGAATGAAAAATAGGCTTTTCACTGGTGAACTTATTTATTAGTCGGTCAGAAGCCTGACTTCCGTCAGCGAAGTCAATGATCTTAAGAATTTCTGGGAGGGAAGGGAAGGCCAGATGATGAGACAAGAGGCGGAATGGAAACAAGGGCACCATGCTTGGGTTAGCCTTAGAAACCGGCACAATGACCAACCAGACACAAGGACTAAATAGTTCTTGTCTAATAACATATGACTGTGCAGCAGGTGGCTGGCTAAAGGCACAGCCACTGAATGGAGATGCAATCTACAGGCACAGTGATGCTGTGAGCACCACGGCTCCATTTCTGCTGACAGAAAAATCATGCTCATTACTCCTTTCATCCCCTGGCTTATCATCCATTTACTTCTATGACTTCTCTATGCTGCTCTGAAGGTGTGCATGGTTCAGTGGACCTAAGATGGTACTTTCTTTATGTATTGACTCCCAAGGATCAGCACACTTGGGTGGTCTTGGGGGAAAAGTGGAGATGATGAATGACATTTGACCTGAATTCTTGTTTGGCTATTTGTTTGAAGGTAATTGGAGAGCCACATGTTGTTTTAAGAGCTAGTATCCAGCTTACATGTCATTTTCACCCAGTTTTCCCTAGTAACAGCATCTTCCACAACAGTTGTATGGAACCACACTCAGGAAATGCACAGGAACAGAACAGCCACTCACAAGATTTTTACTATTTGTGTTGTATCATTTAAAACATCTCTTTAACTGTGCTTATGAGCATGGACATGTGTTAGTGAATTCTAATGACAGGAAACTCTAGTTGAACATGGACAATTGATTTTGCTACTAATGAGGTCACTTAGGTTCATACACACTTACATCTGAATATAAGGATCTGAGGAAGCAAAACTGCAAAGAAGAATTGGAGAGAAGAAAAAGGATATATATTGTTATTGTAATAACAGATGAAACTGAGCACTTTGGATTTCCTGAGTACTTGCATGGTGAGGCTTAGATCTTTAAGTTTGTAACAAGAGCACAGGCACTACATTTGTCTGTTCAGTTTCATTTCCCCAAGTCTTCTCTTTGCTACGGAGAGTGAAACACTGCCCAAATGGATGGTGACTGTTGACTATGATTCTGAGCCTAGCAAAAGCCCCAATTCCCTGAAGCTCAGAAGTCATATTGATGTTTGTCCTTAAAGGTCATAGAATCCAGCTGTTCAAAAGGAGCTAAGGACCAAAATTCAAAGGATTAAGTGTGAATAAATAAAAGGTATGAGTGTGTGCGGCATGCATAAAGAAAGTCCAAACAACCGAAAAGGAGTGGTCATTTACTTGCTTCGTGGAAAGTGAGGAAGCAGTGAGAGGCTCTAGGAGTTGAGAGACCATGGCTGAAGACAACACCAACCATCAGTGTAACAGTGAGGAGTTATGTATCGTTTAATGGAATGCTTTAGGAATTTGAGTCATCCTCACATACCCCCTACAACCTTGTCTGTGTCATTGCAATTTGAGTACACGTGCTGCTGCTTAAGCAAGTGTTGAAAAAGTTATTAATCTTTGGTTTGGGTTTCTCACTTTCTTTCAATCTCCCTGGTATTCTCCTGCCTCACAAACAGACTGGATTCTAGATTTTCTTGTTTTTGGAAATGCACCCCCTCGTGTGTCAAGGCCACTCACTCCCTGCCTTCTTTTGCTGTGGCACTGCATTATCTGCTAACATTTCCTTCTCACTTGGTGTGACACCACAATAATATCCCAGCCAATACTCCTGATTTGTTCTGTGGTCCTTATTTTCCAGAGAACTTTTTGAAAATGCCAAGTCACAATACCAAATGAATGACAATTCTCCACCATCTTTCTCCACTCTCTGGAGTGGAAACTTGACAAATAAAGAGGTGTTTCCTTGTTTTACTGACTGTGTATCTGAAGTACCTTGAACAATGCCCTTTATATAGTAGACACTCAAACATTTGGTGACTACATTAATGACTTGATTGATTGTCAGTGTATTGTCCTAGAAATTGGGAGGTAGGAGGAAGACATCCTCCTGCTGTGACATCACATTCCAGTTGATGTGAGAGAGCAAAAATGGGCTTCAATTTTAGATCACTTTTGCTCAAGTTTGATTACGCTAATTCTATGTAAATATGAGAAGGTGTCAAGCAGATCAAACTGATGTGCAATGGGAAGAAGCAGATCAGGCCACTACAAAGGAAAAGCATTTCGATGAATCAACTAGCAGCTTGGGGACACAGTGTGTCTATTGCTTTTTGAGTGGAAAAACTTGACATTGGTTTGTTCTACACTCATTACTAGATTGTACCAGCTACTAAGAGACCATGTCTGAAATGAACCGTTAAATGTAGTCCTCTGCAGATTTAACACAAATTATAGCCCTTTGAAAAGTGCTTTGACATAACTTAGAGTTAAACATTTGCTTTAAGTGCAGATGGTTATGGTAATAATTGACAAGCCATGCTTAGTCTGGATGTGTGTAAGGGGAGAAGTTTGTTTATTTACTCAGGACATCATTGAATTCCTGAAAAATAATGCATTCTGGTTATGTTTCCAAAGCTGTTGGATAAACATTGATGTAGTACATATTATGTGACCAACAATAAACTGTAACTTGTAGTTCCTTTCACAGATTTCAGCAGACTTTCTTTTCTGACCAGATCTTTGAAGTATAGGATTCTAAATTCTAAAATCGGTTTTATAAAACACTACAAAAACCTTTGTGAATACATGAGGGATTCTGCTCATGGTTTTTCACTCCCATATCATGTTGCTTACCTCTCTAAATCCAGCTGGAATGCTGGTGCTTGTTTCTCCTCATAAACTTTAAAAAAGTTAAAAAATTTCAGAGCTATTTTCTTATTTTAAAACTAGAAGAGATAATGGATGAGTTTAGCTTTTAACTATATTATTTTTTACATGATAGTTAATAAGTGGTACATATGACTTGCCATTCACATCTGTTGTTAGGATCCACATCTATCCTTGGATTGTGGATAAGACACAACTCCAGGAAATATGTTTTGCTTCTATAGTCCAAATTGACCTAAATGGCCAATGGTTTTCTGATTCAAGCAGGTCACATTAGCTATGCTTGCTGTGTCCCGAGTTTCCGTCACTGGTCTGTGGAACTTTTTCATGCTGATTCGAATGGGCTTTTCTGTAACTGATCTGCATGGAGCCATGCCTTATCCAGGTGGGGTAAATGCCATCATAGAACTTAGATAATTTGCCAACATTCCTGAGGTGAGGAGAGTAGACACAGAATGTGCAGCACAAATGACTGTCTGCCAGCAGTATGTGTAACAGAACATTCTCTCTTTACCTTCAACTTACTGCCTCTCACATGTGGGATACACACAGAGCCATCCTTTGCTTCTTCAAGGAAATGTGGGATATTCTTTCCACTGAGATTTATAGACCTCTTTGGTTTCCATTGTGTACCTGGTCCTCAGGATCAAGAGATGAAGTCTTAGGAAATAGTAACCAGAGAAGCCTAGGGATTGGATAGTGAGTGTCTTAAGTGTTACATCTATTTCACAGCAGATTTTGTAGAAGAGAGGATGTTGCAGATGAATTCTGAAGGACGCATAAAGCAAAGAATTGAAGCAAATTCAAGATATGTAAGACTCCTTGAGGATTGGACCCAAAGGCTATCATATGGCTATGAGCAGGGGCATACAGTCAGCTTCCCGGGGGCTTGCATTATCAGGGCATGTTTTTACCTTCATGGAAGAAACTGTTCAGGAGATATTTTGTCAGTATCTTGTCTGGTTATGGCTCAGGCTGAAGAAAATGCCAAGTAAGTAAAGGGCTTGCCATTATTAGCATCTTAACCTGGAAGAAGCTATAGATACTTCAAATATTATTAATGATTATTAAACATTAATTAATTATCAATCATAGATAATCAAGAATTAATAATCAATCATAGATTCAGTTAGTATTTATTCAGATGTTAGACATACTAGTACTTGGTTTGGTTAAATAGACTTTAAAATATGAATGTAACAAAATGTCCAAGATGTAGAATATTTATTTTCTTATCACTTGATTTTGCCAGAACTTCTCATGAATGATTAGTGTGAAAGGAAATGAAAGGTTGACTTGTCAATGCTCCAGGGAACAACTCCTGCCCTGTGAGTTTGCAGTTCCACAGTGACTGAGGGAATGAACACTTTGTCTTTGTAATTTAGACTATAATTTGGGTTGTAATAGGGTGACACTAAGTGGCTGGAAATGGAAAGGCTTTGTCAATGAAAATCAAAATAAGAACAAAAAATTACACTTGTAGTGACATTTATGACTCCCTGGCAACAACAGGAGAAAATTATAATCATAGTAACTCAGAATCATTAAAAAATCAACAACTAGCAATTTCTTTCCTTCTGTGAAACTTATGACCCTTAGAAATGGGTGGTAAAAGCCAACAGAAATGGAATCATATAATCTGAATTGGAAGATAAAACCTTTACTTTTAAATGAAATAAAACTATTGTTCTGTATTTTTCTGCCACTAAAGTCAGCTCATGTTTTTATTGTCCTTAGTCATTTTAGAAATGTTTTTGAGAAATAATTACATTTTCATCCACTGAAAATCAAAAGTTCTTCCTAGCCCAGCATTCACTCATTTGTTTATTTAATGAACATTAGATTGAATCATTAAGAATGATCACTTTTAATTAACTTGCTTAATATTGCCAATTATATCCTACTCAATGTATTATTCACTTCCTTGTAAACATCTGATTAATGGTAATAGGCCTATATGTTGTCTACACATGGGCCATTCTGATCAATGTAGTACTAAAATTTTTTTCCAGAGGCTCCCACTTAACCTTTGAATAATTTTCATAAAATGCAGAGGTTTTTCTTCTTAAACTGGATTCTTTGTTGAATTTCTACACTTTGCTACTAACCCTGGCTTTAGGAGTCATTAAAAAACAAAACAAAACAAAACCAAATCTGTTCTATCCTGCATTTGATGAGTCTTTAGGCATTAGG
Organism: Neotoma lepida; assembly: GCA_001675575.1. NCBI lineage: Eukaryota > Metazoa > Chordata > Mammalia > Rodentia > Cricetidae > Neotoma > Neotoma lepida. The sequence continues at coordinate 79,400 of LZPO01017294.1, read as the reverse complement.
CCTCCAGTTTCACACTGATTTTTTTCTCACACTTACATTCTTCACTTTTCTGGGTTAACTACTTTGCTTGCCTCATCTGAAATGTGGTAGTCCCAAATTCATGCACATGGGGGAAGGCTGGCGACTTCATTTCCCCCAGTTTGCATTTCTGTGGCATGANTCTCTTTTGGCTTTCTTCCTGTCTCTCAGATGAGGATTGTTATTTAGCTAACCCCGTCAACAAAAGTGTTCTGAGTATCCCAGCACTGATTGCCTTGGTCATTAGGTGGAACTTGGACAACTTCGTTCTGCCTTTGGCATCAACTGTCATCTGTATGCTCTCCCTACTTACCGATCTCACTGAATGAGACTCTCTAAGCAGCAGCCCATGTCCTCATCTACCATACGGCTGTATCCTTTTCAAAGCTGCATGCACTCTTCCAGCCAAATCTATCCACAGAATCCTATATCCAGGCAGCACTCATTCTGTATTGTNTGTGTGATATTTCTCCATACATCTCATTACTCAACAAAGAAACATATATGACTTTCTTGATAGCAGCGTTTTTTGTTCTGTTAATACATATTATTTGTATGAAATAATGAGTTTCTCTGTGAATTTTCATATACATAAATAATGTANTTCAATCATAATTCATCCATCATTTTACTCCTAGCACTCAGTCCACCAACACAGTTTCCGTTGCCTCAAATGTCTCTCAAAGCCTCCTATTTGCCTTCTATTTATACTAATTAAGGACTAGTCTCTTCAACCATTTATTATTTTTATTATAGTTTTATTTTGATTTTACTATTTTTCTACTTCCTATCATTCTCTTCATCTCCCATTATAATTTTCTAGGCAGACTGAATTTTCAAGCTTTAAAGTTGATCACGTAATTCTGCCCCTTAAGAAATACATATTGGCTTCCAACAGCTTCTGGAATTAAATTTCAGTCTCTCTAATTTTGTGCATAAAGGAAAGAAGTAGGAGGAGGCAGATCAAGTGTTTCTGGATCTTAATGAGTCGATGTAATCCTTCTTAAATGTGGATGAGGAAAGAATGTAGTGGAGGACGAGGAGAACAGAGAGAGCGAGAGGAAGAGAAGCGTGAGGAAGAGAAGCAGAAGCAGGGAGAGAGGATGAAGAGGAGTGCGTGTGTGAAGGGGGGTAAGAGGCAGCAGTGAAGAGGGAAAGGGAAGAGGAAGGAGGAAAGAAGACGGGACAAAGCTAAGGGAGACCTGAGTGAACTTTATTCTGTGTTTTCTGAAAGCCCATGGTAGAGAGGCTTGNTCATCACAGCTGGAATTATATGGATGTGTAGCCACAGTTAACTCATTCACCTACAAACTTAAAACAGGAATTCCAGGGGCAGAAATAAATGGCTGTCCTTTTTCTTACGTGACCAGATCTCTTTCTGGGTGACTGTTACTGCCTTGACATGTGTCAATCTAAACAGAGGTGAGAGCAAAGGTGGGGGCAGTGGCTGGATGGAGAAAAGGAACCTTCCTTACTGCTTTCAGTTGCTTCCATCCAGTCCATCATGCTCCTTGAAAAATTGGCAAGATGCATTACCTATGCTTTAGTTATCTAGAGAATCCATATAACTGTAGAGTTCACACTTTCTGTTTTGACTAAAGGCTATGAAGGCTTGTATCAAAATGCACCATGACTTCATCTGTTCTAACAATTCTAAGGAGTTGCTTGAAAGGTTAGATCAAATAATGAATAGTTTGCCTCAATCACTTTATTTTGTTTCATTTTTATAAGTTTTTTATAGCACATTGAGTATTCAATAAATTACAAATCATCTGTAGTTCAGTTTTTACATATTAGGTGTCTGTGACTCTATTGTAATAAAGATNCCCCGTACCCTGCATAACCATCTATAATTGAGGGCTTGGAGAAACTCAGCGTGAAACCTGTGAACTCGGTTTTCATGTCTGCAGATGAGGGAGTGGAGGCCAGAGAAACAGTCACGGACCCAGGCTACCCTTCTTTAAGCTCTTTTTTGAGGCAGTTCTACCCCAGCTAGGTTTTCTGTCTGACCCATTCAAAGGCTTCTGTTTCATATTTATTTTCTCTTCCTTGGGTAAATCAAGGAGAAGCTGCGTTCCACCAAGCACACTCACTGGGTTTGCTGTTATTTTAAAGGAAGGCTTCTTTTCAAGGAGAGCAAAGGGCACCGAATGGGCCTGAATGAGTCATTTCTCACTTTAGAATCCCTGTTCCTGTGACTTTCGTCTTCCTGATCTCAGGCAGGTAGATGCCATTCCCAAAGCTGTAGATGGGACTTAGGTTGGGGATTGAGGTTTCCTGCAAAACATAGGCAGGTGCCAGATGCCAGATTTTCAGTGCCTAGAATTTTGACCCAATTAAAAATAACAGCAAAACCTTTTTGGCAGTGACTCCAAACGCCCTGTCTGAAAATCAGGACATGCTGCTTCTAACTTCCTTGTCTCACCCTTCTCATGTCTGCCCAGTTGTACCCATCGCTGCTCGGATAACCAGCATGGAAGGTTTCTTCTTTGTCTGCTTACCTAACCTGCCCAGTGCTCACCTTTCTTTCCTTCCCGAGTGGAAGTCACTGATGCCCTGCCTCCTGCAGAAGGATACCCCTGCTGCCCTCCTCCATGAGTCAGTGTTTGAAGAGGCAGTAGAGGTCCTGCTTGCCTCTTTGGCAGTACCACATATGGGCGCTGAATATCATGATGAGGTCCCGGGGAGGTTTCATCTTTTTCTTTGAGAAGTTTCTGTTGGAGATTGTGATCTTCTGTTGACATGAGGACTGAGAGATTTTGCTTAAAGATTATGTAATCTTCCCAGTCAAGTGGAGGCTTTAATAGATGCCCTGTGCATTTCACTGACCTTACAAAGGTCGAAGTGGAGCCGTCAGTTCTGTCCTGGCTTGTATCTGGGTGAGACCTATATTTCAAATTCTCATTCCCAGCAAAGAATTGATGCTTCTGACATCTTTCTGTGTTTGAGAAGTAGAGGTCTTAGTTGTATCATTAATTTTTTTGATTAATGCTGATTAATCCTTGATTCTATGCTAATTAAAGCCTTATTCAGTAAAGCGTTGGGAAAGCAGCTCATCCTAGGACTTTCAGTGATGCAGGATACATTAGACATGCAAATTAAAATCACAGTTAGATGAGGACACATGAAAATGAATGGCTACAGTGGAAAGACCTGTAACCATGTGCTGGTAAGGACTTGGAATTAGAACTTCCATATGGCTGATTGTCACTGTGAGGGACTAGTGGGGCAGTTAAACTTGTCATGTGGCCCAGAAATGGCTACCTGTGTCCATGAAAAAGGCCTTTCTTCTGTGCAGATGTTTATTTGTGATAGCCCAAAGCTTAGAGACATTCCATGTCATTCCATGGTGAGTGGATAAACTGTGGGCACCCGTAGTGTAGAGCAATCAAAAAAACAAGCCCCAAACTGATAGCTGTAACATGAAAGTGAGTCTAGAAATACGCTGTGTGGAAGAAGTCAGATAAAAGAGTCTATACTGTATGATTCTGTTTAGGCCAATCAAAACTAATGTACAGAGATAGAAATAGAGCTCCAGTTGCAGGGTGTGAGGTAGAAGAGCAAAGAATGGTCTGCAGTGATGGAGCCACTGTTGTTATTGTTCCAGGAGTGCATAAAGTTGTGAGGTCGTTGTGTTGTATGTAGTTGGTTTAAGAAGAAAACTACAGAAAAGGTGAGGGGTCTTGTGGAATTCCCTGCTAATATTCTCTGTGAATGAATAAGGAACTTAATCGTTCTTTATCTATTTCATGTAGAGCAAATAGCCACATGCAAATACTGGGTGTGGGGCTTACCCATGAGCTCCTCTTTTGTCAAGAACATATTAACCAATGTCTTCTCATATATTAGAGTTTGCTTGTATGTATTCTTTGAAGGCTGTGGAACATTTAGTGTGTTACTTCCTGTCTCTGCACATCAGTAAGATGAAGGATTTAGAGTAGGGCAGAGGCAGAGTACAGGAAGCTCAGAGTTTAGCTTCGGTAGAGTTGGGTTGTTCAGCATTAATATAAAATGTGACTTATTGCTTGTGCTTAAATCTAGGGTTTTCAAATAAAATTTGGGTTTCCATTTTAGTTTTTACCCCCCCTTCACATTATTTATTTATTTATCTATTTATTTATTTATTTTAGGGGGGCATGTGGAGGTCAGAGGACTTGTGGGAATCAGTTTTCTCCTTCCACTTTGTAGGTGACAGGGGTTGAACTCATTTGGTCAGGCTTGGCTACAGGCGCCTTTACCAGCTGAGCCATCTCTTTGGCCCTTTATCTTACCTTTAGAAATTAATGTTGCTGATTGGAGCTGGGGGTTGAGGGTAGCTCAGTTGGTAAAATGCTTGCTATGTAAACATGAGGATCTGAGTTAAATCCCCAGCTTCCACATAAAAATCTAGGCATGGTAGGGCATGCTTGTAATCCCAGCACTAGGGAAGCAAAGATGGAGGATGTCTGGAGCCCCATGGCCACACTTAGCCTATTGGCAACCTCCAGACCAGTGAGAGACCCTGTCTCACAAAACAAGGTAGGCAGCTCTTGAAGAATTACATCCAAGATTGACCTCTGGTTTCCACACACACATGCATACACACCTGCACACACATGCACCTCCATAAACACAGACACAGACACACATACATAGACATGCACAGATACAGGTGTGCATGTGCGTGNACACGCATACAGTAGATATTGCTGATAGAACCAATTCCATATTCCTGCATGATAACAGCTATCTGCATGTATGTGATAGCTGCCTTTGCAGCCATTTGTACTCAGTTTCCCATAGTCTCTGTACACTTTGTTGCCTTTGCTGTTCTCTGTAGTAATAATTGAGAGAAGCTAATTCATTATTGAATTCTCACTATGTGTTAAGCCTTGTTCTAAGGTGTGATGATCCAGGGGATCAACCACACAGATGCAGTACTAACTCACAGGGAATTGCAAGTGGTAATTTCTGTTCCCATCAAAAATTAAAAACCAAAGCTGGGTGTGATATTTCAATATATAATTCCCAAATGCAGGAGGCAGAGGCAAGAGGATTACTATGAGTTTGAAGCCTGCCCTGGCTACAGAGTGAGTTCTAGATCAGCCTAGACTAGAGTGGGTGGCCTGCCTCAACAACAACAACAAAAAACAACAACTTAAAGACAAGAAAGGCACAATATTGAGAGGTATGAAAGAAGTATATGATGTATGAATGAGTCATAGTGAAACTCATTCTTCTGTACAATTAATAGACCTTATAAAAAACCAAGTTAGAAAGACCAGAGTGCTATACATATTAGGGAAAATAGAAGGACATATGTTTCTTTCTTTTTTTTTTTTTTT
>LZPO01017294.1:42413-70463 GCA_001675575.1 Neotoma lepida | reverse complement strand
GTTTCTCTGTGTAGCTCTGACTGTCCTGGAACTGTTCTCTGTATGTAGACCANGCTGGCCTCAAACTCACAGAGACCCACCTGCCTCTGCCTCCTAAGTGCTGGGATTATAGGCATGCGCCACCACCGTCCGGCTTAAACCTTATATNTATTTAAAAGTGTTTTTATTAATTTCTTGAGAATTTAATACAATATGTTTTGATCATATTCATCTCCTTGCCTCAGCTCTTTCCATATCCTCCTCCACCTCTCTACTTACCAAACTTCTTATGTTCTCTCTTAAAACCCACTGAGCCCAGTTTTGTGTTGGCAGACTGCTCCTAGGTGTGGAGCCCGCCCTGAAATGTGGTTGATATACCAGGTGTCACACCACTGAAGCCACTGACTTTTCCTCTTCCAGTGATAATCAAATGCAAATAGCTCCTCCACTAGAGGTGGCTTCATGCCTGCCTCCCCTCCGTCATGCTGGGATTTTATCTGGCTTGAGTTTTTGCAAGTCTTGTGCATAACGCTGTAACTGATGTGAGTTCCTGTGTGCATCTGCCCTCTTGGGGAACTTCATGTCCTTGAAGTCTGGCTCTTAAAATCTCTCTGCCTCGAACCTTAAGGGGAGAGGTGTGGTACAGGCATCCCATTAGGGCTGAGCACCCCAAAGTCTCTTATTCTTTGCACATTGACCAATTGTGAGCCTCTGTGTTAATTGCCATCTACTGCAAGAAGCTTCTCTGATGAGGACTGAGCAATGCACTGATCTGTGAGTTTAGCAATAAGTCATTAGGAGCCAGTTTTATTGCTATGTCAATTTAGCAAAATAATAGTAGTGGGTTTTACCTTCAGGCCCATGACTTATCTATTGTGGCTGTTTCTTAAGACAGGTGTATTATGTTGCCCTAGGAAAGTCACTGGGCAGGGCTGACATCCTTCCTTGAGACAGCAGCAAGCTCTTGCACAAGGTGGGACCAATAACCAGGGCATGTAGGCCTTGATCACTCTCAGCTGGAGACTGAGGGAAAAGGAGCTTATTGGGAGAACTGATAGTTTAACTCAGAAAAATAGTTTGGGACCTTGGGAAAGCATTTAATCTGGAAAGCCCAACTCTCTAGAGAGCTTTTCTCTCTTTGTGCCTTCCCTCAGTTGCCAGCTCCTTGTTCTGGTCACCAACCCCTCTGAGCCCTTCTGCATCCTGTGAATATGTCCTGACACAGCTTTTGATTTTTACAGTTTTTTTCCGGCTGGAACGCTTCCTGTGCTTTGGCCACAATGTCAATACTTCATAATGCTTTGTGAATCCATTTATAGAAGTCCATGAATAGGCAGAATTCATTGTGGCATTAGAAGTCAGAAAATAATTATTTGGGTTGGGAAATGGGCCAGGAAATGTATTATTGAAACCTTCTGGGTTATGGAAGTATGTTGTTTTGTGTAGTGCTTACACAGAAATATGTAACTGTCAGAACTCAAACACATTAAGATCTGTATGTTTTATTTTGTAAATTATACTTTAATTTAAAAAACAAACTTACTAAGGAGAGACGGCTAAGCACTTAAGAACATGTACTGTTCTTCTAGAGGACCCAAGTTCGATTCCCAGCACCCACATCACAACTACCTTTATAATTCTAGCTCCAGAGGATCCAATGCCTCTGGCCTCTTAGAGCACCTGTATGCATATGCACATAGAGACACAGAGACAAGATTGACCATGGTTTGATAATCAGAGCAAAGTGACAACTTCTTGAGAGCTTCTTAGTTGTTATTGGTTGTTTTTGCTTTTGTTTGACATGCATAATTAAAACCTCTAAATATGTACATTGTTATTTTTGGTATTTCCACAGTTTTTGTTTATACTAATTATATTGCTTTACCTGTTACGTTTTAGGCAGTTCTGTCATCACAATGTGAGTTATTTAAAATCAGAAATTTGTTTGACACATTGCTTAATATGTAGAAGACAGTTCAATAAAAGAGTGAGATACATGTCTGCATGGCTGTAGAGATAGATCCAGATGTTCACCTGGAGGTGACTCCTTTAGGCTCTAGATTTTAAAGCCTTGGTAAAGAGCAAAAACAAAAGTTAGGTGTCATGAGAGCCTAAAGTAAAAGTATTTGGAAATGACCTAATACTGTCAACCAACCAGCCAACTCCAAGGCTCCAGACCACACGGATCTGTCTGCAGTGGGCCTAAGGTAGTCGGCTTGTCCTGTCTCCTACACATAGGAGGTTCCTGGATATTTCTCATGCTCCACCCTTCCTCCGCCTCCTTCGGCTCCTCTTCCTCCCTCCCCCTCTTTCTTCCACTTCCCTTTTCATCCCTCCCTGCTTGCTCGCTCTATGCTTGCTCAACTGTCCACACTGTCCTATCTATCTCTGCTGCTGCTGTTTCTTCTGCCCAGAATGCCCTTCCCATTGTTTTACTTCTGTTAGGAAAGCAATTCCATTCTCTCATATTCTCCCACTCATTTGGAAACACAAGGGCTTGCTTTGTGCTAGTAGAGAAACCAAGAAGCACAGACCTGAAAACTCACAATGGGTCTGATTAGGAGTTTAGTTGTATGGGATCAGTTTTGGTCCAGGGATGCATTTACTATGACAGTTTGTTTTTGTTTTTAATTTAGTTTTTATTTTTTCAAAGCTAAGTCAACTAGGTAACAAGAAAACATCAAATAGCCCCACACCATTCTCCTGTGCCATCTCAGGGTCCTCAAGGTCATCATGGTATTGATTCCTTGAATGTACTTGCCAAACCATGCTAGTTCCTGGTTTTGACTTCATTGTGGGCATTGTTCCCATTGGAAATAAGGATTTAGCTCTTTCTGTCTTACAGCCCACCCCTCAGCATTAGCTCTACTCTCATCCTGAATTCATTGGAATACCTGTCAGTTGGGGTAGTAGATTGGCTATGGTAGTGTTGGTTCTGTCACATTGCTGTGGGAGGAACTGCTCCTCCTCAGTCTGCTCCTGGGCTGCAAGCATTTCCACTTTCCAACATAGCCATTCTCACCAGGACTTGACTGTTCCTCCTTTGCTCTCAGTGTTCTGTGTATATTTCAGGAGTGTGATCCCGGACTTCCCTCCATTATGCAAGCCATGTTTTAAATGTGCAGATGGAGCATTTGTCTGCTGTTTACACTGAGGAGTTGTCATGGGTTCCTGACTGGATGGACCCCAAGCTGGTGATGGACTCCTAGCTAGTGTTCCTAGAGCCAGCTTGTTCTTGTGGAATTCCCTTGGCTCCTTCCCCTTAGCCTCACTTCTGGTCAGCCTCCCACCCCTCCTTCTGCTTCACCCCCTCCTTCTGTGGAGGTGGTCACCCAACAGCTTCCTCAAAAGGATTGGGCTTTTGGGGTCAAATAGAAGAAGTCTTTGTTTAGCCCTTAATTCCGAAGACTTTCTCCTATTTTTTTCTCTAAAATTTTACAGTTTTACACTTTACATTTAAAGACCATGAACCATTATATAAGCTGTGAGACTTTTGTTTATGTTCTGATTTTTGCTTATGGATGGCAAATTGTTTGAGCATCAGTTCCAAAAAGGTTTTCTCCGTTCTGCTGGTTGCTAAATGTCACTTGAATTGGAGTTGTAGCTTAGTATTAGTATACCTGTCTCTATATACAAGGCCCTGGGTTTGACATCCCTCCACCCCCACTGCCCACAGGAACTTAAATTGTAGGGGCCCATTACTAGACTTTCTCTGTCTGTCATCTTAGCAACTGTATGCATATCTCTCCACTAGTATCCTAGTACTCTTGTTTCTGTAGCTAGATGGCAAATCTTTTTGTTTGTTTGTTTGTTTGTTTGTTTGAGACAGAGTCTCATGCTGTAGCCATGGGTTATCTTAAACTTTGTAGCCAAGACTGGCCCTAAACTCCTGATACTTCTACCTCCATCCACCCAGTTGTGGTATTATAGGTGTATGTTACTACACCCAGCTATCAAATATAATTCTGTCACATTTCCCCAGAGTGTTTTAAAATATTCTAGTCCACATAGTGTATTAGTTTCTTTTCTCATCAATGTGACAAAATGCCCAATAAAAGCAGCTTAAGCAGTGAGCAGGATTTGGCTCATGGTTTAAGAAGGTTACAATCGCCCTGGAAGGGAAGGCATGGTGGCAGGAGTATGAGGCAGCTACATTGTGTGTGCAGGCAGGAGGCAAAGGGAGACAGGAAGTGGGGCCAGTTCATAAATACTCAAGGCCCATCTCCAGGGACCTGCTTTCTCTAGCAGGGCCCCACAGCCATACAGAGCAGTACTGCCAGCTGGGAGCTAACGTGTGAGCTTATGGGGATATTTTACATGCAAACACCACACATCACCTTTCATATACATTTTGGAATAATCTGGAATTTTGATAGGAAGTACATTAAACCTGTATTTCTATTTTGGGAGAACTGACATCTTTTCTGTTTGTGATCTTCAAATAAATGAACATGGTTTGCATCCCCATTCACTTACATCTGTGCTATCTTTTACTACCAATCAATGTACTTCTTGTACACAAGCTTGTAAATGCTCTTAGACATATTGCAAAGATTTTTAATTTGTTTTTAGTGATTTTTAAATGATTTTATATATCTTTTTCTCTAGTTCTAGGCCTCACCCTGCATGTTACACCTCCAAATTACACCCTCTGAAACTATATTTCATATTTTGTTTTTAAATCCATAGGTTTAGTGCTAGTATTTAGAAATAGTGAATTTTTATAATATATCCTGTCAGTTCACCGAACTTGCAATGAGAGATGGCTTTCTTTCTTGCTTGTGATTTTTTTTCCCTTTTGTAGCATTATTGCAATGACTGGAACTTGAATTACTATGTTGAATGAGAATGCTACATTTATCCTTGCTTTGTTCCCAGTCTTAATAGGAAAGCATTNAGTCCTTTGCCACTACATATAAGATTGACTTTAATATTTTATACGTTTTAAAAAACCAAGATGACTTGTCATATATGGTAGAACTTCCATCAAGATGTTGACTTTCATGTAGGAGAACCTTAGGGGAAAGAATTCCTCCAGGTCAGCAAAAGCAGCTGGAAGGTACATGCATTTTGAAGGTATTACCGTGTCCCTTCGTCTTTGAGACTTCATGATGCTATGGAAGAAGTCATTGTACACCACTCCCAAGAAGAGTAAGCAGAAGAGAAAGCAAGTTAAGTTAGCTGTCTTAAAATACCTTAATGTTGGTGAAATGGCAACATCAGTCCTTTGTAAGAGCACTCTTGGTATGTGGTACTGGAGTTTTTGTGTGCTTACCACTAATTTTATGTTATTTTACATTTAACAAGTAACTTATTTAAAATAGCAGAAGACATGCTTGTCAGTTTTGTTTCCATTGGAAGGTATAAGAGCTGCCTTGGATGACTGAACAATTTTGACAACTGAAACAGTGGATTGACTCTAATGCTAGGGATAAGAGTGAGGTCATATATGTGGACATTTAGTTCATTTTAATCAACTTTACCAGCATAGTTCAGTGAAGGCAAACATTAGAAGCAGTGTGAGTAGAAAAAGATCTAGGTATTTCAAAGGCCCGTTAGCTGAATATGAACGTATATGTAGAGTGACGCGGCTGACAAAAGAAAGAGAATGTAGTTTTCGGCTCTCTTGATGTCATTGCAGAGGTGGTAGTGCTGGTTTCCTCCTCAGAAATCAGACTAGACCTGTAGTGCTTCACTCCTCTCCTAGGGGCGTCCCTATTCAAAACAATACACACCACAGCAGAGCAGCACAGCCATAAAGGAAGAGGCAGCCAAAGTGGCCTCAAAAGGTATGTATGTCAAAGAAAGTGAGAGTGTCGCATTACCACCCATTGAAGAGACCGTTCTTACTTGGTTGAGCTGTCTTGGCACCACGTAAGAGGTAGTTGATGTAAATGTACAGTTGTTGCTAAAGGGGCCTTGTGCCAGAAGGTGAATCAGTGAGCTGCTCCTTTGAAGGTTAAAAGCTCATTAGGGTGGAAGCTGGCTTGTTGACTGATGAACTTGCTCTTTATTTCCTTGTGGACTGAGCAGCCAGCATCTGTGAACTAACCACACTTGGAGTGCTGCTATAGGACCTTGCTAAGGTAGGTGCCACTGAGCAGCAGTATGGCACACAGCTGCTCCTGCCCAGGGCTACCAGGTCAGAATCTACTTTACAGTGTGATCCCTTGGTGATCATAGTCCTATTAAAATCTGAGGTGCAATGGTACAGAGTAGGACTGTGGGTGACATTTTTAAAGGTTTATTCAGTAAATACAAGACTAATTGAGTTAAAAAGTGTCCTACTTTGATTTTGTTTTTCTCTGATAGAACACTGACCAAAAGCAGTTTGAGGGGTAAAGGATTTATTTCCTCTTACATTTTCAAGTCACAGTACATAGAAAAGTCAGAGCAGGAACCCGGGGGTAGGAACTGAAGCAGAGACCGTGGAGGAATGCTGCTTACTGGCTTGCTCCCAAGCTTACATTCAGCTAGCTTTCTTCTACAGCCCAGGCCTATCCATCTAGGAGTGGTACTGCCCACAGTGGGCCGTCCCTCACATCAAGCAATCAAGAAAATGCCCCACAGACATGCCCACAGTCCAACCTGATGGAAGCAGTTCTTCAGTTGAGGTTCCTTCTTCCTGGGTAACTCTAGTTTGTGTCAAGTTGACAATAAAATCTAAGCAGTATGGAAGGGGAGAATAAATGTTGGAGTAGGAAGAAAAGTATCTTGGACTTCGTAGGTAGCAGAAGCTCAGCAAGGTCTCCACTAGAACTGAGGAACAGCCCACAGTTTCTTTTACCGCTGACTGGAGATGTGCTTGTTTGCCTAGAAGAGATAGAAAAGAGATGTAGAGTTAATGAAGAGGGGAAAGGAAGAGAAAAACAAAACCACACTACACCAAGCACCCCTTTCCAAAGTACTAACTTATCCCAGGTATTAGAATGGCCTGCCTTCATCTTTAAGAAACTCCAATCTATTAAGAGATTCTTCCGGCAGGCATGCATGCTCACATGCACACACCCACATGTAGACATATACACATAATTTTAAAAAGTTTCTCTGCAATTCTTCTTACTTTTTGGACTGTGTAAATAGAAATGAGTTCTAGAAAGGTCCACAATAATTAGAGGGAAGGATAGGGTCTGAATGCTTTCTGTGTTAATAAGGCTTAAGCTCTGAAGACTGTTGTTTGACCTCTGTATCTCTCTGATCTGTGACCCAAGGCAGGTGCACTGAGGCTTTTGCCTCATCAAGTTCCTTTCTCATCCTATTTTGAAGATGATTTTGTTCTATACCAAAAGCAAAACCTTAGCTCTGAACCTATTTGAATTCCCCTTTTCTTTTTTGTGCAATGTGCAGCAAATACCTCTGCCCCGCCCCCCTTTGCAGGAAAATAAATCACTCTGTGATCCACCCCTTAGCATCCGCCCCTCTGACCTGTAGTATGGTACTACCAGCTTTCCTTGTCTTCTGTATCTTACAGCTTTCATTCTCCAGTGTGGCTTTCACAGTTCCTGGCAATTCTTCCTTTGAGGCAGTCTCTTCCTTAAACACAGATGTTCTGAGAGTAATCCACGGACACTGCTCAACTCAATCTATTCTCAAACCATGCCACCTCTCCTCCAAAATTCTTCTCACATTAGTCTCCAGAAGTTTCCTGTGGTCACGTTCCTACCATTGTCTGTTTTTTATGGGGTCTGCTGTTCTGTCAGCAGTGCTTTCTAACCCACTATGCAGAAAGTAGAGTGAGCGTTACCATTGATGTGAGGGTGCAAGTGTTTGCCTGATACCTGGAGGCTTCTTTCTGTGCTTTGTCATTTTGAGCATTGGAATCTGCACTGAGGGTAGTCAGGAACAGCTTTCCCCTGGACTCTGAGAAGCCCAGCTAAATCTGCAGGAACAGTTCCACTGTCCCACTGGACCACTCCAGAGCCTAAGCTTGAGTCAAACACACAGACTCATAGAACCATGTATTTTCTACACCCTCCCCTAAGCCTTTAAAACAAAAGTAAAATAATGTATTACAATTAATTTACAAATTCTAATTTTGCCTTGCATTTGTATAAAAATCATAATGCCCAGTTTCCTCATATTTTCTTTCCCCAACTTAGTTTTTAATGATCTTGGGTTTCAATGTCATCATCATAGATAGCTGCGCTGTGGCCCAAAGTATGAGGTGATTTCCAGTGCCTGAGTAGTGCTCAGTAAGTACCTATTGGAGGGATGAAAATCCATGAGCATCAGCCCGAGAGCCAATAAGCAGTTCAGCTGATGGCTGCATCTTCTATCCCAGTTGGCCATCTGGAAAGGCTTAATTATGAACGAAATGCTGGGTCTGGTCTAGATGCTATTGTAGTCTCTTCAAATCTTGCAAGGCAGTTTTTCCTTTCATATATTTCCTAAAGGGAAACTGTTCAAAGTCGAGTTAGAGCATGTTCAGAAATGTGCCCGCTTTCCTTTCTGAATTCGTGCAGGCTATCCAGCTAAAGCCCTTGTTATTCCTTTGTTCAGAGAAGACACTGCTTTGGAAAGAACTCTGTTAAATGCCGCAGCTAGTAAATCTTTCTTCACCCCTGTCCTCCCACAATACAAAAAAAGAGAAAGAAAATAAAAATTCAAGCCAGATTCACTTTTGCCCCTATAAACAGGAGAAATANAGATTTCTTTTTTCTGTCTTAGAATTTTACACATTTGAGTGGTTGTAGTTTTCGTCCTTTGCAGTATTTCTGGATATTGTAGGAGTCCTTGCTTCTGGTTTAGATGGAGCAGTAATGCAGTGAACAAGTGGGTGTTCTCTGTGGGGTTCATTCTAGAGCCTCGGCTCNGGAGAGTGCTGTGGTCTAGCAGGACAGTGGAATTGGTCTTGGAGATATGACTGGGCTTCTCAAAGACCACCAGAAACTTGTTCTTGATTGTTGCTCTTCCCTTTCCACGATGTTAGTGTTGTCTCTATGTATTTAAATTGTTTGTGCTAATGGAACCAACTGGCTAATTCTGCCCCTACTGTGTCTATAACTGACAATGTACTTCTCCACTCTTGTTCACAGAGGGACCTATCAGGGCACAAGAACATTGTGGGCTACATTGATTCTAGTATCAACAATGTAAGCAGTGGTGACGTATGGGAAGTTCTCATCCTCATGGACTTCTGCAGAGGTGTGTATTGACCTTACTGAAGCTCTTGTTTCTGTCACTTTAATGGTCAAGGGCAGGGGGTTCATTTCACTTCCTGTCCACTGCAGCCTGAAGATAATGCTCTGCTTTCACAGATGGCAACCTATGCAGTCCATTGCTGCTCTTGGTTATTTTCATGATTACAAGGGTTATGGTACAAAGAATTGAAAGCAATAGGTAATTCCAGACCCTGTTTCCATTAGGTATAGAAGGGTTTGGCTGTGTATATAAATGAGACCACATGAAAATGAGAAAGAATGGGTTCTTTATCAGGGTTTAACAAACAGCAAAGACATAAAATAAAAGCCAGTAGGGAAACTTTACAGAAACTGCAGCTTCCCTGCCCCTTCTCCACTCACACCACTGCCCTCCTGTGGTGGAGTGAAAGAATCCTTTTGTTTGTGAAAGTGACCCTCTGGTGCTCTGGAGCTCTAATACCCAGTAAAGCCACATTCAGGTACTGCTGCTTCCAACTGTAAATAGATGAAAGCTTGAAGTTTCATGCATTTATCTTGAGAACTCCAGACTGTAGCACAGATGTGTTGAGTTGATCACATCCCATGCACCCATTATTTGGAGATTTGGCTCTTTTCCGCTGAGCAGCTGATGTTACAGGTTTGGGTCATTGCCTTACTGTTTGGTGCCCTGTTCTGTAATTGCCCTTAGTGCTGCTAACATTTTCTGACTTTAAATATATTGTCCATAAATTGTTCTTATCCTATAAATGTGACATCAGCTGTTAGTTTTGGCTTTTGTTGACTATTAATCTCATTTTGTAAAATGCCACCAAATTTGAAATTGGCAATTTATTCCCCTTTGACCATTCCTTTTTGACACAGGACATTTTAGATGCTAGGCAGTAGGAGGACTCGGGTCTGGATAATTTTATCTAAAATTGGTAATCAGTCTTTTGTTCCCAGAGAGATCAAGTTCCTCCAGAGTTCAAGACTTCAAAGTGGAAACAGCCCCATCTTTTTCCTGCTCCCCGGATCTGTTGTGCTGTCTAATTTTTTCCGAAAGACACGACAGAGGCTGTGGCCTTATCCCCTACACCATGGGGACATGACTACTAGGCAGCAATACCCGATTGTGATGTCAGTTCTGCTTCTAATCTCAAGGATACAATGAGGGCAGTTCATATCTGTGTGCTTAATAAAATAATCTTGTTTTGATGTATCAGAGGAGACACAGAGACGAAGAGACCCCTGGAGTTTAGTGCTAGCTTGGCTAGTGATTCACTTCTGTCTGGACAGCTGTGAGTGCCTTGGTCCCAGTGATGAATCTGCCTGTTAATATTCTTTCCCTTGTTCTGTGCCTGTCTCAGGAGGCCAGGTGGTAAACCTGATGAACCAGCGTCTACAAACAGGCTTTACAGAGAATGAAGTCCTGCAGATATTCTGTGACACCTGTGAGGCTGTTGCCCGCCTACATCAGTGCAAAACTCCTATTATCCACCGGGACCTGAAGGTAACAGACTGACTGCTTGTGGAGTGTGTTTTTACTGAGTGTTTCTGTCTGTCCCAGGGATGGACCACGTATTGAGGGGTAGGAAAGAAGTGTAAGACATAGTTCCTAATTCTGGGCTCACATTGAAGTTGGGGGAGAGAAGAAAAAGTACAGTACAGGCATCAACTTTGTTAACGAGCTCCCAGAATTTTTAAAATTTCAAATGTCTGAACTCATATGTTTTTATTTTTATTTCTGCATTCCTCAATTTTTTAATAGTCTTGAAAATTAATATGTTAATTTAAGTAGCATACACACACATACACACAGACAGACAGACACACACAGAGATACACAGAGTTATTGTTATTACTAGGATTACACCCAGGACAAGTCCTATACCACTGAATTATATCCCCAGTCCTCTTTCATATTTTGAAAAATCCATTAATTATTTTTAATAATTGGTCCTGAGAACCATCACGTTGCCCTGTGTCTTTCCTATTGAAGTCACGTAACAGCATTTGCACAATGGACTTGGCACCTGATTAGGGTTGAGCTTAACATTTATTAATCACCAACTGTGTGCTAAATATTCTACTAAACTTTATACTTACTGTTTTCTTAGACATTCTCCATTACATTTTACAGGTGAGGAAACTAAGCAGCAGAGAGGCTGTGTGTCTTACTCAAGTTCTTATAAATAGGAAACAGTAGTGTCAGAATTTAAATCCAGCTCTTTGTGTGAGATTTCATATTATTCTCTGCCTCTATACGACCTTGCAGGTGATGGCAGCAGAACTGTAAGAGCGTAAGAAAATTGCTTGATATTGCCAAATGCAAAGGACACTTTGTAGTATTTGTCTTGGTCTATGTGCAGCATTAGACCCCTTCAGTACCCTGTCTTCCCCAGACCTCTGAGGTATCATGTTCTCTCTAGCCCTTCCTGCTCAAGCTCCTTAGCTTGTTCCTCAGATTATTTGGCCTCTCTGAGCTGTGGTTCTGTCTTCTATAAAATATAGATAGCAGTGTTTATTGTTGAACTGTGTGAGGGTGGGCTAGCCTGGGTGGGATCTGCTTATTCACAGGCAAATCTGAGGAAAGCCCCTCTTGCCCTGCCTAGCACAAGTGTGGCCTCTCTTTTCCTTTCCATACAGGATATGAACTCTGAGTGTTCCTAGTCCTTAGGCTGTTTCTGTCCTGAGAAATAATCACAATAGAAGTACTGTGCGATGGAAGAGTTCTCTTCAGATGCTGCTATAATGCTTCAGTTACTTCCTCTCAGTTTTCATGTTAATTTCTTTGAGGAAAGATAAAGGTCATCTTTGCAAACCATGGGGTCAGATCTGGGAAGACCACCTATTCCAGCCTTTACTATTTGCCAGTGCAGAATCCTTCCCAGAAAAACCTTGACTGCTGTCCCAACAGCTAATTAAGTTATCAAGTCAGAATAGACAGAAGTTGTTTTTCTTGTTTCCTTTTTTTAAAATTTTGTTTTGTCGTGTTAATTTGTGCTAGTTGTCCTTGCACTTAAGAAAGGGCAAGAAGGAGTTCAGGATGAACAAATTTATTAAGGTTGAAAAATCATAGATGTCACCTTTTTTTTTTTGTCATAAAAGAGACTTTGATCTCATGGAGTATAGTAGGGTAAGGGCTCTTACCCTAAATTTAAAAACACAAGTTTGAAAATTGTGTTTTTCTAACCCTCCACATTTCTCAGAGGTATTAAATTCTCTGAAATGCCTCAGTGCCAAGCTGTTTGGAGTAATGCTGAGGCGAAGAGAGGCCAGTGAGAGGTAGCTTTTCAGGCCCCCTAGCAAAGGCTCTGTTCAGAATTTGGGAGTGACAGCTTTCATAAGGCACTTAAGCTGTTAGGCTGGGAAATAAGGTCAGTGGCTTGGAACTCTGGAAGAACTGAAGTACTGAACAGCAGTAAGCAGTGGTATTATGGTTTGGATCTGAAGTGCCACTCGCAGGCTTGTGTTCTGAATGCCTTTTCCCCAGCTGGTAGGGCCTTTAGGAGGTAGAGCCCAGCTGACAGAAGTAGATCCCTAGGGTTTTTGTTTTTTGTTTTTTGTTTTTTTTTTTTAAGATTTATTTATTTATTATGCATACAGTGTTCTGCTTGTATGTATGCCTGCAAGCCAGAAGAGGGCACCAGATCTCATTACAGATGGTTTTGAGCCACCATGTGGTTGCTGGGAGTTGAACTCAGGTCCTCTGGAAGAGCAGGCAATGCTCTTAACCTCTGAGCCATCTCTCCAGTCCCCCTAGGTGTTTTTAACAGGTTAGCCTGGGCCCTGGGTTCAGCCACTCTCTGCTTCCTGGTTGGTTCACTGTGATGTGATGCAGGCTATCATGCCTACCCTTCTGAGTGGATGAAAATACCCTGAAACTGTGAACCAAAATAAATTTTTTCTCCCTTAAGTTGTTCTGTCAGACCACAGTTGTTCTGTGGTCATAGCAATACAAAGATGGCTAATACAAATGGCAACCAGTCACAGGCTTGTGCCCTTGGGACTTTGCCTGAGCATGTGACTGTTCTCTCTCCCTGCCAGTGCTCAGAGGTGTGTGAATGCTAGTCAGTTCTCTCNCTCACTAATCTCTTTTAGCTTATTACCTTCCTCCTACCCCTTCCCATTGCCATTTGCCCTTGCTTAGACCTGTTCCTCTTCCCTCATGCCCTCATTGTCTAATTCCTTTTATTCTTTCTCTCTGCAAAGCTGACTTTCCTAAAATGGTTGTTTTCTTGAGCTCCTAAAGTTAAAAAACCCCAAATGCCTCCTAAGTAGTCTTCCTCAGTCTCTCTTTGTCTGTACTCTGTCTGCCCCCTTCTTTCTCTCTTAACCAGCCTGAAATGTCCATGCTCTTGAACTGCATGCTATACATCAGCATGGTGGCTGAGTGTGGTCTCACAAGTCAGACAGCCTAGTGCTAAATCCTGCCTTGCCAGCCTGACCCCAGGAAAATTGAGTACTTGACTAGCTTATCTTTTTCCATCTGTAGGGGGGACAGCAAAGCTTAGTAAGGATTACATGGCCACTGTAAGTAAAAGTGCATAGGGTATTGATTGGCATGTGGTACTAAGACCAATATTGGCAGCAATGTCACTCCTGCCTCAGTACTTTATTCCTGTGCCTAGTTTTACCTCTTAAATCCATGACTTCTTCAAAAGCTACACATCTCTCATCTCCCCAGAAGTGACAGAACTGTCCTATAATACCCCTGTCCCACATTGCCAGCTTAGCACTGTGCTGGACCAGCTGCATGTGCTTACTACGATGCATCAAACCCCTCAGGCACGTGCCCTTGCTGTGCCTTGCTGTGACTTCTTGCTCAGAATGTTCTGTCCTAAATGGGCCATGGCTACAGCTTCTCATTCAGGTCTCCTTACTTGAGAGGCCTTCCAGGACTGTCATTTGAAGTGGCATTCCTTTTCAGTTTACCTATATTTAACCAGCAGGGATTTTTTTCATAGTATTTTCAATACCAGACAACTATAATTATTTTCTTATTCCCACTTGGACTTTGAGCTCCAGAAGAGACTGAATTTTGTTTTTCTACAGCTATATCCCTGGACCTAGAAAAGTACTTGACATACTGTAGGAATTCAAACATGTTTCTTTCGTAAGTGAATGGCAGTAATATCTTGTCTTTGTTACGGAACTTATAGTTTATTTTGACATATATTCCCTTGTAACAGTGATGGAAATGATATCAGCCTCACTTAGCAGATAAGAAACAAGCCAAAGGAGACTTGCAGATTTAACTAAGGTCAAGCATTAGAAATACTCTTTAAGTCTTCCACCCTGGGTCCAGTGTCATTGTTGAGTGCTTTGGTGGTGGTGGTGGTGGTGATGGAAAGTTGCCAATAGTGGCTAGNCTGGCCCAGGAGGTTTTCATAGGACAATCTGAGAAGGAGTGGAGAATGCAGTGGTGCCAACAAGCAATTCCACCTTCAGCGTTTCTGACCCTCCCCTCAGGTGGGCAAAGTAGCTAGAACACACAGTGTCGTTCATTTCAGGCCAACAGTGTGCCTTGTCTTACTCGGCTTTGTCTGCTTAATTCCTCATTCCCCAGTAATGGTTTTTGATGCTGTAATTACCATGCTATTTATTATGAATTAATTTTCAGTTTTCTAAATAGATGTTCATTCTATGTTACAAGTATAGAATCTGACTTGGAAAGGGATAGGATGCATAAACTAGGAAAAGCATGATTTCACATAGGTCCTGTGAGGTGCATGAGGCTGGGAGAATAATCATCTCTAACCAATACTGATCAAGTGATTTCACAGAATTTAAGGATGCCTGCTGAAGTACAGCACTGAAGTAGCATCTGTAAGGAATTCATAGCCTAGTACACCACCTTACCCAAAGGATTTGTACTGTACTGGGAAAGAAAAACATAAATAAGTCAGTAGTCAGCTACAAAGCCTTAGAAGAATTCTGAGTCATCAGCCAGATCAAACATTGGCAAACTATGCCAGCAGAAGCCCAGATAGGAATGTTTTAGACATGATAGTCATATAGTCTCATTGAATTGCTCAACTGTTCCATTGGAGAAAAAGTAGCTATATTGTGTTAGCCAGATTTCATTGCTGTGACAAGTACCCGAGAAATACAAAAGGAAGAAAAAATATTTTGGTTTGTAGTTAGGAGTTTTCAGTCCAGGGTCATCTGATCCATTGCTTTGAGCCTGAGGCAAGGTGGAATGTCATGGTGGGTACATACTTTGGAAGCAGAATGAAACAAGAAGGGACTGGGGACCACGTAGAACCTTTAAGGGCATATAACTGATAATCCACCTCCTAAAAGCCCATTTTAGCTGTGAACTCATGTGTGGATCAGTTCATTAATGAAATCAACACTTTCATTTTCCAGTCACCTGTAAATGATTGAGTGTACTAGCTGTGGACCAAGATTTTAACACAGGAACCTTTTGATAGACATTTTGTGCACAAACTGCAACATGTAGACTGCAGAATAAGTAACCTGTGGGCATGACTAGGTTTGGCCTGAAGGCCTTTCCAACCTCCTCCTGTGGGTAGTAAATTGTTTGTATTTTTCAGGGTAGTCATGAAGATTTGACCAGCAGGGTTTTCATGAATTATTGATACTTGGCTAATGGAGACCGGGCAGTGGAGTAAAGGGACAGATTAGACAATACAAAGAAAATGTAGACAACCCTGAACAAACATGTCCAGCTAGGAGTGATGGCTGACTTCATGTTGACTAGATTTCCATTCTAGGTGCATTTCTGAATATAAAGAGTTAAGAAACTCTGCCCATAAGCCCAGTCCCATGTCCTCACAACCCCTACCACAGCTCAGAGCTGGAAGTGGACGTGGGGTCTTGAGTGATCTGCTTCTGCCTTTGCTGCCCTGGCAGCAATGGAGTTATCTGTCTTTTCCTAGAGTTACATGGCTTATGTTCACTACAAGCTCTCTTGCTTACTAGCCATGTAACAGTATTGACTGAATGACCATGAGCCTCACTTTGTCCAGCTGTAAGATGGGAATCATAATCCCTAAACTGTGCTGAGTAAAGTAATGCCGGCAGGAGCTACTGCTTATCAAATGGTGTCTGTTATTTATGAGTGTTAACTTTGTTGAGGTTATTATTTTGGATTCTTAAAGTGAGTGTATGCTCAGTATAGCTTGACTCTTTTTCTTTGTATAAATAGATTAAATTGGTGAGTTTTATAAAAAGATAGTAGAAATATTTGTCTGCCTTAGCCTTAATCTCTGGGGAACAAGTCTGTCCCAGTCATTCATAATTCATAGTTCTGTGGTGAAGAATTCTTCATCATTAAAACCTATCTACTTAGGTTCATGGCTATCACTGCTGCTTTTCCATAACTCTAGGTTAATAGTGGACTTGGAGTGCAGCTAGCACCACCATTCTGATCCTCTCCTACAGGTGAAGGTCAAAAGGACACAACTTAAAAACAACATTAAAACTCTTCACAGTAGCACCAAATTTGAAGTTCAGTAGGAAGCAACAATCTGCAGTCAGTTTGCAACAAAGATTTCAAATAGTTAGAATTAGCAAATATAGACTAAAAATACACTTAATTCAGTTTTTAGGAGAATTGAGAGAAAACTTTAGATATAACAATAGGAATGCTGGGTGGTGGTGGCGCAAGCCTGTAATCCCAGCACTTGGGAGGCAGAGGCAGGTGGATATCTGTGAGTTTGAGGCCAGCCTGATCTACAGAGCGAGTTCCAGGACAGGCTCCACAGCTACACAGAGAAACCCTGTCTTGAAAAAAACAAGAACAAAAACAAAAAAACAAAACAAACAAACAAAAAAACAGTAGGAACAAGAGGATTCGTACTCAGTCAGATAATTTTAAAGAACCAGTAGGGGCTTGGGTGTTTGGCTCCTGTCTTTACTGAAACATGAATGGTCCTTGACTGTGTGCATGCCCAACCAGATTATTAAGTGTGTCTTTGTTTTTTTAATCTATTCAACAGTGTCTATACCAAAAATCTATCTAGTAGAGTTGGGCAAAGAAGATTTCAGCTATGACTGAGAGATCAGTTGTCTTCGAGGATCTTATAGTTTTCTTGCTTTTGTTTTTCCAAGGTGGTCAGTCTGTGGGGGCTGAAGAAAAGAACCATAGAGTCTACAGTCTTAAGAGCCTAGCAAGATTTTTGGTTTTTGGCTGCCATTTTATTGCCATGCATAGCCAGGTCTGTCTTCCCCCATGCTGGTCAACTCATTTCCCCCACAACAAGAGCTAATCAGTGTATCTTGACAATGTTGTGCTCAGTATTTTTTCTTTTAATCCTAGCACTCAGACGGCGGAGGCAGGCAGATCTCTGTGAGTTTGAGGCCAGCCTGGTTTACATAGTGAGTTCCAGGACAGCCAGAGCTACACAGAGAAACCCTGACTCAAAAAACCAAAACCAAAAATTACAAAAATTGGAATTAAAATTTTTTATTTTATGTGTATTATCTGTATGTCCGTTCACCATGTACATACTTGGTGCCTACTGAGGCCAGAAGAAGGCATTGGATCCCCTGGAACTGGAGTTACAGATAGTTGTGAGCCACTATGTGGGTGCTGGGAATCAAACCTGGGTCCTTTGTAAGAGCAGTGAGTTCTCTTAACTGCTGAGCCATCTCTCTCCAGCCTGTGCCTGTTGTTTTGGAGTTCTCTTCAATGGAATAAGGGTTTCTGTAGGTCTTAGTCCTTATAAGTTCCTCTCAGTTAAAACTCTTAACTTAGTACCCAAAGACTTCCTTTGTTTAAAAGTTAAAACAAACAAACAAAAATCCCCAAACCCTCAAATAAGATTTTAACAGAGAAATTGCTCGTTTATCACCAGGCATTTTGTCACTTTGAGAAGTAACTAATATGAAGAACATCAGTTCTGAAAGTCTAACCTAATGTAATAAAGACATTATTGTACCCACTCAAAAAGTGAAGTAATTTATAGCATGGAAAATGAAACACTGAAGGAAAATGGGGAAATGGTATTTTTCTGAGTTGGATCCTGGGGAGGCTTCCAAAAGGAGGTAGCCTTTGTACTTGGGTTTGACAGTTGGATAAGAGGCTGGGGTCATGGAGAGCTCGCTGCACTGAAAATATGATTACAGAGGTGAGAAATGCGACTGGCTGTAGCTGGCCAGCCATGAAAATGGGGCCCTGGCATTCCCAGTAGTGCAGTTACTTTTGTCTCACTCTGCTTGCATTTTACCCTGTTCCCTCTGTGTGTCTTTTGCTTCTGTTGGGGTGAGTCCTGTTAAGACACGTGGTGAGGAGTAAGTTCACTGTGCATACTAATGCGATTGTTAAAATGAAACTTTTGTAATGTGACTGTGAAACTAGCTTTTCCCATTACTAAGTGGCATCTTGGATTGGGTGGTTTGGGAATGTTTTTCAGGTTGAAAATATCCTCTTGCATGACCGAGGCCACTATGTCTTGTGTGACTTTGGAAGTGCCACCAACAAATTCCAGAACCCACAGGCCGAGGGAGTCAATGCAGTAGAAGATGAGATTAAGAAGTAAGCCTTTTCTCCTTTCCTGGAGTCGTGTCCATTGGCAGATGAGCACATTCTCTTTCAGCTTATGGATGAAACAGATGAGAAGAACATGGTGCTGGCTGCTTCCCCTTTGCCCAGAGCAGACTGTTCACTATTGGGTTGTTTGATTGTACCTGAAAGCCGAGGAGGGAAAACTGAGAGAAGTCTTAAAACTTTCTCAATGCTCCTGTGGTCACTGTCCACACATATTTTAATTTACAGTGCCGCACATCCATAAAAAGATGAGTGGTAGCTGGAGAGGGTGGGGAAGGTGTGGTATCCCTTTAACCCCAGCAACTCTAGAGCTAAGTTCAAGGCTGGCCTGGGCTACATAGCAAGACCTTGTCTCAAAAACCAAAAGGAAAACTAAAGGCTAAATGGTGATACATACTCATTGAAGTGCTATGATTTTCCAAGGGAAGTCACACTATGGCATTATGAATCAGACAGGTGTGTGTTTTTTACTGAACTCTAAATTGCCACCTCCTTTTTCATGAGGAACTCAACCACTCCCTGGTAGAATTTATGGTAAATAGATCTAATGAAACCTCTGTAGTTACTGAATCAGGGACCTGACAGGAAGTCTGTTTATATTTTTGACTCCTATAGGAGCCTCATGTCCACAATGTTGGGTTTTCCCAGGCACAATAGACTCACTATGGCTTCTAGTAAATCAGCTGTCCATCATGTACTTGCAGATAGTNAGCCTCTGTTCCCTTTGTGTATCACTCAGGTAACCATGCCTGAGACAAGACCACTTCTAGTCCAAGTCCCTGATCAGACACCCAAAGAAATCCCCCTGGGGCCAGATACCAGAGCAGCATAGTTGAGTGTTTAGTAACATCAAGATATTCACAAGTGCTTACACTACTGTTTTCTTGAGTCAAAGATAAGAACACTGTAGTTTTAGCCTCAAAGAACCCATGATTATGGAGCTGGAATGATGGCACAGTGCATAAAATGCTTGCCATGCAAACGTGAGGACCAGAGTTTGGATCCTTAGTACTCATAGAAAAGAGCCTGGTGGGCCACAATGGCCTGTCTGTAGTCCCAGCACTTGGGAGGTGGAGACAGGGAATCTCTGGAGCTGTATAGCTGGACTCATCCTATCCCCAAATCTCAAGACAGAAAGTGGAAAGCAGTGGAGGAAGACAGCTTCTGATCTGCACACACATAAGCACACATGTGAACATGCACACAGCATACATTACTCTCCCCAGAAAAGAACACATGAAATCCCCACCCCAGCTAGAGCTCACTTTCAGAACACCCTACTTAGGTTGCATCTCTGAGTCTTATGTTAAGAGTTTACTATTTTAAAAACTAATCATCAAAACATAGTATTAGACTTGAATGACTTATAGGGGAAAATTTTGTCATTTAAAGACCCAAAAAAGGGTGCTTTTAGGACTTTATTTGGTGCGTTTGTGCCTGAATACCCCAATACTCCAATGTCCTAGGAGTAGAAGGTCTCCTGTGAGAGGCTGTGATAACATCATTGTACCAAGGAGAATCTTTCACTTTATCTGTACTATTTAATTTGCTCTTCTGCAGATTGCTGCCAGAGAATTGGATTCTAGTAATGTGAATAAAAATTGTTTCTCCTTGATTTTAATTATAACACTGATATATTTAACAAACCATGGATCTCTTGATTGTAGATACACAACGCTGTCCTATCGAGCCCCAGAAATGGTCAACTTGTACAGTGGCAAAATCATCACTACGAAGGCAGACATTTGGGTATGTGTCAACTAAGCCATCTGCACCCCAGATGTCAGCAGGCCTTGGCTGGACTTCTGAGCTTAACTAGCCAGGGGCGAGCACACAATGTTGTCCACTGTTGAATATTTTATTATTTTATGTGAATGCGTGTTTGCCTGCATGTGTGTCTGTGTACCATGTGTGTGCGGTGTCCTCAGAAGACAATATTGGATCTCCTGGAACTGGGGTTACAGATAGTTGTGAGCCACCATGTGGGTGGTGGATATTGAATTTGCCCCCTTGATGCTGATCTTGATGTCAGGGGACAGCCATGGCCTCTTGGAATATGGGGTAAAAACAAACAACAACAATAAAAAAAAAAAAACCTGCTTTGCATGTTATACCAGTGCTTTTCATTTGTATGGTATACTTCTAAAGAACAAACCAGGTGAAGTAGTCTTTACTAATCATAGATAAAAANGTAACTTGAATGCTAAATCGTTGCTCTGGGTTCTAAATTCCAAGTGTTGCATAGATAATATTATGTCGGGTTTGTTTCTGCTGTGAAACGTGTATATATTGTATATAGTTATTGTACATATTATATATAGTTTTTCTTATATTAGTTATACCTTTTTAAAAAATTTTTTATTGTTATTAGACAAAGAAGGGAAATGTGGTGGTATTTTATCTATGTCTCCCAATAAAATTTATCTGAGGATCAGAGGAACAAGGTCAGCCACTAGCCTTGCAATGTTAGCAAACACCCTTAATCCTATCACGTAGCAGGCAGGGCATGTCTGGATCTCTGAGTTCCAGGTCACACTAGAAAGAGTCAAGCATGGAGACACACACCTTTAATCCCAACATCAACCATAAAATTCTGGAGGTCTATACAGACAGACAGGAAGTGATGTAGCTAGGCTGAGAGAGCCAATGGGAGAACGGAGCAGAAAGGGGTATAGATGTGGAGATATAGGAAATCACACACTCTTTTGGAAGCAGTGGCGTTGGTAAGGTGAGGCTGGCAGCTGTTCCTAATTCCTCTGATCTCTGTCAGATTTTCACCCTGTTTCTGGCCCTGTGTTCTTATTTAACAAGACCGTTTAGAAATTCATCTTACAAACGTGGATGGTATGGTCTCTTTGAGCAGATCACTGGCTTTATGGTAAATAAACTACTAGTTGCAATCTGCTTTCTTATTTTTTAGGCTCTTGGCTGTTTGTTGTATAAATTATGCTACTTTACTTTGCCATTTGGAGAGAGCCAGGTGGCAATTTGTGATGGAAGCTTCACAATTCCCGATAACTCTCGATATTCTCAAGANATGCATTGCCTTATTAGTAAGTATTTCAAGTTTCCAGTTCCATGTTTTTATTTCTAATCACTAGGAATGGATTGGAGGATAGCGGGATTAAATTCCAGGAACAAGATTGAATGCAGTGATAAAGAAATCATTTGATACTGTTGGGAACAGTGATAGCATGGCAATGTTCACTTAAATTGGTCTTTTTGCTAGAAAACTAAACTTTGCTTCGCAACTGAGCCAGCCACACAAATGGGAATGGTAGTTGTGCTCTGAGCAGCATACTGCTGCTGTATTCTCCTGCAATCTGTGTAAGAGCTCAAAGTCCAGCTGACTCACATCAAGGGATAAGAAATTTATCTTTGCAAAGCTGAAAGCAGCTCAAGTAAGCATGATTGCAGTACTGGAATGAATATGTAATTAAGACCATATAACTCCACGGAGCCAGGTTTTTCCTCTTATTTAGGTTATCACTGGATTTTTACAACAAGCATCTAAATTAAGTGTTTTGTTTAAAATTCTGAAGATTTTCATTTCTTCGTGTTAACATAGCCAGCATATGTACTAACATCCATTAACCAGATGGCAGAAAAGTAAGCTTTGTACCGGAACCTGTACTCAAATGCTAAAGAAACAGATTTTTTTTTTTTAAAGTCATCTTTAAAAATGCTGGTCAAGACATTTAGCAGCTAAGTTTGAAAAAGCATCATAGAC
Organism: Neotoma lepida; assembly: GCA_001675575.1. Classification (NCBI taxonomy): domain Eukaryota; kingdom Metazoa; phylum Chordata; class Mammalia; order Rodentia; family Cricetidae; genus Neotoma; species Neotoma lepida. The sequence goes on along the minus strand of LZPO01017294.1, from coordinate 48,118 downwards.
CTTAAATCCTGCGCTACCCAGTTTGAGAGAAAGACAAGTGAGGTGGAACATTGATCTGTGTTGAGGCCTACCTATACCTCACCTAATTCTCAAAACCTATAGGTTTGATGGGCCTGCATTTATTTATTTATTTGTTTGTTTGTTTTTGTTTGTTTGTTTAATTTGAGACAGCATCTCACTATGTAGCTTTAGCTGTCCTGTAACTTACTATGTAGACCAGGCTGGCCTCAAACTCACAGAGATCTGCATGCCTCTGCCTCCCAAGTACTGGGATTAAAGGTGTGTACCACAAGCCTGGCAAAACCTGTAGATCTTAAGGGTCATTGTCCATATTACCCACAAGAGGAAACAGAATGATTTACTCAAGCTGACAAAATTCTGGCAGTTCCACAACTGCCCTTTCCATTATGACACTTCTCAATGAGCAGGAGGGAGGGGTGTTTATAGGATAGGAATGTGGACCTTGACGGTGGTCAGATTGTTTGCAGAGTCAGAGCCGGGTGTCTGTCCTAAGACTGCAGATGTGGAAGAAAGTGGGAGAGAAGGGCCGGTCTTGGTGGTGCTCATAGCTTTGTATTTTTCTTTCCTACTTTTCATTTCTAACATCTGCAACAGTGAATTCATGTTGGAAAACAGCTTTTTCCGAGGGACTGTAGCACTGACACCTTTTCTAGATCACTATTTGAAGATTTTGAAGATTGTAAGCATGTAGGCCTCTTGTTGCCTCCCCAACGCCTTTCCTGAGGCTTTGCTTTTTTCACTTTCTTTTGGTGGTGTTGCCATCCTTGCCTGGATAGATAACATAGATGGCTATTGCCATCCATGCCTGGAGAGATAACAGATGATCTTGTGGAAGAAGCTGACCTAAGCTGCATCGATTCTCTTTAATCACTTGTCTTGATTCTCTTCATTGTCACCAAAGTATGTACAAACTCTGGTAGATCATGCCTTGGTACATTGCCCCCAGCTTCTCCACTCTCTTTTCATTCTTCTAGTACATCTCTACCATGGATTATTCCTACAAAATGTCACCTTCTCATGTCCCATTGAGTAAACTTGAGTGGTTTGCCAATGGTCCCACAATTAGGCCCCAATTCTTATCATGGTGCTTAGGGTCCTTTGTATTCTTTTTATGTCCCGGTCAGACAGCCATCTTGGCACATTGTCCTTTGGGCTCCTGCTTCCAGGGAGCAGTGTTCATTTTCTGGCCTTTCTCTAAGCGTGCATTTGTTGGCGTTTGTCCTCTAACCTAGACTGCCTTTTTCTTTGCTCTCTCATGACTAACTTTGTCCTGTCTCTTTGGCAAGGCCATTCGAGGCTCAGCCTCACAGATGTTTTCTGAACTTAGTGCCCAGTTCATTCGTTCCTCAAGCAGTAAACTGTCTTGACTCATTTTGCATGTGTTTACACATGTGCTTGCATCTTCTCAAACATTTCTCCTGAGGAATTTTCCAGTGTTGGAGACACTTAAAGGACCTGGAAATAGACAAGCAATCTATGGAGCCGAGTATGTTAACGTCTTAATTTTCCTCAAATGAAAAACTAGCTTATATCTCCAACAAGAGTAGTAAGTAAATTCATGAGTTTGTCTTTTAGATATAGAGACAGAACCCAGGGATTGTCTTCCACCAAACCTTGAGTTTATGATGTCTGAAGTTTGGTTGTATTTGTCAACAGTTATNTGTTTAACAGAGGGGAAAGACCATGGCATATTCTAAGTCTTAGAATAGGAAGCTGCTCATTTTTATGTCAAGAGTGTGAGCCCCTGATGTTCCAGGCACAGGATATGAACCTCAAATAGCTTTGCTACAGCTCAGAAAATTTTGTTTCCCTCGCTAGGAAAGGCTCTAATTGAACTGTTTGACCTTCATGAGAATTGAAAATACAGCCCAACTTCAACAGTAGAAAAGTTCAGTTACCTAGCTGATGCAACAACTGTTAAGATATTATGGAATAAGTTCATGTATGTTTGCCTTAGGGTATATGTTGGAACCAGACCCTGACAAAAGGCCGGATATTTACCAAGTTTCTTACTTCTCATTTAAACTACTCAAGAAAGAATGCCCAATTCCAAATGTACAGGTATGTGAATGGTGCTTTTTAAAAGGAATCATAATTTTTAAGGCTGTTTTTATTTGTTCTTTGAGAATTTCATACATGTTTACAATATATTTCAATCATATCCATCCCTATTCCTCCCTCTAACTCCCCTAGGACCCTCTCTAGCCCATCCTTTTCCCAAATTCATGTCATTTCCTTTCTTTTTTTAAAATAACCTACTGAATCCTATTAGTTCTGCTCGTATGCCCACAGATATGGGGCTCTCCATCTGAGCACTGGTTACCTACTGTTGTTACATCTCCAAAGACATGATTCTCCCTCAACAGGCATCAACTGCTCAACTCCTCAGCAAGATGTGGGGCCTCATGAGTCCCTAGAAATTTGTTTAACTTGATCTTGGGTAGGTCTTGTGCTTGTAACCACAGCTGCCATGAATTCATTAAAATGGTGCTATTTAAAGGAAGTAAACATCATCAAATTGTTATTTTTGAGTTATTGTGGATGTTAATATCTAGATTCAATGAATATTAATGTCCCTTGCTTTACCCACTATAGGACATTCAAGCAAAGCCGTTACTATAAGGAGAATCCAATTTTCCCATGGAATTTAATTATGAAACTGAGACAACTACACAGAACATTAACATCCCCCTCCCCAAATGCCTAGGGATTGAGCTCTGAGTAGAATGACCACCGCTCACTGAGAGCAGCATGTCTGTTGTGTTTCCCTAGAGTGATCAGTTGCTTTGTTTTCCTGAGACAAGGCTCTGTTCACCTGCTGCTCTTTCTCTCTTCTTGGGCATTTGCTTCCTTGATTCCATCTCATGCATTTGTCTAGCCTCCTTTTCCTCTAACAGGGAGATGAGGTCCTGGAAGTCATATTAGAAGATGCCAAATGCTACTTCTATTAGCCCTAATTAGACTGGTTGTTCCTTGTTTGGAGTTTTTGTTTTTATTTTTATTTTATGTTTTAAAACAGGATCCTACTGTGTAGCCTAGGCTGACCTTGATTTCATGATCCTCCTGCCTCAACCTCCCAAGTCCTGGGATTACTGTCATAGGCCATCATACCTGGCCTCAGACTGCTTATTATTTACAAAGAAATCCATATGCTTTTTTTCGCTTTCAACTCTCCCGTTTTAGAACTCGCCCATTCCTGCAAAACTTCCTGAACCAGTGAAAGCGAGTGAGGCAGCTGTAAAAAAGACCCAGCCGAAGGCCAGGTAAGAAATGCCCTCAAGAGCTCGCACCATGCTTGGTGCCAGCTACAGTGGAGGTGCCTGCTGCTGAAGTCCTGTGTGGCTGTGACTAGAGGCTGCCCAGATCAAGAAAGCAAGCTCTGTCTCCTTGTGCAGAAACTGTTCTTTGAGAATGCCAAGAAGGATATAATAAAATGCTGAGATCTACATGTGAAAGGAATCAGTAACCTTACAGATGTGTCTATTGCATGGCAACAGATGCAGGGGCTTTCTGGGATGAGGCAATGCCAGACTTTGAGGGTTGCTGGTAGAGAATTGTCCTAACNTGTTTCTGAGCTGGTGGTTAGCCATGTTTATTTACCCCCTAGTCTGACACATTCCTTTCTTCTCTGACTTCGGCCATGTTAGGAAAGTGCAGGTGAAACGAAAGTCCATGAACAGCAAAAGATCCCTCTAGGTCTTAGCTAATTGCACTGGGGTCACCTAGGGTCTTCAAGAGCAGACACCAAGAAAGGATTAAACAAGTAAGGGGAGATACCCAAGTCAGAAGAGACAGAGCAAGCCAGGAAATCCTGGGTGAGTGGGTGGAAGGTACAAGTCTCACTTCAGAGAGGAAGGAGAATAGTGGGTAGACAAGACTCGGACTACTATACCATTTCAGGAAGGATGGCTGAAGTTCCCATCCCAGAGTCAGCAGCAGAGGAGTGCCTTCCTACTGGAGACTCTGCACTTGGCTTTTGGGGCCTGAGAGCAGTCTGTGGGAAGGAAGGCTTCAGGCCATACTGGACTGAATTTTTAGATTAATTTACAGACCTGTTACAGCTCAGGGTCTGCCAGACACATTTACATGGATTCCAAATGAAAAATTCTGAGGGTGACCAGGAGGTTCTCTGCCCCTCCTTTTCCTACCATCCTCCTATGGCAAGGAAATGCTAGTAACAGACTGTAAACAAAGACTCTGAATAACAAAACGTGTACTTTAAAAATATTTGATTATTTATTTAGGTGTAAATGTGCATGGGCAAGCAGGCTTTTGTGCTCTGAGTGTAGGTGCCCCCTAGGGGTGAGAAGATAGTGGATTCCCTAGAGCTGGAGTTACAGGAATTGTGAGCCACCCAACATGAGTGCTGAGAACTGAACTCTAGGGACCTCCGCAAAAGCAGTGTGTGCCAAGACCAAAACAACTTATAGAAGAAAGTATTTTATTCAGGCTTATGGTCCCAGAGGGTGAAGAGTCCATCCTGATGGGGAAGCATGGCAACATGCAGCAGGCATGGTAGCTGGAGCAAGATGCTGCTGGGGTCTCACATCCTTTACTGAAAGCATGAAGCAGGGAGCAACTGCAAGGAAGGCAGGGCCTTAAGCTCTCAAAGCCACCCCCAGTGACATAGTGCAAATAGCATCACCAACTGGGAACCAAGTATTCAAATGTCTGAGACTGTGGGGGACATCTTATTCAGACCACCATAGCTAGTCTGGTAGTTCTACTCCATGACGCTCTGGGGTCCCAGGTTTCTTTATGCTTTTCACTTCACTTACAACATAACCATGACCTCGTGGGTTAATGTGGCAGCATCCGTATTCAAAGCAGCAAAATCAAGAAATAGTCGAAGAGACAATTATTCCTTAAGGTTTCTAGAGAGTGCCAGATAGTCATCTGTTCTGTTCTATATACAGCCAGAACTTAGTCATTTCAGGTTGCAAAAGAGGCTGTGCTATGTGATCTTTACCTTTGACAACTCTGTGTCCAACTAAAAATTTATTATTGTGGAAAACAAAAGAGTATGCATATTTTAGAAATGATGTTCCTGTCACACTCCCCAAGTTTAAACTCTTTATTTTGGACTATTTGCTTATTTCTTCAGTTTATCCTGTTGGGTTCATTCATCTGCATGCTTTTCACTATAGAGAGCTCTCCTACCTTTTAAAAAGATTTATTTTTGTTTATGTCTGTGTGGTGGAATGTCCATGTNAGTACAGATGCCCACAAAGGTCAGAAGAGGTCATCAGAACCCCTGGAGTTGGAGTTAATGGGCTATTGTGAGTTACTCTATGTAGATGCTGAATTCAGGTTTTGTGGAAGAGTAGCAAGCACTACAGAGCCATCTCTCCAACCCCTAGAGAGCTCATTGTCTTAACCAAGTTTTAACCAAGTTAAAGTTCTCTGTGTGTGAAAAATCATTGCCCCAACCATTTCTCAGAGTATNTTCTGGAAATCCTGTGTTTGATGAAAGAGTCTCAAGATGGAATCAGCTTTAAGAACACTGTTTTTCTGTATAGGAATCTTATCAACAGTCACTCTGCACATTGATATGCTTGAGAAATCAATTCATAGACTTTGTCAGTGTGTTTAGAACTTATTTGTCCACCAAGTACTTCTCTCTCTGTCTCTCTCTCTCTGTCTCTCTGTCTCTCTCTCTCTCTCTCTCTGTCTCTCTCTTTCCT
>LZPO01017294.1:0-25743 GCA_001675575.1 Neotoma lepida | reverse complement strand
CCCTCCCTCACCCTCCTCTCCTCTCCTCTTCTCTTTTCTTCGACAAAGTCTCACTATGTACATAGACCAGGCTGGCCTCAAACTCGTGATTTTTTGCCTCAGCTTCTAGAATACATTACCATACATTACCATACCTGACTTTCAAATTTAAAAAAATAAATAAATAAATAAAATAAATCAAATAAAAATCAAAATGAGATTTTAATTAATAACCAAACTGAGTACTAAAGTGAAATGTAAAGAATATTAAAGTAGAAACCAAGAGACCCAAGTTCTGACGCTTGCTTTGCAGGCAGACCACTAGCTAGTCTTTCAATTTGGGTCTTTGTTTTCTTTGCCAAAAAAATAAGAAAATAGTGGTAGAAATTTCCAGGGCTTTAAAGATTTTAAGCCCTGATATTCTATAAGATACTTAGGTTTCTGGAATTCTATAGTTTACTGAATACAGCATGAATAGCAATAGTATCAGGTAGGAGCCAAAGGCTGGGGCTTATCCACCCCATAGTATTGCACAGCACCTGTTACACATTGTAGTGGTTGGTGCAGTAAGACTCACAGGAAGTGCCTGGAGGACATGCAGGGTGTTGAGGTACACAGGAAGATAAACACATATTGACATTAGGTGCCAAAGAGTGTGTAGGGGGGGCGGGGGGGACGACAGCAATTTCTACAGACCCTGAGTAGAGATTTCTGGGGTGGCAAACACTAAGAAAAAAGGCAAGTTCAAACACATGTGTGTCCTGCTCTGGCCCCGCTACATCTCATGGTCTGTTACAGGACCCTTTGGTGTGTCTTGTAGGTGTTTTTCTATTAGTTGGGTTATTTCCATTCACCCCCTCCTTTCTGTCTAAAGTTGGATTTTCTCTGCTATTTGAGCTCTTGTATGAATGGATGGTAAATGCATCAATATTTACTTGATATTTTCCGCTTTTCTCATTTTTCTCTCCTGATCTTTCCTCTCCAACTAACTCCAGCTGAAAAAAGGAAGGGTGGGCAGGCTGTTGACTCTGGCATCCCACTTCTCAGTGTATCTGATCCTTTCATTCCTCTTCAAGTACCTGATGCTCCAGGTAGGTACATAGGACTCATGTTAGGGTTAGAAGCTTGAGTCTTATATCCCAGGACCTCCAGGGCCTCTGGAGAGTTCTGCTTTAAGTTCTTGATGACAAGGACCTGTATTCCAAGTCCTAATAATTGGATATTGTTGTATATTTTAAGTTTCTTAGTAAGATAAACAAACTTATTTTGGAGGGTACTAACTCTTACAAAGATAATAAAAATCACTTCAGGTTATACCACTTGTGCTCTGAATCATATCAATGGTTTTTTTTCCCACCCTGTTTAATAAAATTATTGTTAGTATATTTTAGGGGGAGTGGGAACAAGGTTTTCATTGAGGCCAAGTTGGCCTCTACCTTGCTGTGTAGCCAAGGATGACCTATAACTGTTGATCTTCCTGCTTTTACCTCCCAGGTACCCAGATTACAGGCATATACCACCACATCTGGTTTGTGTTTGATAATTTGGAGAGGCCCATGTATTGGAAAGTACATTAGTCTAATATGATTTTAATACAGTAATAGAAGCCATAAGCATGTGATAACAAGTGTGTGTGTGTGATGATAGAGCTGTGGTGACCCCTCTGGTCCCTCTTTGCTGTCAGTACTTTATTACTTTATGATATAATAATATATCATGAAAGTTGATATGGAATATGAGTTAGGAGACCTAGGGTCCCTACCAAGTTCTGCCACTGGCTGAACCCTCTGGGCCAGACTCCTCATCAGTGAAGGAAGTGACTACTGGAGTTCCATTATCTTTTCTGTGTACCCTATTATTGATTCTTAGGAAGCAGCTAGAAAGTGAAGCTGGTTAGTTTCCATGACTTTTGACATGATGAGTGGATGCACTCATCTGAACTTGGTAGATGCTAAAGGCTGCTTCCTGTTGCCTTCCCCCATATCTTTTTCAGGGGGCAGAGTTGTGGGTGGTGTGAGGTCTCCTTTTGTGGAAAAGCACCTAAATCCGACTCCTTAGAAGCATCTGGTAGTAGTTTTGCTTTGTTCCCCCCACCCCAGTTCTTATGCCTTCCAAGTCTTGACCTTGTGCTGACAGAATCAACTTAGTTTTTCTTTCCTCCCAGCAGTCAAGCATCTTTGATTGGCCCTTCAGGACTGAGAGGGAGGGGCTGGAGAGATGGCTCTGCAGCTAAGCCCACTTTCTTTTCTTCCAGAGGACCCACATCACCCTTGTCTGCAATCTTAGAACTGCCTGTGACTTCAGCTCCAGGGAATCCAACACCCTCCTTTAGCCTCCTTGGGCACTCCCACTAAGGTGGCATGTACCCACATAGACACAGATGTTACATATATATGGATGAAAATAACAATTAAGATTGGAAGGGATAGTCATATCTTTTCCTTACTGGACAAACTACAGCTAGGGTGCAGTTTTTGTTCTTTAGTGCTCAGTTGACCCCTCTGCTTCCCTGCCTTGGGTAGGCATGACCATGGCAACTTGAGTAGTATGAGTAATAGAGTAATAACACTACTTGCCTGGCCTAGATGCAGCTCAAATGTATCAGAAATCACTGGAGAATGATTCTGTGGAAGTTGATTAATGAAAGGAGTCGATTAGATCTCTTTTCTTCTCTTTCAGTGTGCCTGGCAATGCCCAGTGAATTCATTTTGAGTAGGTTTGGAAAGGTGTGGGCTTTTCTTCTTTGCTGTGGTTGGCATAGCATGAAACAAGGGCAAAGGTTATAGAGACATCTTTCGCCTGGTGTACATTGGATTTTTGCATTGCAGTTGCTTTGAAAACCCAGGGCCTACAGAAGCTAGTTCTTTGCTCAGGGCAGAAAATGAAGGTACTAGATGGTAGCTACCCTCCACAGCTGCTACAGGAGCCCTTTAGATTAGGAGTGCAGAGCCTGGGACACAATGGTAGCTTGGAAAATTCCCGAAGGTTTTGGAGATGCCTATCGCTTCTTTTCATCCTGGAGGAGTCCTGGAAGAGTTTTAGTAGCATACACACTAATACCAAGTGTCTTAGGGTTTCTATTGCTGTGAAGAGGCTCCATGACCACGGCAACTCTTATGAAGGAAAACATTCAACTGGGGCTGGGGCTGAGGCTGGCTTACGGTTCAGAAGTTTAGTCCATTATCATCATGGTGGGAAGCATGGCAGCACACAGGCAGACATGGTTTTGGAGAGGCAGCTGAGAGTTCTACATCTGGATTGGCAGGCAGCAGGAAGAGAGCTACACTTGAGCCTGGCTTGAGCATTTGAAACTTCAAAGCCTACCCTTAGTGACATACTTCCGCCAATGCTACACCTACTCCAATAAGGCCACACTTCCTAATAGTGCCGCTCCCTATGGGCCTGTGGGGGCCAATTACATTCAAACCAAGTAAGCTATGATCTCTCTTGGTTTTTAGTGAAAAAAATCTATTCATATGAGACATTTCAATAGAGAATTTCAGGGTTTTGTTTTTTGGTCTGTTTGGCCAATTTCATTTGCTAAAAATGTAAAATGAATTCCTGCATCATTGAATAAAAAATCCAGACTTCTGTGACCATGGCCCTAACTTATGTGGCCTTGAGCTCTCCCTCTAACATCACTCACAGCTCTCCCTTTAAGTCGCGCTTTTCTTTCAACAGGTTAAACTCATTTCCTCCTTGGGGCTTTAGCACTTACTAATATTCTATTAACACCTGGAAAGCTTTTCCTTCCGCTCTGTTCCTGTGTCTGAGCTTCTATGCCATCTTGTCAGAAAGGTCCTCTGTGGTCTCACAGGCACTCTCAGTCATACCTCATGACACTTGTTAGAATGTCTGGTTTTCTTTGCTCATGGTCTGTTTGCTTCAGCACTTCATTGTCGGTGGCAGGGTCACTGTCTTGCATAGTGGCACTCTAAATATTTGGCAGGTCAGATGGATGGATGAAATTAACTTGAGGCTCTTAGCCTCCATTCCTGTTCCCACCTCCTAGACAGTAGATTGATATTCACAGCCTGCCCCCACCTATGCCTGTGAGCCCTGACCATCCACCCATGCTGAAAGAGAATAAAGAAGCACAGCTCATGGTACCAGCAAGTTGCCATACCCTGGTGAAAGAAATGGTGAAGCTCAGCAGACCCCCAGCTCCATCNATCCTTCATGCCCTCCAGTAGTATATCTAGTTACCTCAGTCTTCATCAAGGCCCTCCTTTAGCAATTGAAATGTGTGCTGCACTCATGTTCAGTGTCTGGCATCTGAACCAACTGCAGGTGCTCATTGTTGGCTACTCTTCCAGCCCACTTTAGACACCAGGCCTGCTAGTGGAAAGGGGGTGTTTGCTTATCTTTCACAGTTAGCTGTCCCCATGGTAAGAATCTAGGAATCTTAGTGGATAGAAGACATGCCTTTTGAGTGACTTTCCTTCTAAAAGATTTCAACATGTAATCTGTAATCCTCCTTGATCTTACAGATCTCCTGAGTGGTGGGTGGTAGTGATGTCAAGTCAAGTCCTTTCCTGTGAGGCAGCAAGTGAGACCTTCCTCTTCCTTGCCAAATCCCCCAAAGTCATAGGCATTGCTTTTGTCCTTGGGTTTTGTAACTTGAGATCAGTAAAACCTTTGACTGAAGATGTCAGTTAGGGGGTTATAAAAGTAGATTTGAGCTTAAAAGCCTGGGTTATTACCATGGCCAAGTAGTACTAGATGACTGTGGTCTGATCACTTGAATTCAGTGTTCATATCCTGGAAACTTGAAATAGTAACACTTTCCTTTGGAAATAGGAAGGAGGGTCTATTGAAACTATATTAAGAATTGCTGTGTAACTTCAACTTACTGTAAAGATGAGAAATGCTATTCTGACCTCAATTCTAGGTCTGTATTCCCAAGCTTAGTTATGAAGTCATATTTTTCTCTTGCTTACTTCAACTGAGAGCCACTGAAATAGACTTCCTGGTTACGAATTGTCAGGCTGTGGGTGAAAGGGCATTAGAGAATTGTGGTTTGCTTGTAGGACTTTTTTTATTTTCCAAAGTACCTGTCTTAGTTAGGGTTTGTATTGCTGTGAAGAGACAGCATGACCATGGCAACTCTTATAAAAGAAAACATTTAATTGATGTGGCTCACTTACAGTTCAGAGCTTTAGTCCATTATCATCATGGCGGAAAGCAAGGCAGCATGCAGGCAAACATGGTGCTGGAGAAGGAGCTGATAGTTCTTACATCTTGACTCACAGGCAACAGGAAGTGGTCTGAGACACTGGACATGGCTTGAGCATATATGAGACCTCAAAGCCCACCTCCACAATGATATACTTCCTCCAACAAGGCCGTATCTACTTCAACAAAGCCACACCTCTTAATAGTGCCACTTCCTTTGGGCACTGTTTTCTTTCAAACCATCACAGTACCATAAAACAAATTTTAGGGATGTCTGGAATATAAAAGAGTCACAGTCATCTGTGAGTTCACCAAGCTGTCACATGGCTAAGTGACTCTGACACTCCCTCACTGATGCTCAGGTACCACTGTCCATCTATTAGGGAAGATCTAAGTATAGATGATTCGAAGTCTAAAATACCATGGAATAGAATATTTTCTCCTGAAATTAGGTGAGCAGATTTTTAATTAGTTGTTTTTTCACTACTTTACTTTTAAATTTAGGTAAAAATTTCCAGTTTTTTAGTGTATAGTTCAGTAGCATTAAGCACATTTACATTTTTTGGCTGTTCCCTCACATTTTTTTTTCTACTTGAAAGACTGAGAGCCTATGTCCCCTGTGTCCCCTGAGCAGTGATTTATTACCCCTGCAGCATACTACCCTACTTTCCATCTATGAGTTTGGCAGGAACCCCATAGAAGGAGAATCCTACAATATTTGAACTTTTGTGGCTTACCTTTTCTCTTTGCACAATCAGTTCAACTGTGTTGTGTATGTGAGAATTTCCCTTTTTTTGTTTTTTCTTTTTTGTTTGTTTGTTCAAGACAGGGTTTCTCTGTGTAGCCCTGGTTGTCCTGGAACTTGCTCTGTAGACCAGGCTGGCCTCGAACTCAACAATTTCCTTCATTTTTAAAGTTAGCATTCCACTGTGTGGAAGACAACATGCTGCTTGTCCAGTTTCCCTTTGATGGACTTGGGCTGCTTCACTCTGTGAATGATGCTGCTGTGAACATCAGCAAGTATCTCTTTGTGACCGTGCTTTCTTCTTTTTGCCAGGTCATATGGTGAGTCTATTCTTAAGTTTTGAGAAACTGTCTTTCAGAGAGACTTGTGCCATTCCTTTTACGTACTTTCCTGTAGTGCACAAAGGTTTGGGAAAACAATTCTGAGAATTCCTCTTCAACTCTGAGCTCTTGATCCCAGAGCTGTACAAGAGCAGAGGAGCACACGTTAGCTGCCCCACAAGTGGTACTTCATAGAGATGGAGGACTTTTGAAAGTCCTTCTTGGTTGTATGGCCCTCCATAATCTTCTTGAAAAAGACAGGCAAGAGGAGCTAGGTGTCAGAATGGGCAGTCCTCTCCCGTTTTGGCCTGACATCTTAATTTCCAACTCCTGCCTTGTGATATTGAAAAGCTCAAGGTCATTCATTGTAAGTGCCTTATTTTAGAAACTGTCTTCCTATAGTTGTAATTCTCTAAGTGGAATTAGAATGGACTTGATGCTTGCTCTGATTCTGACTTGATGATGCTGCAGGCAGTTTACTGTCTGTTCTCTCAGGAACTATTTAGAGTGACTAGATTTTATTTTCTATTTTTATTTTGGTTTTGTTTTTTTTTTGAGACAGATTTCTGTAACCCAAGCTGGCCTTAAACTTTTGAGCCTCCTGCCTCTACTTCCCAAGTGCTGAGCCTACAGGCATGCATCACCATGCCTGGCTCTATTTTTAGTCTTAATTGGTGGATAGTAATCACATTTATTGACTGGATTCAGCATGACATTTCAGTTCATTTATACAGTGTGTAATGATTGCATCAGGGTAATTGGTGTTTCATTGCATAGAGTGACTAAAATTTAAAACAGCATTTCTTATTATAAATCTTACTTGTTTGTTCCATGTCCAACAAGTCACACATTTCAAAAGCCACAAAGCTGTATTTATTACTTTGTTTTTGCTATGATAAAACATCATGACCAAAGCAACGTATAGAAGAAAGAGCTTGTTTTGTGCTTACAGTTCNAGAGGGTCAGAGTCCATCACTATTAAGGCAGGGAAGCATGGCAGCAAGCAGGCATGGCAACTAGAACTAGACACTGAGAGCTGGGGACTCACATCTCAAACCACAGACAGGAAACAGAGAGAGCAAATGGTAAGAGTCTTTTGAAACCTCCAAGACCATCCCTAGTGGCATATTTCCTCCAGCAAGACCACTCCTCCTAAGCATGCCCAAACAGCTACCAATTGGGGACCAAGTATGCAAATGTCAGAGAAATAGGGGACAGCTCAATCAAACCACTCACTATAGCAGCCACATCATTTTTTTTAAACTGAGATTCATACTGAATTGTCTTTTGAGCATGTTTGGTAAGTTGGTGTGTTCTGATCTTCAGGTTTATATTGAAACAATCTTCATTTGACACAGAATCTCACATGTAATCCTGCCTGGCCTGGAGCTCTTCAAAACCACACTGACCTTAAACTGGCAGTGTCCCTGCTTCTGCCTCTCAAGTGCTTTGCCTCTAAGCTCTAGGGTCATGGGTGTGACTACCACACCATCTGTCTTAATTAGAGTTTCTGTTGCTGTGAAGAGACATCATGACCACAGCAGCTCTTACAAAGGAAAACATTCAATTGAGGCTGGCTTACAGTTTCAGAGGTTTATTCCAGTATCATTATGATGAGAAGCATGGCAGCATACAGACAGACATGGTGCTGGAGAAGGAGCTGATAGTTCCACGTCTTGATCCACAGGCAGCAGAAGGAGTCTGTACTACACTGATCATAACTTGAGCGTAGGAGACCTCATAGCACATCCCCACAGTGACACACTTCCTCCAATAAGGCCACACCCATTCTAACAAAGCCACACTTCCTAATAGTGTCACTCCCTTTGAGGGTCATTTTCTTTCAAACTGACACACCAGCTTTCTTTTGATTTTTTTTTTTAAAAAGGAAAAGGTCACAAATCATAAACTATCCCAGCCTCATGTTAGAGAGCTGTTTTGATTATGTAACTTAGACTGGTTTGTGAAGGGTTTATTACCTCCTTGTGTTATGAAGATACCTGGTGCCTGAGTGAGGACCCTCCCTCATAGTGAGAGTCCTAGGGAATGCAGCAGCCCTTCTATGCACACCAGCCCAAATTAAATAGAAGGGTTTTGGTTTTGTTTGTTTTTTTAAGTGGAAAGGTTTTTGAGGGGTGTGGTGGGGGAATAAACCCTAAACTACTGTTCCAAATAAAGGAATGTTATTTTTTTTCCTGTAAACCATCTATTTTAACCAGTATTGTGAAAGATATTTAATATTGTTTCCTAAAATAAAATGCCTTAATTAGTATAAGACTGGTGATGGTACCAGTCTTACACTAATTAAGGCATCTTAGTTTTCTGTTTTTTTTCCCCATCCCCTGCTTTCAAGAAGCTCCTGTTTTATTCTTTATTCAGATATAAATGAGAAATGTAATACATCATCATATAATTTAGAGACATCTGTGCTTTGCATTCTCTAGAGATGATAGATTCGCTTCACATTTGTTAACAAGGCTTTTTGTCTGCCATGTATTCATCATCTTGCTGAGACTCCGAAGTGGATGGATTCTTCTGCTTGAGTAGAGCAGTGTTAGTGCTTCAGTCATGGTCTCTGAGGCTAGTTCCTGTCTTTAGTGAATGTGTATTTGTTTATTGCTTCCTTCAATTTCCAAAAGCCTAGAAAACCGTGAATCCAGTCAAATGTTTTATGTGTATACTTGAACTTTAAGCTGTTTCCTTTTTCTCAAACATTTTAATTTTAATTTATCTCAGTAAGTCAGAATTTATGTGGCCTTAATCTTTCTGCAGCAGAAGTACAGGCTCTGAATTCCCTCCTTCCTGTGACCCATTACTTTGTTTCAGGTTACTGTCCTACCTTTACTAAGTTGAGGATAAATAGAGGGCTACTGATGTCTCAGGGCTAAGGAATGGCTTTGGAAGTTGTCTTGATATGTGCATATTGTCACCTTTAAGTTACCTAGTGTGACAAATGTAGATGCTGACATCTTTTTATTTCTTTGCCCCAAATGTCAGCAGTAATTCATCTTCAGGCTTAAGTGAATCTCCTGAGATGAAGCTGTAACCAGAATCCTAGGCCAGAGGTCTGATAGGGATGGGCAGTGGACAGCATCCCTAAGAAATTAGATCCTGCCACTCGATTTGAGTCACTAAGGCCTTGTTGGGAAGGTGGAGTTTAGGTTTCCCAGCCCAGCATCAGGACATTGACATGAGCCTTAGATCCAGAAAGGAAACACTAGAGTAGGGTGAGAATGTGCCAGCCAGAAGGCTTGGCCAAACTGTAGTCTGGCTGCTCGCTGTCTGCAGTACTCGGGTGGTCATTCATGCGTGGGTGGGGAGAGGGACAGCCTCACTTTACATTGTGGAGTGATCTCATTATGAGGTGATCTCTGTTTCTGGAATCTATGGGAACTGCAGGTTCAGGACAATGAATGGAGAGACTTCTAGAGGCCTTTTCTGGGATTTGAGCAGGACTTTGTAAAAGCTGACAGTAAAACACTTTCACTATTGTTATGTCTGTGCCTCACCCCTGAAGTAGGATGAATTTAGGGCTAATCAACCTTGTCTCACTAATTTTAGATAGGCACTCATTCAATGAGTAGTATGCATATGTTCAGAGCTAATAAGACTCTGACCCAAAATAAAACAGACACAAACGAAAGCAAGATGCTGGGCTTCTACCTTTCTCTTAATGTTCAAATTAGGGTTTCCCAGTACCTGTTCCATAACCATAGGTAAGTCAGTTAGCAGGCAGCAGGACAGTGGTGAAGGGTCTTACCTGAAGCTTAATTGATTTTGTTGTTGAATTATAAGCTGTTTCTAAGTACACATTTAAATAAAAAAGGTTAAAAAGTAAGTCCAGTAAGGGGCAAAGAATACATACCTATGCAAATGTAAACAAAGGAATAATAGAAAAAAACAAATGTCTGTCAACAGGAACTGGATCAAAACTGGCACATCCACACTGTGAAACAACTCAGCAGTGCAGCATGGTAGCCACTGTCTAGACTGCAGCATGGAAGGTTGTCAGTACTGTGCTAAGAGAAGGAACTCCCACACAAGTGAGGCTGCATGGTTCTATTTTCAGATCAGAAAATCTGAGCCAGGTGTGGTTGCAAATGCCTTTAATCACTGCAGTTGGGAAGCAGAGGCAGGCAAATCTCTGTGAGTTCGAGGCTAGCCTGGTCTACAAAGCAAGTTCTGGGACAACCAGGACTGCATAGAGAGACCTGCTGTTGTTTGAGGGCCAGCCTTCAGCAGCTCAGGAGTTGAGGGGAGCCACGGAGTCGGTGTACTAATCACTCAATTTGACTCCTCTAAGGGAGTAAACCTTAATTCTCTGGGGCTGGGAGTGGGGCAAAACTTAACTCTCTGGGGCCAGTGAAAAGGGAAACATGCACACACACACACACACACACACTTTCAAGGTCTTTCTATCATCTCTCTTCTCTCATTTCTTTACTTAACTCTAGCCAGATGTTTCTCTTATGTGTCATTAATTTTCCCCTTACAGCTTATATACCCCAGTAAAATCTTTGAAGCAATATAAAAATTACAGTGTAGTTACATTCTATTTTTCAAGTGAATGATTACAATGAATAAAAGTAAAAAAAAAAACATCATTTTTCTACGTCCCTTACGTGTTTAAACATTTTATGTATTACAAGTGAAAAACAAATTATTCCCAAGAACCCACATACATTCATGTCCAAGCAGCTTGTTATAGATTAACAGAGTATAAGCAAGCAAGGTATTTTTCTCAGCCAGTTCTTTGACTGGCAGGCTGCATTTTGTGGTTACAAAGAAAGGATCGGTCACTTTATTATTTATCTCAAAAGGTAATCTTATAAAAAAAACTTAAAAGAATCACAAATCTAAACTTTTATATATGAAAAACCATCAGTCAGCTCTATTTTAAATCCTCATGGTGCATACCCACTCATCAACAGTTTTTTGTATCAGGAAGCTGAGGGCAGAAATGGGTACAAGGAATTAATCATCACCCTTGATCACCAACCCATCCTAGCAAGAAAGGTACATCAGCCATAATAGTCAGGGTGCCATTGTCCTTGTTTCTTGACCTCAACAAGTCCCTCATTCAATTATATGCCTTTCTAAACTTTAAATTGTTCCCCAAGATTTTCTACCTCAAAGCCATTATCAAAAACATCTTAATCTAACCTTCAGTCATTTTTTTAAAGCGTTATTTTTGCTATGATGCACACCAAAACCCATGAACACATCTCCCAATGTAAGATTAAAAGAATTTGAGCTAGCCTACCCTCTGGAACACAATTGTTTTTCTTAATCATTAACCTAAGCCACATATAGGCCACTGTATAGTCTGTACAGCTCCTCAAGAGTAACCCATATGTCCTAGCTGCGTGACACTTCCTNATTCTTATTTTCTATCCTCTGCAGCCCCTGCTTCATCAGGAGCAGGGCAACACTATATCCTATCTTTACCTATATTAATTTTTCCACTAAACTAACCTCTATCATAATCCCTTACTATATTTATTGAAAATCTTTAATCATCAAAATTCTATTTAAACTAACATTATTATTGTATAAAGTCATTACTTCACTTAAACAGCATAGCTTAAGAGGAAATCATCTTCATAATAATCCACAGGAAAAAATGCCCAGTAGAACAGCATATTTCCATGAGATAATCACACTATATTAAAGGCAGCAGGGATCCCCCAACACTCATTTCCACCCTGCCAGATACCAGAGAAAAATAGTGGCAAACATGTAAAGGCACAACACTAGCAAGAGACATTCTAGAGCCAAAGACCTCGAGGCCTTGTCTATCCGAGATTCACTCACCAGTGCCTTGCATTTTGGTGGGCTGATCTCCTGAAGTCAATTGCCACCTTCTGCTCCTCTGACATGGCCACCAGCAGAGACTCTTTCTTTAAAAAACAAACAAACAAACAAACCCAGAAAACAAACAAAAAAAACAAATAAACTGTAGGTGGAGTTTTCCTGTCAGTCCTGCAGTCACTCTCAAATAAACACACTAAGGCTTATATTAATTACAAGTGCTCATCTAATAGCTCAGGCTTATTACTAACTAGCTGTTACAACTTCAATTAACCCATTTCTATTAATCTATGTATTGCCATGTGGCTCATGGATTTACCTGTCCTACAACATGTCTTGTGCCCTCTGTGTCTCTAGGTGACTCCACTGACTCTGCCCTTCTTCCTCCTAGCATTCTCAGTTTGGCTGTCCTGCCTATACTTCCTGCCACCAGCCAGTCAGTTTTTATTAACCAGTGAGAGTAATATATATTCACAATGTACCGAAGGATTATTCCACAGCACTAAACAACAACAGCAAATAATGGAAAGTCTGGAGCTTAGAATTTAGCTCACTTTGTAGAGTGCTTACCTAGCATGTTCGAGGTTCTGGGTCTAGTCTTAGCACCATGTAATGCNTATAATCTCAGCCCTAAGGAGGGAGAGGTAGGTATTGCAGCCTGGAGTGCCAGCCTCTAGGCAGCACAGGGCTAGAAGGGAAATCCACAGTGTCGGCATAGCTAAGAAATTTCCTGTCTGGGGGGGGGTTGTGGAAAATAGACACTCACACACTCTCCTGAGGAGTTCATTCTCTTACTCTCCTCTCGAGCTGTTCTTCCTTGTTCTCTTTCCCTCCACCGCTTATATACCCCAACAAAATCTTTCAGGCAATACAGGTTTCACAAAGGGGTTATATTCCATTTCTTAAATGAATGATTATGGGTAAAGACATTTTTTTTTATCTCCCTAACATAATTAAAAGCAGGGTTATTCCAACAACTCACATGCAATATGTCTAAGCAGCTTGTCACAGAATCATGAGCAAGCAAGGAGCACATTTTCTGAACCAACCCTTTTGTTAGCAGACAGCAAAGAAAGAATCAATTTCTTTATTATCTATCTTGAGAGGTATCTTATAAGGAATTTTAAAAGAACCACAAATCTAAACTGCTGAAGAGCCCAAGAAAATGAGAAAATTGTGTATTTGTAACCTATACTTCTGAGTATATTGACCGCTTTGACCTTTGCCCTGTATTCTCCCAGGCAGGGTAAAGGCAGTTCAAACTAACTCACAACTATGTAAACATTTTGAACTAATACCCTGTAATCAGAAGTCATAAATCTTGCATTCTCTTTGGATCTCAGAGGTGCCCAAAGAGTGCCGAGTCTCTAGACATGGGGATGCCCGGTGTCGTGAATCTTCTAATTCAGGCTTAAGTCAACATTCTTGATATACTGTAAATCTCTTAGCATCAGCTCCAGTTGACACTTCCAAGATACTGTGGCACTATGATGCTTTAAATCTCAAAATGTACTTTCTGCCCTGTGTGTGACCCCTTGACCACAAGAAGAAACCTGCAGCTTCCTTTTGGGGGGCTACTGAGTCAATTTACTCTCTGTAGTCCTGACTAGTCAGAATTTCCTTCTTTTCCGTGGTGTCCCTGAACAAAAGTTGCCTCTATTTCTAGACTTCGGTGTTCTACTCCTTGTTATTTGTGCAATACCAGGACCCAACACTTACATACATAAAAACAATCAGCTGAACTTTGAATCTACAGGGTGCATACCCATATCAGCAAGTTAAGGTCAGGAATGGGTGCCAGGAATTAATCATCCATCAGCTAGCAATAATTGTATTTATGTAGCTAGCTGTTTTGTATTTATGACTCTAGCCTAAATTAATCAGACAGCTTAGCTATTTGTCCTTGTGAACTATAGATTGTTTTTTTGGGATAGTTTAATCTTAAAAACCATTAGCAAGGCATCTAGTCTAATCTAAACTTATTTTGAAGCTTTGTTTCAGCTAATGGTGCACACCAAAATCTGTGACTGCATCTTTTCAGCATTAAGAGAATTAGAGCCAGCTTGGCTCCTGGGGAGAATTCAGTTGTTTTCCTTAATCAGTAAACCTGAGCTGTGATCTAAAGCAGCTCCTAGGTGGAACTCATAGGCCTTAGTTATGAAGCATATCCTGTGTCTATTTTTATTCATCAAAACTCTGTAGAAGCTAACATTGTTATATCAATTAGATAGTACAGCTTAGGGAAGAATCATCTTCTTGACAATCCACAGATAAAAATGCCCAATAAATTGGGATGTTTTCTTGAGATAAACACACTACATTACAGGCAGTGGGCTTCTTCCCACATTCACTCACACCATGCCACATACCAGGGAAAGATTGCAGCAGCAAACACATAAAGGCACAGCAGAAGCAAAAGACATTGTAGAGTCTGTGATCTCGTAGCCTTGCTTAAAATGAGATTGACCCATCACAGAGTTTTCATCCTGGTGACACCTTGAACTTCAATTGCCACCTACTGCTCCTCTGACATGGTCACCCACAGGCAAGAGGATTAGAAGTTCAGTGTCATCACTGGCTATATAACAAGTTCAAGGCCAGCCTGGGCTATATGAGACTATGGATTTAAAAAGTAGGGGGAGATGGGAATCTGGAAAAGGCAAAACTATATGGACAGAGAGGCCTGTTGTTGCCAGTGCCTGTGGTGAAAAGGAAGCCTTTACTATAAGGGGTGTAGGTGTCTGAAAGGGTTGGAAATGGTCTGTATCATTACTTCAGTGGTGATTACATGAAAGTATAAGTTTTTCAACATTCACCATGTTGTACACATTTAAAATTGGTGATGGTTATTATATAAGTTATGCTCCAAATGAAAACAATGGATAAACATACCCAAGGGTCTCACCTTGAGTCAACCTTGAGTTCCACTTCACCTAGGGAAGTAGCCTTTTAACCTTCTCATTTGGAAAGTCTTGGCAGGGGGCAATTTTTAAAATTATGTTTATTTATTTACTTATTTATTTTGTGTTGTATGTATGTGAGTGCATAGGTGGAAGTCAGAAGGTCACTTGTAGGAGTCTCTTTTTTCCTTCACTGGGTAGGTCCCTGGAATTGAACTCAGTTTTTCATGTGTGGTGGCAAACATCTTTACCTACTGAACCATCTTGCTGGCTCTGGAAAAGCTTATTGTTAACAAGATATTAATGGTCTGTGTTTTTATGGTGACTCTTTAAAGTGAGGATCCCTAAACTGTGTTTTCATGGAACAGTAAATGATCCATTACTTTATGATCTCATTGCATTTTTGCCTTTTCTTTACCTCTTTCCCAACCTAGAAAAACTAATCGAGGGACTCAAATCTCCTGATACTTCTCTTCTGCTCCCTGACCTCTTGCCTATGACAGATCCTTTTGGCAGCACTTCCGATGCTGTGATTGGTAAATTCCCTGTCTTTTTCTTCAGTCATGCCTGTTATACATGTATGTGGGGGGGGGTAGCTCTGGTATGGGGAGTGGGTGGAGGGCAGAAGTCCCCTGAGGCCTCTGTAGCCCTGGTGCATGGTTCGAAGCCAGCAGTCAAGGCTGTTGCCCCGTTTCTGCTAGTCCAAATGAAGTGTCTTTCTGCTTTCTGTGTGTATAACCTGTAACTCTGGTCTTTGCTGATGTCCTGTGATTTCTCCAGTAAATTTCTTATGAATAAGGAAGAATATGGGGAAACAAAACCTTTGTGAAAACAGTCAGTTTCTAGTTGGCCCTGGGAGCTTTGCTGAACTTAATAGACTTGGGCTGATTGTTCTTTAGAAGGTCAGTGCTTGTAACAAATACCCATACCAGGAAGTCTGCCTGGCAGTTCAGCCCATAACAGACGAGGCAGTCTGCTTACTCCATTAGTATTTTTTATGCTGTGTAAGCAAAACGTATAAACTGTCTGGACTCCTGGAAGGTTCAGTCACAAGAAATGCTAGCACTCAGGAATGCCGTGGCTCCAGAGAAAGCTAGGCCTCCATCTGTGAAGCATCACAATGTGCATCACTTCCCTGCTCCATCATGGGACAGGGTGGGGTACATTTGAGGGTTGTATATTGGATTGGAGGAAGTTTACCCCAAGTCTGACCCATTAAAAGGGGTAAATTGCCCAAACTAATTTTGAATGAAGCTGTTTTGGTCATCATTGGCTTTTTGAAGTAGGGCATCACTGTGTAGCCTGGCTAGCCTCAGACTCATAGCAATCCTCTTGTCTCAGAAACCTCTGTAGTTGTTGGATTACAGGTGACTGTCTGGAAGCCGATCTTTTCTGACATGGAAGAGTTTGCTGCTTGAAAGTTGCTTGTACCCCACACTTATTCGTAGGACCTGGTGATCATTGCACTTTCCTGGTAGTTAGCCTTGTACATGCATGCTCAGTCATCAAAGCCCAGACAGTAGCAGAAATAAGGTCACAGGCTGTGCTCTGCAGCTTGCCTGAGACTTGTGGAAGCAGCCCTCCACAGGTGTTCCTGAGCAGCATCTGACTTCTTCCTTTTCTTACCCTTTCCTCTCCACTGTTAATGCCCCGATATAAAAGAAAAGGCTGATGTTGCTGTTGAGAGTCTCATACCTGGACTGGAGCCGCCTGTTGCCCAACGCCTCCCATCTCAGACGGAGTCTGTGACCTCGAACCGCACAGGTCAGTCAGGGTCCATGTAGCTGCAGAGCTGGTCGGTGCAGTAGCCTCAGAGCAGGGCTTCACACCTGTGACAGATGAACCTCTTTTTATTTGTATTCTGGTTGGTTTTATAGTGGATGCTATGAGTTGTTCTTACAGTCCTGGCTTCTAGATGTTGAGTGTGTCCTTGTGCTGAAGAACTGAGTACTTTTTGGAGCCATGTTTTTCCTAAGAGTGACTCCTGGGCTTGCTCTGATTACAGAATTTTATTATTCGATATTCTTTTCCCAGGTCTGGGGATATAGCTCAGTGACAGAGTGCTTGAATATCAATCAATCCCCAACACCAGAAAGAAAAAATGATTCTCTTCACTGGTAGCAGGTTCCCTCTACCTCTTTAACACAAGTCCGCTCAGATAAGTGGCTGCCATAACCCTTCCAGCTGTTACGCAGACATGTCCTCCACTTCACTGTACACAGTCCTGGCATCTGGATCTATGGAGCTCATCTCCTGCTGTTGATACTCTTTTCCAGATCAGGGCTTCACCATCTAGATGTGATTTTCCTTTCGTTCGTAGGCAGAATTGAAATCGGTCTTGGATCCAATGTTGGTTTTGCTCTTATTTGAAAATTTCAGTCTTTGTACAAGTCATTAGCCACACGCAAACAAATGTGATTGCATTCATCTTAGTGAGTCCTAATTACCTTGATAAGATTGTCTGATTGTCTGCCTTAGGGAGATAAGAAACTAATGCTTGTGGGGAAAAAAAATCANCCCAAAGGCAATGTGGTTCCTCTTGTTTTCACTCATTGGATGTTTTCTCCTAGGAAACACTCTCTACGCAAATGCTTCATCTCTGAATTTTACCTCCCCCAATTCTTTACATGAAAGAATATACTATGTTCAAAGGATAATTCACATTTAAAGTATAATAGGAAGAGGCATTTTGAATGACAACTTGGGAATGTCATGGAGGGTTCCTTCCTGAGAGTTTCAGCACTTCACTTAGTAGTAACTTTCTTCCTGAGTGGGGAAAAGTTAAGTGAAACTCTAGTTACAAAGTCCTTTTTCCAAATAGTATTTTCTGAGAACTGGGTTGTTAAATTATATTGACATTGGAATCACAAACTTGTTTGACCAGCAGTTTCTGAGCTAAAAATCTTACATTTATGTTTTCTACCAAGTAGAATCTAGGATATATGTTTTTGTGGTTAGAAGTTCAGAGAGCTTAACATGTTTCTTTTGATTTTCTTTCTGCATATGTACAAACCTTGGCTTGTACATATGACCTGTAAATACAATAATTTGAAAGTCAAGATATAACCTCACAGTATTGTTGTATGCTGTTTAATGCCACCATTGCGGGGGACGCTGGGAACTGGACTCAGACTCTCTCACTGGGGAAGACTCTCTGCTTGACTGCGCCCTGCTTTCTAACCCCACTGCTGACCTTCTGGAAGAGTTCGCCCCCATAGCACTCTCTGCTCCTGCTCATAAAGGTAAAGTCTTTCTTGGGCCCACATGTATCCTGGGGAGTTCCCCCTACCAAAAGTCTTTCTTAATCAAGTGTTCAAGCTGTCCATTTCTATGGAAAACATGGGTTTGTATCCTTAGCCACTGTTACAGTTCTTCTCCGAGTAGTTAATAAGCCCTAGCAACTACAGAGAGGTGCAGGGATCACTTTCTGACAAGAACTAGGATACAAATAGTCCATGTTACCTTTGAGAGCCACGTCCCTTAAGGCAACCACATAGATGGGTGAGCCAGCTGATCGATTGTGATTATGAATATGATACTCATTGGCCTTAGAAAGTGAAGTCATTTCATCAAATCTGATTCAAGGTTTTTGAATGTAAAGAAACACATCCCTCAAAAATCATTCCTCAAAAAGTGAACTTGTAAAAGTTTTGAATATTATTTCGCCTTTGAGTCATAAGTAATTACTGAGTTTCTCACTCTAACCTGCCATTTTCACTTCTTCGTCTTGGCGTGATCTGGCTTGAGGTTTTTCAGNCAGAGTAGCTTGGGTTGGGTTCTGAGGTCTGTTGTGGTGATAGCTTGCTTGCATGTGGCAGGCTTGTTTTTGTGTTTAAGGAGTATTAGAAAATGAACAGGTTAGTCCCTTTCCAAAGGAAATTCAAGAAGAAAGCCTCCAAAGATGACTAAAAACAGTGAGCTCATGGGTAGCAGTGATGATAGCTGGTTTTGTTTTACAACTGGCACAGGAAGTTACCTATATAGACATCAATGGCTGGCAGGAGTGTGGTAGCAATGTGTAACCACAGAGAAGCATTGTCTGCCATATAAGTGCTCAGCTAGCATTTGCTGGGGGATAGCTTTAGTTAGAATGGAGAGTAATTTGGGGGTGGTGGCACATGCCTTTAATCCCAGCACTGAGAAGGCAGGGACAGGTTGATTTCTGTGAGTCCAGGGCAACTGGGCTACATGTGAGACACTGTCTCAAACAAAGCAAAAGAACAGCAACCACCAAAAAAATGGGGGAGGAGGGTAGTCTAAGGAACTTAGGTTGGTGGTCTTTTGTACCCCAGAATTCTGAGTTATTTAAGTCTTTTTTTCACAGAGAGGGAGTCTTGGCATTTTGCTTGCCTTGTACATACTGGTTACTTCTCTTCCATTGTTGGTTTTGGGTCATGGGGTCAAACTCAGGACCTTGCACTTGCTAAAGCGCACTCTGCTGCTGAACTGTGCCCCAGCCTTCTAGTGTTTGAGGTGGTGTTAGTCAGGCCTCTGTTGACTCAATAAAGATAGTGACACTTCAGAGATAACTTCACAACTGTAATTATGGTCTTCTACAGAGTAGAGAATTCTTCTAAGAGCCCATTTCTTAACCATTTATGAAATCTTAACATTGTAAGTTCTAAAAGTTTTTACTTCTATATACCTGTATTTTCTAGTTTTCTACTTTTATTTCAACTCACAAAAATAAGTGCTTTCACCTTTAAGGACAGTGATTGTTCATAGTTGAGGGCTTAGTGCCTCCTTTCTATTCTCTCATTTGCTAATCTCTTCTTCTGTTGTTTCTGCTTGTGTGCTTGCATTCTGTATTAAGCTGCAGAAGATAGTAATCTCATCTCAGGTTTCGGTGTTGCTGAGGGCTCGGAAAAGGTGGCAGAAGATGAGTTTGACCCCATTCCTGTACTGATAACCAAAAACACACAAGGTAAGAAAGAGGCTGGAGAAAAGAGAAGAGCTTGACATCAGTTCTCATCAAAACACTGTCCCTAGCCTGCATGGTGAATGGGAGCATCGCCATTTGAAGGACACTGGATGATGACAGTTAGTGTAGGCTGGACTAACATGAGAGGCAGGTGGAGAGGCTGATCTATATAGCTTAAAACCTCATTGACTCGGGGTTTATTTAGAGAAGAGTTAGTTTTTATGAAATGTCAAGCTAAAAAGAAAGTGTTCTCTAGTTGGTAGAAGCCTGAAGATATATGTCAGAAGTGTTGAACATTTTTATCATAATTAGAAAATCTGTAATAGATGATCTTCCTAGAGACCTAACAGTGGTATTTTGGTGTCTGCTGCATCAGTAGACTTTATGGACCATTCTTTTCCTCTTTGGTGGATTGGATCATTTGAGCATGCACAAAACACTAAAACACACCACCTATTTATTTTTAAAAGCATGTTCTTATTGCAGTATCCTAATAACTAACTTTCCCCAAAGCAGAAATTGATCTGTACTTTATAGGGAGATGGCTTGCTGTTGGTAGGCTAGTGGACAGCCAGAACTTCTTAGGTAAACAAGTTTGTTTGAACCAGCAGTATCTTTGCAATGTCCTGCCTCTACTATGGTGTACATGGAGTGAACTTCTGGTGGGAGGTAGTGGCTAGTTAATGGTTATGTTTAGAAATCAACATGTAAGATTTTTTAAATGTGGAATGTTGCTTCTCTGGATTTCTTTGTTTTTCTTTTTTCTCCTTTGCTTGCTCTGCACATCTAACCCTAACCCTCTGTGTTTTGTACTGAATCCTATCTTTCCACTTCCAGGTGGGCACTCTAGAAACAGCAGTGGGAGCTCTGAGTCCAGTCTTCCCAACCTAGCCAGGTCTTTGCTGCTGGTGGATCAGCTCATAGACCTGTAGCCGTGAGCCAGTAGCAGACGCAGTTCTGTAACCTTCATGCCGTAATACACATTTTCATTACGGAGTTATGAGAAAAATGATTTTTTTTAAAAAATCTGCAAATAAGGGGCCTTCAAGCCCCTTTCTCCTACCCCTTGCCTTCTCCTATAGAAATGATAAGGAAAGAAAAATCTCTGACCCTCCAGATCCGTTCCTTGGCCGGCTCCTCTCGTTAGTTTGCTGTGTTTTCTCATTCCCCATCTTCAATAGCATTATCTTAACTCAAGCGCTAGCTGCCCTGAGCTTCACCTCTGCTGGAATCCACTCACAGAAGCTTGACTGTCACTGACCTTTGATGGACACTTTGTCTCAGTCTTGCTAGGAATGGCCCCATGACAGTCCTGTAGCCTGTCTCCCAGATGCTGATGAATGTGTGTCCATTCTTGCTTTTTATCCTGATGCAGTATCATGAGGATATGGCAGCTATGGCTGGTCTTATCCCCAGGCAATAGTCTGGAGACAGGTGTGCAGTTTAAACAGTGCAAAACTAATACGATATGTTTGTGAAGAGAAATTGGGCTCAGCTCTAGCCAGCCAATTTTAACCTTGTTTGGTAATAGACTGAGCCAAGGGATCTTACACCCATGCCACCTTCCCAGCTATCTAGTTTGTCTGGCTATCTGGTATCCATTGAATTGTGATTTCTCAAATCTGGAGGCGTGACTGCAAGTGCTTGAGATCCTTGAATAAATGCGTCTGTGATATAAATACCAAGCATTGCCATCCTTCCATGTTACCTGGCCCAAGCTGGGATCTCAGAATTAGACCAAAACGAGACAGTGGTGGGAACATGATACCTTTTACTAGAAGACTTTTCATGGGGGGTGGATGGGGAAGGGAAGGAATTGTAGCAGAAACAGATGTATTTTTCTTGTGATTTTTTTATTTTGAATCAAATATTGTAAATTGTGTATAAATGAAGATGCTGAATAGTTCTGTTTCCACTTGGCATTTCAAGTCTGACATCAGGTGTCTGTACAGGGTTTTGATCTCTTTCGCTTGTATAACCACATAGCAGTCCTACAGTGTAACACATGGAACTGTTTTAAATAGAGTGTATGTCTTGCTCTAAGCTTTCAGCAGGCCTTTGTCTCTGTAGAACAAGCATGTTGTTTATTTTCAGATAATCAGAAATCAGTGTGCTGGGCACAGTTTGACTGTGGCTACTTCCCTTTTCTCTGGTGTTTAAATAGAAGGCTGAAGCTGATGGAATATGTGCAGTTGGCTTTCCTTGGCTTCCTAGAGTTAAAAGACCAAACAAAGAGTAGTACTTCACTAACCTTAGACTATTGTTCATAGAATTCAATAAAGACCCTGCACTCCCCCTACAACAGAGGGTGCTCTCCCAGTCACCCTCTGTGTACTTCCTCATCAAGGTGTGTTTCATTTCCTTATGTGGAGAGCGGAGAGCACTTCTGTAAAGTCACCCTAACTTAGAAGAGGAGTGGGCACAAAGAACCCCCTTTCTTGAGTGCCGTCCTCCAAGGTTGGAAGGGAAACTCTTAAGTTCATCAGATTTGTACAAATAAAATCCCAAGTCTATTTGCTTCTTCTCTCCTACTACTTTGTTTCTTGCTCACATTTGCACTTTAAGTGGTGGGGAACCAGCAGCAGCGCGAGCCTGCCAGCAATGCCCTCTGGAGGGCCACCGTTGTCTCCAGAATGTGACAGCAGGAGGAGTGGACACTCATTCTTCCTTCTGATTTAAAATCCTTCCGGGGCCAGCTGAACCTAAATGAGCTGAGGAAAGGCCTCTGCTGGAAGAGATGGTTTCCACAGGTGAGCGAGGCACGGTGTGCAGCCAAGGATGGAGGAGATGTCACCAAGAGCTCTCCACAAGTGGGCTGCAGGGAAGCAGGACTTGGTTGACCCCTTGGTGGACAGGAAATGGTTGTGTCCTCTTTCCTGGACATAGAAAGAATGTATAAACTAATGAAGGAAATGTTTATTTTTAAATAAGGCTAGTGTTTTAGGTCTGTGTTTTCATATTTTTTTTCTCATGAAAATGTTAGCAATATAATGAAATGTCTACTTTCTCAGTTTAATTGCAGCTATGAAGAGTGCTGTCTAGAAATTAGGTTAAGTGTCTCTAAACCACTCCTTCATGTGTCACCCGTAATTATATTGAGATATATTGTGTAGTCACTTGGCTCAGTAAGGCTTAATGGAGACACTAATGAAAATGAACCGACTCTCACCAAGGAAGATGGTAAAGCCTGGGTAAGATAACAAGAGACCTGGGCTGATCCTTCAGGAGTAAAGCTTCAGCGGGCAGAGCTATTTTTCTGTTGAGAAATACATTCTAGTGACTGGGTCAGCGCAGCCTTCCTTTGCATCATCCTAAGCTGAGGGAGTGGCTTGGGAAGAGCATCATGTGTGAACTGGAGATGCATAGAACAAGACTGAATTTTATGAGGGGCTGCAGAGACTGTCCACTAGTCCATTTACTTCATCTCTGATAAAGGCAGGGTGGTGAGAGAAGGAGCCGGGGCAGCTCAAACTTCTGGGACCTCATCCAGACCCTGGCTTATGACCTTGAACAGGCATTTTACCCCTCAGAACTGATGTTGGATTTTTACACAGGATGGTTTTGGATAGATGATGTTTGAGACAGTAGAAGCATAGCATTGTTATGCTGTTGTATTTAGAAGGACTATGAAGGATCATATAATCTGGATGTCCTTCAGGTAACTTCTATGCTCTTGCCATTCCTATAGCTTTCTTCAGCATTTACTCACAGAGGATTAGAATGAGCAATATTTAATCTTGTTGCTACTTGCTGGTTACCTGAATAAAAGCCCACATCATCGAAAGCTTGGAGATAGATTTTCCTTCTGTAATATTAAGCACACACAACCTTACCTATTATAGTAAAACAGAATCCAGAGACTTCTATTATTTCAATCTGTGTAATCAGGAAGTTGCCATTAAAATATGGGCAAATACAATGTGCACATTTTTTATTTGATCTTCTCTCTGCTGAGTGGAAGTAATTACTGTACCAGAAAGTATCAAAAATTGGTATTTCCCCCTAGATAACCAAATTTAATTCCCAAAGTTTCTAAAAATATGGTCCTCATAGGAGATGAGGTTTAAGCGGTCACTTCTAAGTAGTATTGTAATAGTTACAGAGATTTCAGAAGTAGACAGATCAGAAATGTTTCGTGTGTTTGATTGTTCCCCCTGGAAGCATCTAATTTTGCTTGGGAAGTGAATGCTGACCCTAGCAAAGCAGGCCAGTGTCATCTGAGTCGTTCTCAAACTCTTGTCCTTAGACATAACATCTCCAGATAAGGTAGCAAGAATATGGCTGTGTTTTCTCAGTAGCCTCACTCACGGCATCCACAAGTCTTCTTAGGTTTTCTCTCTGACACCTCTGCCTCTGAGTAACACTGAGTATTCCAAAATGCAGAGCCATTCTGATAAGATGAAGACTTTGAAATTCCACAGGCACTTCCTAGAGAAGACTTCATAGCCAAGAGAGATTTCCCCAGCACTGAGAAGGGGGAGGTTTGCAGTCCCCTGGTCTTTAGGAAACTTAAAGATGCAGGTTTTAAACTCCTCTGATAGAGGTTGTCACTCTGCTTGTTGGCATATCACCTTGGACTTGGCTCCTCCTGATCAGATTGGAATTCTAGAACTTGGATTTCTAATAATTGGAAGAAAACAAACCCAAAAGGGAATCTGTTTTTCTTAAGATACGATATTTTTGCAATTCTCATTCCCTGTACTTCTCCTGATAAGTGTCTATTTTGATTCAAACCAACATAGTCTTCTCCCAGGTCAAGATTAGTTTTGTCTTCAACCGTGCCCTGGGAATGAGGGGACCTTTGCGATGGGGGTGGCGGTCCATGCTCAGTGAACAAATGAATGCTAGTGACACCTTGGGTCAAGCTAATGTCTCCTGTGACAAGGTTCCTCTGGCATCAAGAGTCTTTACCCTTCCTGGTCTGCAAGATGACTGCATTCTGTTGCCACTGACATGGAATTTGGGGTTGTGAATGACAGCATCACCCAGAACACTGAGTTAAGCAAATCAGAGGCTGCCTGACAGAATGTTTAGAGTGGAGTGTTTAGAGAAACGCTTCAGATACTGCAAGCTAATTTATATCCCTCTCTAGAGACTAATTTTACCAGTGCAAAATTAGACCTTTCCATTCCACAATGATAATGTTCCCCAAGTTGGATGTGCTTGGCTTTTGTGAACTATATGAATCCCAGATGGCCTCCATTTCAGTCTGTAACAAGATAGCCTATGTAGTTTCTCCTGGGTTTCCTTTCACTTAGTGGGAGGGAGGAGGCCTGGAGGCTGCTTGGGTAATGCTAACTCATGCAAAGTTCCCAAAGGGTGACAGTTGCTAGGAGGGAAGTCCTTCCTTGGTTCTCACTTTGATGCAGTGTCCTGAATTCACGTCTGTGGGTATTCTCTTCTGCCTTGTTGTACATGCCTTTGTCATCTGGATGGATTCTTACCTTAGGTCTTTAACTTGTCTTCCCCAGGGAAGCAAAGCAAAATGATGTAATGAAGCTATCTTGTGCAGTAAAATGTGAAAAATGAACACTGCTTTGCAAGTATTGTATAAATAAGTCTGTAAACAAATTTCTTATGTAAACATACAGAGGAATAAAGCTTTTATCTGTTCAAATGAGTGCATGATGTTTAGATGTATAAATAGTTTAAGGTAGCTGTTATATTCCTCCAGAAGGACTTGAGCACATAATTTAGTGGCTGCAAATACCAGTGGACAAGAAAAGTGTGGGCAACTGTACAAGATGTCCTGAGGAAGGTATAGTGAATGCACACCTGTGCAAGATGTCCTGAGGAAGGTGCAATGAATGGACACACCTGTGCAAGATGTCCTGAGGAAGGTGCAGTGAGTGCACACTTGTGCAAGATGTCCTGAGGAAGGTGCAGTGAGTG
>LZPO01017293.1:1080148-1090279 GCA_001675575.1 Neotoma lepida | reverse complement strand
ACCCAGCCACTTTCTGCAGGGGTGGGGGTGGGGCACGGCTCCAGATCTTGCTTTCCTGGCAGGAGCAGGTCTCAACATGAGAACCTCCTGGCCAGAGCCTGACGGTAGCACAAACTCATGTCTAGGCGAACAGGAAGCACNTTGAAGAAGGTGGAGTTCAGCAAAGCTTCCTTGGCACCTGGGCTTTCCCCTCCTGCCCTTCCCACACACACCCACAGACTCAGCCAGGCCTACCCAGGGTTCCTGGACCTTGCTTGGCTAGCTAGGAGGGGATCCCCCTCTCCTCCCATGCCATAGATAATATCATGATGACCCAGCAATCGAGGCTCAGTCACACCACTGAGGAGAGGCAGGTCTCTCAGATTACACCCAGGCTTCCTGACAAAAGAAACTGTCGCAGCAGCAAAACCTCCAGCCCAGAGTTATCAGGGCGACTCCTCCTTCTCCTGCCTCCACCCCTCCCTCCCCGAGAACACCGCTCAGGACTGTCTTATGCATCATCTGGCGAAATAATGTCTCAGAACTATAAAGTGCTGATGGTGACAGGGTTATGCTTGACTGGCCCCAGTCACTCCCTCCCACCTTTCCTGCTCAGGGTGCAAGGAAGCCCAGAGGGAGACAGCCCAGGAATGCCTAATGGGGCGATGAGCATCTTGCCATGGGAATGTAGGGTACAGTACAGAATCAGGGGTGGGGGCTGCTCAGAGGGAGAATTGAGCCAGAGAGCTGACACCAATAACAAGTATGAGGAAACTGAACTCAGTCAGTCTAACCAGGCCCCTGAAGGTCACTGGCAAACCATGTACCAGGGTGCCATTTGACTACTAACACTATTTAGATGGCTAGGGTGTGGTAGCATTGAAGCAGGGGTTTTTTAATTGGTAGTGTTACTGTTTTTTAGTTCTCTGCACACAAGTGCTTCTATTACTCTAATGCCTGCCCCAGAACACACTGTGCAAGACCACACTGCTGCAGAGTGGTGAAAGTGGGATTAACCCGGTCCACCTGACTCCATCATCTGACTCAAGCCTTCCTCCCTCTCTGCTGTCCTTCCTGCCACCCCTCTGGCTCCTCCCCTGTCCACCTCCAGGGGGGTTCTCTTGTCCCCTTCCCATTCTCCTGTGACTCTTTGCCTGGCTTTAGAGATGTCCAGATCCCTTTCCTCCAAGCAGGCAAACTCAAACTCCAAGAAGCAAAAGCTCTAGAAAGTCTGGATTCATCCTGTGAGCGCTCACATTTCTGTGCCCCTGATGTCTNCAGGGCCACATCTGTCCACACTGAAGGCTGGAGGCTCCTCTTCCTAAAATACCCTCACAGCCAAATGCCCAAATGCCCCCCCTCTCCTTTCTCTGCTTTGTCTTTCTGCTTTTAACCTTTGAAATGCATTCACTCATTCAACAAAACCCAACAGCATGCCTACCTATACTCTCCCAGCTTCCAGTGCGGGAGACATATGATAGCGTTGCTAGCTCTCCCGACAGGGCAGAGAGATGATAGAAATATGAACAAAGACATGAGGGAGTTGACAGAGCTGTTAGAGGTGAAACAGCCTGAGTGGTAAAAACAGCAAGTGAAAGCCCAGATGTGGTGGCACATGCCTTTAGTCCCAGTACTCTGAGGAGGCAGAGGCAGGCAGATCTCTGAGTTCAAGGCCAGCCTGGTCTACAGAGTGAGTTCCAGGACATCTAGGGCTACACAGAAAAATCCTGGCTTGTAAATGAACAAACAAACCCAGAAACAGCAAGCGATAAATGTCTGCAGCAAGAGAGTCCCTCCTAAGTGGTAGGCAAGCAGGAGAGGCTGGGGCAGAGTGGGCAATGGGGCAGTGGAGGTAAGTACGGTCAGCAAAGGGATGGCAGAGGCACTGCAGAGACGCATTGGCTCTGAAGATCCTCAGCAAAGAAATGGCATGCTTTAACAGGCCCTTGAAGGACCCCTTGACCAGGGTGAGAATGGTCTGAAGAGATAAAAGCCAGAGACATCCCAGGAACGTGAATCAGTAGACCCAATGAGAAGCAAGCAATGGGCTCCAGCTGGCACGGCAGCATGGAATAGTAAGACGCATGTGGGGTCCAGATTGTGAAGGTAGGTGTGTGGTGGATG
This sequence comes from Neotoma lepida, assembly GCA_001675575.1. Lineage (NCBI taxonomy): Eukaryota > Metazoa > Chordata > Mammalia > Rodentia > Cricetidae > Neotoma > Neotoma lepida. Next base: position 1,088,176 of record LZPO01017293.1, on the reverse strand, counting down.
GAGTGAAACACTGAAACACAGAGAAAAAAAAGATTCCAAGACTTATCACTTGAGCTATTGTAGAGACAGTGAGCCTGGCAAGCAAGAAATATGAAGTAGAAAAACTTAGGGGAAGCTCAAGATGCATTGCTTGAGGTGCCTATTTGGTATCTAAATGTAGATATTGATTAAAATACATGCTTGGGGATCTGGAGAGATAGCNCAGTGGTTGAGAGTATGTACTGTTCTTCCAGAGGACCCAAATTCCATTCCTACCATCCACACTGAGCTCAAAACTCACTATAACTCCAGCTTCAAGGGATCCAGCATCCTCTTTTGACCTTCCTGGGTACCTGAACTCCCTTCCACACAGAGATACATACACAGGTACATGTTAAAAATAAAATAAATCTTAAAGAGGACGATAGAATGCAGGGGTAGTCTGAGGTGCAACTATGCATTGGTGCTCACTGACAGGCAGAGTATTTAAAGCCCTGAGTCTGTATGATATCACCAAGGTATGACCATAGGCAACAATGAGAAACAGTCAGAGGACTGACCCAGGGACACTGGGTACATAGAGCTCAGAGATGTGACTGGCTAAGAAGATTCAGAAGGAATTGGGAGAATACAGTGTCTNGAATGAACAGAAGACGGTGTTTGGAAGGTCAAGGTATGTGGATTGTGTCAAGACACTGCTGATGAGTCAAAGGGAGTGAGGGCTGAGGANACCATGGGGGTCAGCAACAGAGGCCGCTGGGGATCTTTATTGGAAGCATTCTCCTGCTGTTTATTTTCCTTCTCCCTCTTTAGACAAACAGCTGACAGAAAAAAATAATGCTGGCCTGAGTAGGTTTCTCATAGAAAAAGTGCTGATGTAACTTGATATATAGATATATATATATATATACACATATATACATATATACATATATGTATAGTATATATGATATCTATGTCATATGTATATCAATATGTATATCTATAATAAATATGCCTCAAGCATTCAAGCAAACATCTGTTTCCCCAAGCTTAAAACAAGGCCATGCACTAGAATGTAAAAGGTGAGCAGGAACTTGGAGTCCTGAATATCTATAATATTGCCAACTGTGATCATCTCCACTGGCTTAGGAGGCTTCATTTTGTATCCAGTGCTTACAGCCTTGTCTCTGGAACCCAACCAAAGAATTATGAATGATTCAAGGAACCTGTGAGGGGAGGGCTGTAACTCAGCTCCAGGATACACCTGGGGGTTGAAGGGGGAAGCTCCAAGTCACGTGGCTAACTTGTCATACACTATCTGGGACAAAGTAGACACCGAAGAATAAAGCTCCTTTGAGAGTCTTGAATCAGAAATGTGTCCACATCAGGCCAGATGAGCTCTGCCATAGAATCAGCCCCTGTAAACAACCAACCCATGAAGAGTAGATAGGAACTGCAAAGGGCCTCTGAGCATTGAGTCTATCTGCAGAGATGCATCGAGCTGTGTTCTCTCTGCAGGATTTCTTCCTTGGAGCTGTGCATACCCTGTCTCCTGCGCACAGCCCCTCCTGCCTTGAGAGAATGAGCTCTGGATATCCACGTTCCTCCAGAGCTACTGGCTGGAACTGTTAGCATTGTAACTCTCTGGTGGTTAGCCACACTTAGAGTGGGGGAAAAAAAAGCCTTCGGATTTATGAGAAAAGCAAATTAATGTCCCCATAATGGCAATTGTGGTGGACTTATAGGGAAAATAAGACTATAATGTTTATGTGTTTATATGTTTTTAATGTTTATAGGTTGCCTGCTCCAGCCCACATCCTGATGAGAATAGGTGTGCCTGAATTAGTTCACTGTGAAGGACGTTATAGACATGAAGAGTTTCTGCTAACTACCCAAGCTCATAAATGCCTTTAAATGGCTTTTTTTGTTTTTATGAGGCCAATCCTCATGTCCACACACACATAAAAGAGGTGAGAGGGATCCACTAGCCTCACAGAGACACCCAGCTCCAGCTCACCCTACTCCACATTGCTCTTCAGCTGTCACCCACAAAGCCACCATGTCTTGCCGATCCTACCGAGTCATCTCTGGTCATCGGGTGGGCAGTTTCAGCTCTTGCTCAGCAATGGCCCCTCAGAATCTGAACCGCTACCGGGCCAGCTCTGTCTCCTGCAGGAGTGGGTCTGGCTTCCGTGGCTTGGGTGGCTTTGGTAGTCGGAGCGTCATCAACTTTGGATCATCCTCACCTCGGATAGCAGTTGGATGCTCCCGTCCTATCCGCTGTGGAATTGGCTTTGGAGCTGGCAATGGGATGGCCTTTGGCTCTGGTGATGGGAGTGGAGTTGGTCTAGGCTTTAGGGCCAGCAGTGGTGTTGGCCTGGGGTTTGGAGCTGCCAGTGGCCTTGGCTATGGTTTTGGCGGTCCTGGCTTTGGCTACAGAATTGGAGGAATTGGAGGTCCATCAGCCCCCTCTATCACAGCCGTGACTGTTAACCAGAGCCTGCTGACTCCCCTCAACCTGGAGATTGACCCCAATGCCCAAAGGGTGAAGAAAGATGAGAAGGAACAGATCAAGAGCCTCAACAACAAGTTTGCCTCCTTCATTGACAAGGTACCTTGCTGGCTAATCCCTGGGATAGGCACTGAGAGTAAGGGGTGCTAGGGTGCTCTTCCATTTCAAAAGAGCTGAGGGTTTGAGCCATTGCTTTTGACCCCAAGTACTTCAGGCATCTGACAAAGGCATTGAGGCATGGATGGCTTGTAGATTGTTCTGCACTGAGGATAGACAAACCAGAGGAACTGTTGCATGGTGAGACAGACTAAGATGCTGGCCACAGTTTCTGGAGAAAAGGAAGATGATCCAGCCAAATCTACGGGGATACAGGCAAACCAAGCCCTATTTCTTGATTACTTAGAAATGTCTCCTACACAGGTGGTGACTTCAGCCAGGTGTTCTATTAACTCATACTTAAAATATTTCATCCTTTAAGATCACGGTGTTTCCAAAGGAGATTTTCGTAGTTCCTGAGACAGATGGTCTTAATCATTCAGCCTCAGGAGAGAGAAGAGAGTGGAGTGATTTTCATGTAAAAGACAAAGAATTCATACACCCAATATAGGCTACCAAGATGTGGTTGAGATTGAAGGAAATACAGATGACCACCAATAGCTGATACAGAGAAATAATGGTGTGAATATTCCAAAAGCAAATACCCAGTTAGCCCTGTCTGCACAGATGAGGCTTGGTCTCTGGAGACAGGAAAGAACCTCTGTGAACTCATTTTGCCTTGGAGCCAAGGAGCTCAGCTGATAGAATATTGGAGATGCTGGTCATGGTGTACAGTCCCAGGCAGCCACCTCCAAGTACCACAGTGACCCCCGATGTACTGTCACTGCTCTGTGTACCCTGCTGGGGAGGCTGATATCTGCTCTCAGATGCAGGCAAGCCCAGCAGAATCCCCATCCTTCGAATTTCCTCATGACCGGTGTGGAGGGGAGAAACAATACTGTAATGTCTTTGCTAGTAGCAAAGCCTAGCTGGGTGTGAGGAGAGAGAGGGTCGCAGACCTGCCTTCCCGGCTTCTGATGNGTTAGAGGCATACNAAAGACAGCAGAAGGAGGAACACTGAGAACACAGGACAGGGTCTTCATTGGCCATCTGAAGAACTGGCCGACNTGGCTGCACTATTGAGCCCTTTANTGTGTTGCCTTTGTTTCTTGGATGTAGGTGAGGTTCCTGGAGCAACAGAATAAACTCCTGGAGACCAAGTGGAGTTTCCTCCAAGACCAGAAATGTGCCCGGAGCAACCTGGACCCTCTCTTCGATAACTATATCACCAGCCTGAGGAGGCAGCTGGATGTACTAGTCAGTGACCAGGCTCGGCTGCAGGCTGAGAAGAACCACATGCAGGACGTCCTTGAGGGCTTCAAGAAGAAGTGAGTAAACCCGGGCTGCCTACACCTGGGCCCCCTATTTCCAGAAGCAGCGGGCCAATGCAGATGAGATAGGATTGTTATTGGCTGTGAAACCCAGCTCCAAGATGCATGGGGGACAGCAATGTGAGAAGTGGGATAAGGAGGCCCTCTGTGAGGAAAAAGAAACTTTGGGATGAGGAGGAGGGGCTTGTCCTTAGCACTGTCAGTAGGAATGAATAAATTGACTCTGGAAGAGAAGTCTTTAGCTTTGAAAGGAGTACCCACGCTCAGCACTGTGTCGGGTCCTACATTCTCTGTGTTAGTTGCAATGCCCCTGAGTTGTGTCTCACAGAGAAGTGTGGGAACAGTCCAGATTTTCAGACCCTAAATCCAGGTTAAGAAAGTAAAGGATTTGGAGGGTTATTAGCTTAGAGGGAACTGGGTAGCAATAGAAAACCATATTCCTCAATAAGCCAGGATCATGTTGAGGGATTAGTGAGGGCTTGGGGGTAACTCGAGTGAGGGCTTACCCTCCTCATCTCCATGCTCCCAGGTATGAAGAGGAGGTGGGATGCCGAGCCAACGCCGAGAATGAGTTTGTAGCTCTGAAGAAGGTAAGGCATAGCAAGGAGTCCAAAGGAAATTCCATGTGGAGGCACCATGTTCTCCCGAACCCCAGCCCCCAGCCCCAGCAACTTCTCAGGCAGCCCTGTGGTGGCTGAAATGGCTCACCCAAATAGCAGGACCCCAAAGACTGCATCGTGTTCCCTTCAAAGTTCTGATTGGACCACAGATTATTTGAGTATGGGTGCTGTGAGTTTGAAAAAGATGGACTCTTCAGTTTCTTGAATTACCAAGGCTTTCTTTACTTTTATCTGTTATATATAAATATATGTGTATATATGTATATATATATACGTATATATATTCCATATCTTTGGTGTGCACAGGAAGGGCAAATGTATACCATGGTGTAAGGGTAGACAACTTGAGAGAGTTAGTTCTCTCCTCTCACTATGTGAGACTCAAGAATTGAACTCAGGTCTTTGGGCTCCATAGTAACCACTCACCTCCAGAGTCATTTCTATGGCCCCTTTCTTTGCTTTTCAGTAAGTGTGGGTTTCCACATCGCAGTAGGGGAAGAGGGACAGTCGCAGTAGGAACTGAGGGATCCCCTTGCCCATCTCTGGACCTCTAGGTAGGAAGGGTGAACAGCAAAGGCAGTGAGCTCATCCCTCTTTTCTACGCAGGATGTAGACACAGCTTTCCTGAATAAATCGGATCTGGAAGCCAATGTGGATGCCCTGGCCCAGGAAGTTGAATTCCTGAAGGCTTTGTACCTGGAGGTGAGGCTCTTATTTCTAGGCATTCAGGGCTGAGACTGCTCAGCCTGCACGCCCTGGGGGCTGAGTCAGGCCTTCAGGTTTCCCGGTGCTGGTTTCGTACATCTAGTTCCACCCCCACTCAGACCTGTGTGCTCTCTGTCACCCTGTCTGGGGGTGAGGAAGGCTAGGGACTTCACAGGGCATCTTCACAGCCACGTTAGGCCTGACAATGACCTCCTGTCATCTGTGATCCAAACCTTCACTGACCAAGCGAAAGGCTGGCTTTTAAAATGCCTGGCAAAATGATTTACCAGAAGAAAAGAAGTGCACCTGATTTAACTAGCCAAACCAATGCCATTTGCTTGCAACCAGCCTGTGAAGGCTGAAGAGGAGTCAGACAGAGCTGCAAGGGAAGATTTTACCACGGTGGAGACTTTGGTTCTCTGATTCTGGATCTAGGAATCTCTAGGCTCTACTATATTTTAAAATATTGCTACCTCTCAATGGACCAGCCCAACCACTTTGTGGGTAGATAAACATGAATTTAAACAGCTGTCATTGGTCACCTGAGGTACCCCCAGAGCAAGCAACATGAGGCATGCTCTAAGCATATGACAAGAGTTCTAAAGTCAGACTCAATTGCTTCTCAAGCATGCCTTTTTTCTGAGCTCTGGGCTGGATGGGGGAGGGGTCCTCCTGCAATGTCATAAAGCAAGAAGCAATCTCCTGGTGTCTGATTCACAGGGGACCCTATGACAGAGTCCCAGCTGCTGATAAACCACTAAGCCCCTCTGTCTTGCTGCTTCTCCAATACAGGAAATCCAGTTGCTGCAATCACACATCTCAGAGACATCTGTCATTGTGAAGATGGACAACAGCAGGGACCTGAACCTGGACGGGATCATAGCTGAAGTCAAGGCCCAGTATGAGGAGGTGGCAAGGCGCAGCCGTGCTGATGTGGAGGNCTGGTACCAGACCAAGGTACCAGACCAAGGCAACAGGAGACTAAGGGAGGGGGACAGGTGCCCTGGGGTGATGACTGTGATCTGAGGTCTTCAACCCAGACTGCGTGTGGTCAAAACACTGCATTCTGTCCCCAGTATGAGGAGATGCGGGTGACAGCTGGCCAACACTGTGACAATCTACGGAATACGCGGGATGAGATCAATGAGCTGACCCGGCTGATCCAGAGGCTGAAGACAGAGATTCAGCATTCCAAGGCTCAGGTGAGAAAGGGAAGGAGAGAAAGCTACACAGCGGGGAGAGGCAGGGTCCCTGGCTTTGAGAAGCCCCAAGTCTGGTGAGGTAAAGACCTACCAAGACCTTGACACAAACCAGAGGGCTGTACAAGAAAAACTCCCTGGAGAAGAGAGATATGGACCAGAAGGAAGGCCTGGGTAAGGAAGGTAGAAAGAATAGAAGACTCTGGAATCCTTAGATCTGTCTCAGGGCAGTGGAAACCCAATGGGGATGGAGAGTAGGGAAAAATAATACTCTACCCCTTGCTGACCACAATCACCATCCCTGGAAAAGCAGCCACCTAGAGCTCCAATCCAGGCCTGGCACTATGTTTCACCCCTATCCGTAAGGGCAGTATTGCCAACCCCACTGGGGGAACCCAGGGTCCTTAGCAAAACCCACATGCAGACTCCCTTCCCTGCAGTGTTCCAAGCTGGAGGCCGCCGTGGCTGAGGCAGAACAGCAGGGCGAAGCGGCCCTCAATGACGCCAAGTGCAAGCTGGCAGATCTGGAGGGCGCCCTGCAGCAGGCCAAGCAAGACATGGCCCGGCAACTGCGCGAGTACCAGGAGCTCATGAATGCCAAGCTGGGCCTGGACATCGAGATCGCCACCTACAGGCAGCTGCTGGAAGGCGAGGAAATCCGGTGAGAGCAGGAAGGAGTGAGGTCAGACATCCGGAAAGATTATCAAAATAAGGGGAGAGAGCCAGGTGAGGAAACCTGGAATGAGCAATCTCCAGAGAGAACAATGCATTTCCCCAAAATATTAGTCGGTTGCCCTTGACATAGGATTAAGAAGGTGCTGTACTGTCAAATGTGCTTACAAGCGAGTTGTGCCAGGTCATAGGCATTTTGCCTGGCTGATTATTTGGTTAAAATAATAATAGGTCATCAAATAGTTTAGTTTAACAATTGGAAGCAATCTCTAGAAACATGGTGTGTTTCAAAATGCACTAACAGTTGGAGGTGAGACTCACTCGTCGACCATTACCCAGACAAGAAGCCCTGTGACAGCAAGCAGGTTCATAGCTCATGTGAATTCTTTTGTTTCTTTCTCTCTCCAGGATCTGTGAAGGTGTTGGGCCAGTAAACATATGTAAGTATCTAGCCTTTTCTCAGACTATTTCTTAAGGAAGCTCCTAAGATAGCTGGTCTGGCCAAGACAGTCAGGGGAGCCAGCCATCAGGGTCCCTGGACTGGGAGCATGTCCTTAACAGGGACTCTNGGAGCAGAGTAGACGGTGGTTTACAGGGCCTTCAAAGTGGGAGACGCTTCCTGGAAAGAGACTTTTGGCTTTCAGTGGCCTTGTAGGCCACCATCACAGACACTTAGAAGGAACAGAGAGGCTGTGTCGAAGACGTGACTCATATCTGGGTTGAAGGGATGGGGCCATGCTAAATGGAAGTCGTCCCCTCTCCCCTAACCTCCTGCTGCTTCTAAATCAAGTATGGGCTGTTCCCAGAGTAAGTGTGCTACTGTGCTGGCACTGCAGAGCAGGGAGAGCCCGTGCTCTGTAGAACTCCAGTCTTCTTAAGAAGGGGAGTACTAGCTGGGGCCACGCTAATTCTGAAAGGACACCTGTGGGGGG
>LZPO01017293.1:1025900-1043779 GCA_001675575.1 Neotoma lepida | reverse complement strand
GTGAATGCCTATGAAAAGGACACTGGACTCTGGTCCCAGCTTGAACTGAAATCTCAACAACATCTGAGGCAAGTCATTTAACCTCTATGTGCCTGTACAGTAAGCAAAGCCAGAGCCAGGACGAGTGAAGGGGAGGAAGTTGCTTCCAGAGCCCTTCAACTCTTAACACTATACAAACCATGACACTCTCCAAAATATTAAGATGGCTCCCCTGTAAGCCTTTCCCTAATGTCAATCCCTCACCTACCCAATACCCTAGGACTTGAATTCCTAAAGTAAGCCCCAGTCCAGAACATCCCCAGCACTCTCCACCCCAGTTCCTTGTCCCACCTGTGATACCGCCTTCCTGGACCAGCATGGACCCCGTGTTAGCTCAGCCCCCAGAGCATGGTTCCCATGACTTCTTCATTACAGGGTAATGCTGGGCTGCAGTTAACTCTCAGCACTGTAATTAGCAGCCCTGGCATGCCCAGCTGGGAGCTAGACCTGGACAGCTGACTGTTGAAAGGTGTGTGAGTGTCTGCTGCACTGCAATAGGAGGAAAAGCCCCCTGCTGTAGCTNTTGAGGTTGTAAAAGCTGGTCTTCCAACACCTGATTNCAGGACAGTCAAGGTTAGAATAACTATGACAAACTAATGTCAAATCTCCTTTCCTAAGGCTAANGATATTCAGTGGTACGGCATTTGCTATGTATGCAGGAGGCTTGTGCTTCATCCCTAGAACCATACAGCAGTAGTAATATAGTAAAATTGCCTTCACTCTGTCCATATCTTCAAAGGAAAGGGGGGCAAATTCACAATGCTCCAGTGAGCTTGACTGGTAAACATGTAAGACTAAAGCAAAGAATTTACACTGACATTGAGCTGTGGCGCCCTGCAACCACCTGCTTGGTGGTTTATTGCAGAGTGACTAATAAGCCACNTTCCTCTGATGCTTTGAAGGGTATCAGAGGGTCTTGGGATGCCTCCCCAGGGCCTTTCCATGCCCACTCCCACTGGTGATGATTGCCCCCACCTGCTCTTCAGCCCTGGCCGTCTTGTGTCACCTCTTCTTTTGTTCTTCTCCTCCACCTCTGTCACTCTGTGCCCTCAAGAGCACACTGTGCTCCTCTCATACTGGGACCACTTCTCTCCAGACTTTNCCTGAGCCCTAGAATGGGTGGAGCTGAGGCTAGACAGCAGAACTAGATAATAGCTGACTCTGACCCCCGAGTAGCATCCCCATTCTCCTCCTCCAGGACAGTGGCATGGCCTCCCCCACTCCCTGTAACTGCCCNAGCCCAGTTATGTTAACCTCTTCTTGTAGCCCTCCATGGCCTCCTGCACACGGTTGAGCTCTGAGGCCAGCTTCCCGCTGCCCACCTCTGTGCACTGAGTCTCCCTCCTGAGCATTTCAATGTAGCCCTCCAACAGCGGCTCCATGTTGCTCTCACAGCACTTGCGGTTCTGGTAGAACTGCCACTTGGTCTCCAGCAGCTTGTTCTGCTGCTCCAGGAAGCGCACCTGCCATGGGAGTGAGAAGGAAAAAGACTCAGGAGAAACCTGGGGAGGGTGTCAGCTCCCATACAGCTCTCTGCCCTTTGATTTGGCCCCTGCCCTGAAGCAACCTGTGACTTTTCAAAGGTCATAATCATACCTGAAGTGATTTCCCTTGCACCCATTACCTCTCCCAGNAAAAGCACACAATTTACAGCCTTGTATTCATTCTACAGAATGAACTATTTGCCGAAGACCAAGCAATGACTCCTCAAAGGTGTCTGCTCTCTAATCCTTGGGACTTACGAGTGTGTCATGTACCTAGCAAAGGGTCTTGCTATTAGAATTATGGTTGTGGAGATGAAGACTAGGGGTTTTCTTNGATGACCCAGGTGGGCAATGGGCAGTCACAGGGTGTAAGAATAGCTGTCATCACTGGGCAGTGGTGGCACATGCCTTTAATCCCAGCACTCGGGAGGCAGAGGCAGGTGGATCTCTGAGTTTGAGGCCAGCCTGGTCTACAAAGTGAGCTCCAGGACAGCCAAGGCTACACAAAGAAACTCTGTCTCAAAAAACAAAACAAAACAAAACAAGAATGGCTGTCATCAAGAAAACAAACAACAGAGCTGTAGTGGGGAAAGAAACCCTTAAGCCTGTTGGAAATTCAAATGGGTCTGTCCACTGTGGATGTCAATGTGCGGGTCCTCAGAAAACTAAAGCTAGACCAATGATACAACACAGTTGTGCCATTCCATGTATTCACTGCAGTGATATCTGCATTCTTGTACTTGGGACCACACTGCTCACAATCACCAGTAGTGCAGGTGTCTGTTGGCAGGCACAGGACCACATTGCTCAAGATGGCCAGCACTGAAGGCGTCTGTTGGTGGATGCAAGGGTAANAACNCGTAAGATAGATTATACAGATANCACACTACTCAAGAACTGCAGACAGTCCCTAGAAGCAACCTTGGAATCCAGTCAGCAAGGACCAAGNACTCCAGTCCTACAACCAAAGCTCTAAAACACTAAACCCGTCACTGTACACCTACACAAGCATTCCTCTCAGTTTGGCTTTGTTCATGTGACCTGCCATGCCCTATGCACACACCTAAGTTTGTCCACACTGCTCTAAACCAGGTGATTTCCCCTTAAACCTGACACCTAGGAGCATGCTATCCAGGTATAATGAACTCAGAATTGTCTATGTAGATGGAAAAGGAATCAAATCCCTGATTATCCAGGTCTAAAATCTTGGCTTGTAGCCTTCAGATCCCAGGCAGCAGGCCGCCTTCTGGTCTGCTGCTCTACAGAATGAAACCCACCACCAATGCACTTGGCAGCCTGCAACTCAGTACTATTTGGAGCCTGAGGGACACTGGAGGGATGTAAGTAGCTGTCAGCCAGTCTCATAGGAGTCTCTCCCCAGATCAAGAGTTGAAATTTCTCAACATCAAGAGCGGCACCCATGGGTGATACCCAAAAGGCCACATGCTCTTTGAGTCTGCATCCTTTAGGAGACAATTAGAAAAAGTTGCAACCTCTAGGTAGAATGAAGCCTCCTACCAGGCTCATAGTCACCACTCGAACTGCAGGCTGGACTCTGGCTCCATCACTCTGGTTCGTGTACTGTGCAATAGATACCTGCAGAGCTCCACAGTCATGGCCAGAATAGATATGCAGCTAGGTGTGATGGTACTTGCCTATGATCCTAGTGNTTGAGAGGCCAGCCTGGGCTNCATAGTCATAGTGAGCTCCAAGCCAGCCTAGGGTACATGACAAAGCCCTATCTTTNAAAAGGGAGTGAGNGAGGGAGAGAGAGAGGNAGGGAATAAAAGAAAGAGAAAGAGAAAAAGGNTTAGCCGGCAGGCAAAAAAGAGGATGCCAAGGGACTCTGTGTCTCTAAGGTCTTGAGTAAGTAGGGGCAGAGGATGCCTTGGGCAGAAGTCCTGACTTGTGCAGAAGTCCTGAAGATTCACCGACTCTCTCAGGATGTCCCCAGAAAGGGGTAGGAGGGAAGGAGCCTAGCCCTTCTTGGTCCTGNNTCTGTGCTGCATGCCATACGATGGCATCTTTGTGACTGTGCAGCCCTTATACCTTCCTGTGTGTGGCAGCTGAGATCTGGAAGTTGGAGTAACAGACACATATGCAACTCACTGCTTGGGTAAGGAGCAGNAAAAAGNCCTCCTGTTCTGTGTGGTGNCTTCACNTCCATGGTTATACTTGAGTCCCATGGCAACATTTGAAAGTCAAGACTGGAGTTCAGCTATGTTCTGCACGCTACAGGGTAGTTGGTAGCAAGAGAGCTAGAGCAGCAGCCATCATGGGGTTCCAAGTCTCTTGCCTGTTCTTAAGCTGCAACCCTAGGGAGGANCACACAAGCCCACCCTGATCAGGCACAGAGTGCTCCAGGACACCCACCTTGTCGATGAAGGCTGCAAACTTGCTGTTGAGGCACTTGATCTGTTCCTTCTCCTCATGCTTCACGCACTGAGCATTGGGGTCGATCTCCAGGTTGAGGGGCGTGAGAAGGCTCTCATTGACAGAGACGGTGGTGATACAGGGGGGTGTGGGCCCACAAAAGCCCCTCACTCGGTAAACAAAGCTGCCCTCACTGTACAGAGGCCATTTGTAACTCCCTGTAATCCGGGGGGACCCTACAGTACACAGGCTCCTGCTGCTGAAGGCCCTGAGGTGCCTGTAGCCTGGCCCTCCAGAACTTCCCCCATGGTAGGCCGACACACTGACTCGGCTGTGAGCTCCCAGCTTGGTCACCAAGGCAGAGGAGGAGCTGAAGTTCCTGACCCCACGGCCAGAATTGAGGAGGTGAGAACTGACTGCCATGTCTCTGCTGTATGGAACTGCTCTGGGGATGAAGGACTGGAGGACAACAAGGTCTCACTTTGAGACCTGGTAGTGCCCCTGCCTTTTATCAAACTGAGGAAGGGCCTCCTGACCACATAAAAGGCAGGAGAACGTCCTTTACAAGTGTGAGAATGCCNCTAGGCAGCCTGAAGGGAAGGGTGAAACGCATTTATAGGCATCCAGTGAGACCCTGCAGCAGATTAAACCTGCCCCTGACATTTCTACCAGAACTGTCCACCAAGCCTCCAGTTTCCCTCCCATCAGAGATCCTTAAGCCCTCCTGGACAGGCCCAGGCTTGACACAATGCTCCTGGGACTAAAGCATCCTGTGTTCTCCTAGGGCTCTACACAGGCACCCTTCTCAGCAAGCATATGAGGAAGAACTTCGAATCTTTCTCTATGACCACCATACCCCACACCTAGCCCTAGAGTGTGACTACTACAATGTGGCTGTCCTCAAAGGCAGGAAACATGTCTATCTGCCTTCTTGTTCCTTGGCAACAAGCATAACCATGCTCTCGGGAAACCCTGCTGGTCTGAATGACTGAATCAGCTGGCCTCACCATATGCCAAACCCTCAGCTGCCCCAAGAGCAGCAAGTATGGCAAGGAGGTTTAGCAAGATGGACCTGCTACCTCTGAGAAGCCCAGATCCGGTGGGAACACCAGCCATATGAGGGATGGCAGACCCAGGAAGGACACACAGCTGCAGCCCAGCACCCTACAGAAGGTCCCTCATAGCTGACTCTCACAGGGGACACAAGGCCCCACATGGTCAGCTTCAGCAGGAGAAGAGAGACATGGATTCCAAGGCACTTGGCAGAGGTTTCTGGAGAAGTCACTCCAGGGTGTGGGATGCATCAGAAGGACGAGGGCTTCAGCCAAGGGCTGCTTCCTTCACTGTTTATCGAATCTTATAGGTCACCTTCTGTGTGAGACTCAGAGGAGCATGGAGATGGGCAGGGGGCTGAGGAAAGCACCTGCCTTTTGCCAGAGTGTCAGTGCAGACCAGCTGGAACACGCCCTGGCTCTAGGTGACATGCTCTGATGATACAGGAATGCAAATAACCTCCTGTCAGAGGGCAGCCTGCGATCCCAGCTACACAGGAAGCTGTGACAGGAAGGTCACAAGTTCAAGGCCTATCTGGGCTACAGAGTGAGAGGCCAGCATGGGCAACTCAGTAAGGCCGTCTCAAAAAAACAAACAAGCTGGTCATGGTGGCACATGCCTTTAACCCCAGCACTGTAGAGGCAGAAACAGATGGATATCTGAGTTCAAAGCCAGCCTGAGCTAGATAGTAAGATCCTTTTGCAAGACCTTAACAAGAGCTGAGAACAAAGTTGAGTGGTAGAGAAACCTTAGGTTCCTTCCCCAGCACCACGAAATATTTAAAAGGATCTTCTGAAAGGCCCTGTCAGGAAGCAGGTCTAGCAGCCTAAGGGAAAAAAAAAAAAAAAAAAAAAACCACAGCAGGGGGTGACAGGAAGGAGCCTTTCTGCCCCTCATCTTTATCCCTCAGTCTCCCTCTGTCTCTGTCTCTCTGTCTGCTGCCTGCCTCTCTGTGTCTCTGTCTCCTTGTCTCTCTGTCTCTGTGTGTATCTATCTCTCTCTGTCTCTCTCATTCTCTCTCTGTCTCTCTCTCTCTGTCTCACACATATATACCTACAGAGTGACAGAGTGCTCAGAGCATGGGCCTTCTTAGAGACACAGAGGCAATCAGCATGGACCATGGACTGGCCTGCCTCTGTGAACCCCATAGAGTGCACCGGGGAGCTCTGGAGGGGTTTGTGAAGCAAACAGACACAACCCAACATGTTGTGAGATCTTGCTGATGGCTGCCTGGAGAGAAAGCAGGGAGCAGGGTCCCACAGGTCTTGCCAGTATCCCAGGAGAGAGCAGATAGGCTCTGGCCAGGGGAGCTCTGGGGGAGGGAGGTACAGCCAGCTATGGAGAGGGTCCAGAGGGACTGAATTGGCAGAGGAACGGGGGAGAGGGGATGACTCCTTGCTTTCTTAGGGGTTAAACTGCTCCTCAAAAGGGGGAGAGGAGGAAGTCAGTAAGATAGATGCTAAGAGTGCCACAGACGCTTGTCCTGGTTTTATGGACTTGTGTGACCTCTTATCAGACATGTCCCCTCACTGGCCCCCAGCTTTCTGAACAGTGCATGTGAAAGTCATGCCACATGATCTTCTTCCCAAGGAAGCTGGGTGACCTTCTTTGCGTCAAACTCCTTTCGAGCACGTGATTCCAGCAGGTGAACTCTGTCCTCTGCAGAGAGAAGTGTGATCACATGATGACAGGCAGGCAGGCAGGCACAGGCAGATCACCTCATTGATTCTCAGCACCTCATTGTGGATCTCAGAACCTCTTCCCAGAGTCTTGACACCTGTCTCCCACAGCCAGCCCAAATGTGGTTAAGCCTAACAAGACATCAGGAACAAAAAAACGGCTTGTTCGGTCCTGGCATGCCTCACCCCAACCTGTGCAAACACCCATTCTGAGAAACCCCACATAGCTGTGACCTCATTCCTGCTGAGGGTGAGTGAGTGTGAAGGGAATAAGGTCTGGGGGAGAGATGGACAGGGAGAAGACCGTGGTATTTAATTTATTTGATATTATTTAATAATTTAATAATAATAACTGCATATTTAATAATAATAACTATACATATTTAAAGTATACAAGGTGGAAGTTCAGGCATGAGTTCACAGAGTCTGGAGCAAGCCCCAGGAGGCTGTTGGGCATCAGAGGCCCAGCGACCCCTAAGTCAAAGGGACTGATTTGGGCAATGATTCTGACTGCAAAGTTGAAAGGCAGTTAAAGAGGAGAAAGCAAGTTGTTCCAGAAAATCCGTGAAGAGACAAAAGCCTGGAAGAACTTCTAGAGCCCAGGTTCTATGTTCTGGTGTGGAAGCAGCTTTATGGAGTTTTTATAGTAACAAAACAAAGGAAGTTATATATCAAGGCATTTAAAAATACATTGGTGGGAACGTGAATTGGTCACCTATAGCAGGCAGAGGAATCTCAGCTATAGGCCTCAGATCCTATCAGCTAGCATTAGCCCTTCCATTGGTGGAGAATAGTGTTTTGTTAAGAACACATCCAAATAAACATCCTGTTTATCAGATGTTAGGTCTGATATGAGGTAGACAAGGAATGGGTCTCTAGAGGCTAAAAGGAATTTGTAACTAGGCTATCAGATAAGCAACATTCCAAACACCCAAAACGCCGTTGAAGTTTTTAGCAGTCTATCGGCCTATGCAGACAGCTTCTCTCCAGGAATTCATACAAAGTGGGGGAAGGGATAAACTACGAACCAGGATGGACACACACATTTCAAGGGGTAAATAAAACACAGCAAAGAAACTCAAGGATCCAGAGACAGCACTGGAGTCTACAGCATACCCTCGTAAACAGAAAGCCTTCGGATAGTGGGAAACCAAGATGATGAGTCAGCCAAAGTGCCAGAAAAAGATCTGGGAACCCTACTTTTATCAGGTGTGTTGGTTTGAATGAGCATGGCCCCCATAGGCTCATATATTTGAATGCTTTATCCCAGTTGGTGGAACTGTTTGGAAAAGACTAGGAGGTGTGGCCTTGTTGGAGGAGGGGTGTCACTGTGGGTGGGCTTTGAGATTTCAAAAGACCATGCCAAGTCCAGTCCAGTTCTCTTTCTCTGTCTCTTGCCTGTGGGGTCAGTATGTGACTCTCGGCAACTGCTTCAGCACTGTGCCTGCCTATCTGCTGACACACTCCCCCACCATGATGGTAGTGGACTCAACCTCTGAAACTGTAAGCAAGCCCCCAAATAAATACTTCCTCTTATAAGTTGTCTTGGTCATGATGTTTCATCACAGCAATAGAACAGTAACCAAGACAGTATGCTTGAAAGTGTACTGAACACAAGGTCCTCTAGAGAAGGTACAAATGATTCTGCTTGCCTTGCTATCTGTATGGGGTGGTGCACACATGGGCTCCTTGGACAGCTCAGAGGCAAAATGTCCTAACCCATGAGATGCTGCAACAGGGTTGCTGATTTTCANCCCAGGCTCTTTTGCACTGGGCCTAGACAGCACGGGGGTGAGGGGGGAACCTCATATGCACCTAGGGTCAAAGCACCTGCTCTGTGTGAGGTCCTGAGAAGAAAGCTGGCTCCATCTCAGACTGGTGCTAACTGAGGTAAGTCATGCATCTCTCTGAGCCATCTCCCAATCAGCTAGTCTCTGGAGTTGGAGTTATCAGAAGGGAGAACCCACCTCTGAACTCAAGAATAGGACTTGGGGGCCCTAAAAGTCCTTGTATCTGATGGGCCTGGGGCACAGACTCATGATTTCTAGAATGAGGTAGCCTTATTGAGACGCTGGGACATCTGCAAAGTAACAAGAATCTTGATTGTGGGACTGACTGAGGCTGGGAGAGGGAGTGGCTACTTCATATGACCCTGGCTTTGCAGCCAAGACCCAACATAGAGGACACAGCCCTTTAAGAGATGTACATCTGTCCACCACCAAAATACACTCCAGGCCAGATGATCTCGGACAACTGAGACTGAAAGTTGATCTTGCCAGCACTCACCAATATGAACGCTGACAGGTGGCCAAACACTGGGGGACAGGACCAATGAGAATGAACCCCAGAATGATGGGGTAGTGGTGGGGTCATTGTCAAGTCTAGAAGGAGCCCCACACTTTCACCCAATACAGGCTGAAAGTCTCTCAGAGGAGGCAGGCAGTGACAAAAGGCCCCACCCCAACAAGCCCTGGGAGTTATGAGCGAGGCAACACAGAAGTGGCATCCTTGGGGAGAGGGAGGGCTGGGAAGCTGTGTGTGTGTCACCAATAACCTTTGAAAAGGTGCAATAGGATTGCTTCAATGTTCCCACTAGAGGGCTCCCTCATCCGCAGTCAGTTCCCCTGAACCAGTTCCCAAGGACACCATCAGGGAAAGTCCTTTTCCTACAAGAAACACCCCCAGGTTGAGGAACATGGGAAGTGGCTTCTCCCAGCTCTTTCCTGTGTGATTTCTCTCACCCAGTGGCATCCCTGCATGTGCTCAGCTCATGGGAACCAGCCTGGGCAGCAAGAAGCTACCACCCCTGCCCAACACACTAAAACTCCAAAACAGAGCTCAGGCTTCCCTCCTCCAGCTCCTGTGACAGTCTCCTTCCAAGCTGCACTTCTCCAGGGAAGTCTTGGACCCAGGCTGACCCTCAGCCTCTCTAACTGGCCTTCTAGGCCCCTCCACGGTTTCCAGGTTTCCTTTGGACATGGCAGAGTCAAATGGGCTGCTCTGCTCAACCTCTGCCTAGGGCTATCTATGTTTGCCTTCCTTCTTCTTCCTCTCTCTCCTCAGCACCAAAGGATCTCTCTGCAACATGTAGGATGCATTCATCACTCCAAAGTAAGTGGTGACGGTGCTGCAGTGTGTATATGGCATCCACGCACATACCCTGCTCCAGCCCCCAGCTCCCCCTCTGATCCCCAGCTCCTCCTCTGGTTCCCAGTTCCTGCCCTGGTCCCCAGCTCCTCCTCTGGTCCCCAGGTCCTCCTCTGGTCCCCAGCTCCTGCCCTGGTCCCCAGCTCCTGCCCTGGTCCCCAGCTCCTCCTCTGGTCCCCAGCTCCCCCTCTGGTCCCCAGCTCCTCCTCTGGTCTCCAGGTCTTCCACAGGTCCCCAGCTTCTCCTCTGGTCCCCAGGTCCTCCTCTGGTCCCCAGGTCCTGCCCTGGTCCCCAGGTCCCACTCTGGTCCCCAGCTTCTGCTCCTCCTTCCATAACTCAGTACTGAATGACTTGTAAGTGCATTAACTTTGTCATGTTACCTTCTGGTCACCTTCAACCTTCACACCTTCTGGCATGTCATGATTTATCATCATATACTTATCTCTGGCCAATCTATGGTAGCTAAGCTGCCTCTAATCTGTTCTATAGAAATAATGCCACAGTGAATGACCTTGTCCTTGTAAGCGAACAAACTACTCTCAGATTTGAGGTTGAGGTCCTCTCAAGAGTGGGATTGCTGGGTGTGTCAATCCACATTACATTACTACGACACTGTAACAAAATGTCTGAGGCTAGGAAGGAATAAAAGAGAACAAGGTTTTCAGCTCATTATTTTGGAGGAAGAAAATCCAAACAGCATGGTTAACTGATTGGGTATTAAGGCTGCCTCACCATAGGGGTGAGGCATCATGGGAGGAACATGCAGTGGAGATTGCTGACTCACCTAGGCTGGCTGGCCAGCAAGCTCCCAGAATAGCCATCACCAACACTGAGGTGACAGGAGGCACAGTCACACTCAGATTTTTACATGGATGCTGGGAATTTCAAACTCAGGGACCCATGCTTACACAGCAAACACTCTTAACCCACTGAGCTATCTCCCCCTCCCTCAGCCCCTGATTTCTTTTTTTGGCTAGTAATTCCAGTATGTTCCAACACAACCTTGAAAATAGGTGTCATGGTTTGAGTGTGATATGGTCCTCACAGGCTGTTGTTTAGAATGTTCAGTCCCAACTGGTGACATCATTGTGGACATGGGCTCAAGCTGGCCAGTGTAGAACTCTAGGGACAGAGTTTATGGATATAACCCAGCCTGCTTCCAACTTGATCTCTGTGCTACCTTGGCTGCTGGGATGTGAACAAGCAGAGCCCCAAGCTCCCATTGCTGTGGATACTAGTGGCTCTAGTACCACACCTTCCCCCATGGCAGACTGTGTCCTTGGAACAGTGACCAAAACAGATCTTCCTCCCTTGGGCTGTTTCTATGAGGTATTTGTCACATTGACAAAATTAAATAAATGTAACTAATCTAATGAGCATGTACCCCAGGTTCATCCTTCAGATGTGACATTCTCTGAGCTCCACCCAGCATAGCTACTCACCTGCCATGTTCCCGTGCTTTTCTGAGATGCACTTCTTCCATCCTTCCGAGCCTCAGGCTGCTGCATCTCCTCTGAACTGCTGAGACAGGTGTACCTATCACACCAGCCTTGATGATCTGCTTCGTCAGCGGCCATTTAACTGGGGCATAGCTGCAAATTGAGCCAGCTGACCAGCTGGCCCCTGGAGGACACACAGCTTGTAGTAAATCCCCCTCTGTCCTGTGAGGACTTTTGCGATATGCAGTTGTCAAGTGTGTGGCGAGGCCCACTGGCCTTTGTGTGCCATGGGTTCACAGGCAAAAGGCAAAACTAGAGATGCCAAGGTTGAAAAAAGAGAAGTTATAAAGGCCTGGAACAGAGCCTCTGATGGAGTGCTTTGAAGCACTTCACATACACCGGCTGGCTAGCTCATCATAGAGCCCAGGCTAGCTCATCACGGAGACCAGACAGCTACTGCACTATTTTACAGCTGAAGAAAGAAACCTTGCAGAGATTAACTACCCTTTCACACCATGTCCAACTCAGAACTTGATCCACTTTTTCTGATTCCCAGACCCTCTGACATCCCAGAAACAGCTTTCCCCAAAGAAACATCACTTCTATAAGCAGCCAGGCATCAGACAGCAGGCCCCAGCTCAGGCAAGCCCCTTGGTCCCACAGGCCCACACTGAATGATTTGTGTTAAGGAAACTGAAGGACACTTGCAGAGATGTACTTACTAATGTTTGTCACAGGGTGTTCTCAAAATTCAATTAAAAGAGGACAGAAAACAAGAGCAAAGGCCCGTGGATATTGAGACACAAAGATAAGAAGAAATAGTAAGTAAAGCCAGAGGGCACTGAATACGAAGCCAGGCATTCAGGTGATTATGACCAGAAAAACACAGGAGGATAGCCAGGTGAGAGCAAGCAGCTCAAACAACAGACAGGACTCAGAGGGCTGGCTGAGCAGGGCCAGCAGATGGCCCAGGCAGCTGGGACAGATCAGTCCCTAGGCCACGAGGCATCAAGCAGCAGCCCAGAGCAGTCACAGAGCACAGGCCTTATGACTGAACTGTAGTCTCAGCTGGAGCCTTTAAAGGCTTTGGTCAAAGCCAGAACCAATCACAGCTGGAACCCAGGTGGGCAGAGCCAGCCTTGGTGGGGAGAGCTGCCTAGGGCCCTTTGTCAGCTCCCTATCTGTGTCTGTTTTCAGGAGCTTGCTGGTCCCAGTGTCTTTGTACTTCGACACTTACACATGTGAGCTCTAATTTAGGCTTTTTGAGGTGGCGATGGTCGCCTCATAAATCCATGGCTGTTTTCTGCTGACTCAAGATGTGGTACTTGGCATCTCATTGGCCATGACACTGTCCCTTTGCAAGGTCTTGCTGGCTGCTGGCAACCAAGACCCAGTCACCCTGTAAGCACGGAGTTGCGGTGGGTTGGCCCTTCCCATGGCTTGAACTGGGACCATTTAATCCCACGCCAGCAAAGCGTGTGCCGCAGCCATTCCAATTTTACACATAAGGGAACCAGAGCAGCCTGGGCCTCATGTAGAGCTGGTAAGAGACCCCGGTTGCCAAAGATGCCTTGAATGTTGGGAGTCTGTGCAACAATAGCCAGACAGGAGTGAACATCATTAGGGCTTCTTGAGCTGAGGAGGCATTTGTGTCTATACAGAATTCCTCAGAGGAAGGACCCACTTGATACCAGCCCCAGGGCTGTGACAGATGAGCTAGCCAGAGAACAGTGGGGCAGTTACAGGGCAGTGAGGAAGATGAGCTTTGAGAAAATACCCCTAAACACTTCAAGGACCTGGTCCCACGTGACCACTGAACCAAGCCACACCTGATGCTTCCCTCCTGTACAGGGGAGAAGGGTCTTTCTTGGGTGTCTAGCAGCTGTCAACCTGCTAAGGCTTAGCATGGCAGGACCAGTCAGCCCCACTCTCTCCCCAGCAGCTGCAGAGATCCCACCAGGCCCTCAAGGCCAACCCCATGGTGGGACTCTCACACCAGACTCCCCTCTCCCACCACCTACACCTAATCGTGAAACTGTGGAGACCGGAGTGTGGGGTCCAAAAGAACCCTTTCCTCCGCACCCCTGGCAGGTGCAGTCCAGCTTCCTGACAAGTCCCCACAGCAGACAGGCTCCTCTTCATTCCAAAAGCTCCCTGCAGGGTGTGCTTGGTCCACACCCCACACACCCCAAGAAGGAGGGGAGGGCAGAAGGTGAGATGCTGGTGGGATGCGAGGAGGGTTATTTTTAGCTCAGGCTGTAGCTTACTCAGGAAATAGTTCCATCAAAGGCGTCATTCTCAAAGGCCATCAAGAGACGTGTGCCTGGAAGGGGTGATGAGCTCAGACACCAGGTTAGGGAACCCTCCTGGATCTGCCATCATGTGAACTAAGCTTAAAAATAAGGCCAAATAAAGAAAACATGGCTTTAAGGACAGTTCCCTGAGTTCCAGTCTTATGCCACTCAGTGAGTCCTCTCTAAGGGAGGACAAGACTCCATTCAGAACCCTGAAGACCCCATGCAGCAGTTTTCCTGTTTCCCAGTGGGGGCAGGCACACCAAGACCCTGAAGACCCCATGCAGTATTTTTCCTGTTTCCCAGTGGGTGCAGTCACACCAAGACAATCATTGAGATTGCCGCTTGTACCTTGTCAGACCCCAGTTCCTGAGCCTGGATATTAAAGAACATTCTTCCCAATTGCAGCTTCTCCATTACCCATTGGCCAAAACTTGGTTTCTCCAAGCTCTTTCCACACCACCCACCTCCAAAACCCTGGATCTTGGCTGAATCCCCAGGGATCCAGCAGCATGGTGGCTACTGCCAAGGTGACCAAGTTCGAATTTCCTGGAGAATGGAGGAATAGCAGTCTCCAGAGCAGAGCTAGACTACAGTGTCTGGGGTCCTCTCAATTCTGCCCCCTCCCAGTCCTTCTCAAACCCTCCTTCGATTCCCCACCAAGACACTTGGAACTCTGGAGAGCCCATTCTCCAGACAATGACATCCAGAATTCAAACAGCAGTTCTCAACCTGTGGGTCTCGACCCCTTGGGGGAGTCACGTATCAGATACCCTGCATAGCAGGTATTTACATAACGATGCGTAACACTAGCAAAATGACAATTGTGAAGTAGCAGTGAAATAACTTTATGGTTGGGGGTCACCACAGCGTGAGGAACTGTATTAAAGGGCCGCAGTGTTGGGAAGGTTGAGAACCACTGCTTTTGTCCAGTCTATGCTGATCATTCCAACCTGCCTTCTCCCGAGTGCCGGCTGCTCTCCCTGCACTGGGAATACCCAAAATGCAGAGTCCAAGCCCTGTTCCCACTCCAGTCTCTTGAGTCCCCACCCCCACCCGACCCTGGCCAGGCTCCGTGAAAGAAGGGTCTGGAAAAGGTTGACAGTACCAATGAAGACAGGACCTTATCTAGCTGCCTTTTGGATGGAGACAGATGAGAAGGAGGTGTTAAGGACATAGTTCCTCACAGAGAAGGACAGACCAGTCACTCTGCCAAAAGCCAGGTCGGATCTCCAGAATCCGTAGCCCAGGTAGCCCCCTTCCTGAAAAGGTTCAGAGAGCATGCGCCAAGGAATTCCCTTCCCCTTCTCTCCCAGAAACCAAGGGAGGGGCAGAGACCAGGAGGAAGCTTGTAAATGGCTTTGAAGATGAAACAGGCCCGTGGCCAGGATTGTTGACACAACCACACACTAGGAGGCAAGCAAGTTGGAGCTTAAGAGGCCAGGCGCTGCCAAGCCAATAAAACACAGCTATTGTCTCTTCTTGGCCTCTTTTAATGCCAGCTGCTGTGGGCATATAAAAGGGCCTTCAATGACCCAGGGAACACACGGCCTCAGCTCCATCCACTGTCAACTTCTCTCCTCTTTGCACGTGTCCTTTCCTCCACCATGACCTGTGGCTTTCCAACTGGAAACTTCAGCTGCGCCTCAGCCTGTGGGCCCAGGCCTGGACGCTGCTGCATCTCCGCAGCTCCCTACCGAGGCATCTCCTGCTACCGCGGACTCTCAGGGGGCTTTGGTAGCCACAGCGTCTGTGGGGCCTTCCGCTCCGGCTCCTGTGGACGCAGCTTCGGGTACCGCTCTGGAGGCGTCTGCGGGCCCACACCTCCCTGCATCACCACAGTCTCTGTCAATGAGAGCCTGCTCACACCCCTCAACCTGGAGATCGACCCCAATGCTCAGTGCGTGAAGCATGAGGAGAAGGAA
Source organism: Neotoma lepida (assembly GCA_001675575.1). NCBI lineage: Eukaryota > Metazoa > Chordata > Mammalia > Rodentia > Cricetidae > Neotoma > Neotoma lepida. The sequence goes on along the minus strand of LZPO01017293.1, from coordinate 1,028,346 downwards.
CAGATCAAGTGCCTCAACAGCAAGTTTGCAGCCTTTATTGACAAGGTAGGTGTTCTGGACCAGCCCCTTCCTGGAGCCCACCGTAGGCATGACCAAGGCTGGGTGCTGAGGGGGAATCAGAGTGAGTACAAACCCATAGAACCCTCAAGGCCAAAGGGACCCAGATAGAAAGAGACTGCAAGCAGTACCTTCCAGTCTGATATGGGAAAACCAATTGAAAGCAAAACTAGAAGCAGGACCTACAGAACCCAGGCACAGCCTCACCTCACAGCTCACCCAGAGCCGCCCTCTGGGACTCTCCGGTATGTGAGACCAAATAGATGCTCACGCAGGAAGCTGGATGTCCTCCCCACGTCAAGGGCAGAAAGAGTTCATCTCACAAAGCTGTTTTACTCCCGTGGAGCGCCTGGGCCAGGGTACTTTGTGCAAGCAACATCACCGGAGCTCAGTGGGCAGGCCTGAGCTACAGCCACAGGCCCCATCCCCAGGGCCTTCTGGGAAGGCAGTCTATGCATGGTCTGGGCTCCACAGACACCTTCCGCAGAGCCTGCAGTCTTCTTTGCAGAATCCAGGCAGTCATATGCAACTGTGGTTTGAGCACAGGGAGAGAAGGCTCCAAGGAGAGAACGGCTCTGAGCTGAGGAGAGCTTTCCAGAGCTGGCACACGTGAGACACTACAGCTAGCTCAGGAAAAGACTTACTAGGGATATCACAACGTTATTAGACAAAGGCATCTGCTTTTGGGAGTGAACCAACCTGGTGGGAGGAGGAATGGGGGGTACTATGCAGCTTGGGGCCCAATAATCTGTAATTATGGGGGTGGGATATGGCCCCTGCAGATCAAGGGTCTCTCTCCAGAGTCAGCCATGTTCCCTGGCTTGACTTTTGAGCTCAAGGGTGGAACATGAGGCATTTCTGCACTCATATCCCAGATGCCTATTATTCTAACTGTGCTGTTGTTGCAGCATTCCATAATTGTGGCACACACTCAGTTCATTTTCCAGAGTTTACAGTCTAAGCAGACCCACCGGTCCATCTGCAGGTTGCCTGTCACAGCTGCCTCGCTGTGTTATCTTCCCAGGGTAGCATTTCTCTCTACACTTTGTGACAGGTGCTTTGACCACTCCGCTCTGCAGAGGGCTCAGGGCCTTATCCAGGGTCATGTACTAAGAAAGGGCCACTGAGTCCAGAGGGTGTGGTTTAAGTACTTCCCATGATACCAGGTGAACTTACTGAAGTCAGCTCTCAAGGAGTTCCAGGAAGTAAACTGATTCAGCCCCAGTGTGGTTTTGGAAAGATGACATGCCAAACAAGGAGGACATGGGCTTTCAGGGCTGTTGCTGTGTGTTGTGTGTGCATACACACACACATATGCACACATGCATGCATGCGCACCAGCGAGCACCCTTGCCCTCTGATCCTGCAAGAGTTCATTCTCAGACTTTAATCCTGAATGGCAGGTGCGCTTCCTGGAGCAGCAGAACAAGCTGCTGGAGACCAAGTGGCAGTTCTACCAGAACCGCAAGTGCTGTGAGAGCAATGTGGAGCCGCTGTTTGAGGGCTACATTGAGACACTGAGGAGGGAGGCTGAGTGTGTGGAGGCTGACAGCGGGAGGCTGGCTGCTGAGCTCAACCATGCGCAGGAGGCCATGGAGGGCTACAAGAAGAGGTGAGGGTCACTGGGAAGTCTTTGCAGGAGGTCCCTGAGTACAGAGGAACATCTGGTCTGTGGTTGGGATCTCTACCTGCGTAGGTCAGGAAACCTGTCCCTGCCTTGTCCATCAAGAAGCTCCTTTCCCTGCCTCCCTCCAAGGCACAGGTCCCTTGCCTTTGCAAGACAGATTATCTTCAGCATCCCTCAAGTAGTACAAGGCTCCCTTTCTCCACTCAACAAACATCTGGGAAACATCTACATTTCCTGGTCTCCAGAACTAGCCCTTAAGCCTTTGGATGCTGTTTTTAGGGTTTCCTCCCCACTCTCTTCTCTAAAAACTTCCACACTCAGGTAGACAAACAAGATGCTACTAATCCAGCCAGCAACATGCATGGTCCCTGCCCTTGGGGGTTTACAGTCTGCTGGGATGCAGGCATGACATGGTCACATCTGGAGACTTTCAGTTAATGTGACACAGCCATGAAGGATGGGCACTGAGTCTCAGAAAACTTCTGCTTCTCAAAGGCACCAGCCTTCTTCAGTGATGTGCTCTGCTATGGCCTCTGGCCACTATCCCTGGCTCTGAGCAGGCCTTCCTACAGAGTGGTCCCTTGGCTCATTCCAGGAAGAGATAATAGACAGGCTACTGACAAGGGCTCAGAGCAAAGGATGAGGAAAAACAGTATTCCCCTCTGCCCAACCTCTCTCTGTGTGTGTGTCTCTCTCTCTTTGTCTCTCTCTCTGTCTCTCTGTCTCTCTGTCTCTCTCTCTCTCTGTCTCTCTCTCTCTCTC
>LZPO01017293.1:989538-1018414 GCA_001675575.1 Neotoma lepida | reverse complement strand
CACACACACACACACACACACACACACGATGTAGAGTGTTTCAATTGGAACCAACTTCTGTTTGGTAAAATGGAACCACCCAGTGCAAAGCTCAGTTCAAAAGCCACCATTTTACACAACTCAGAGTGTGGTGAAGCTTGCTCACACCACACAGCAGTAGGGACCTCTACAAAACACAAGCTCCATCTTCCATGGCTCTCTCTGCCCTCCAAGTGACCTCAGGCTATCTAGAAGAGTATACCAGCCCCACCCCTGGCTCTGACCCACCACTCAGTGCCTTTTAGGTCTCCTGGTCCCCTTCACTTGCTTCCCCATGGGGCCCTCGGATGCCCTCAACACCTGGCAAGTACAGGGACAAGAGCTCTGTGGGACTCTTATAGTTCTTTCCTTCTTGGGAGCTGCTCTGCGACATTGATACTTCTTCCCAAGGACTTAAGGGGGAGACGTTAAGGACAGGCAACACTCAGGAGGTGTGTCACAGTGTCACACAGGGGGATCTCAGAGGGTGACCTTCTCCCCACCTGTCCAAGGCTGCCACTATAATGTGGTGATATATTATGTACCCTAATAAACTTGCCTGAGGATCAGAGGACAGAGCCAGCCACCAGATTAGACATAGAGGTCAAGCAGTGGTGGCACACACCTTTAATCCCAATACTGGGAAGCACACATACCTTTGATCCCAGGAAGTGATGCCTGGGCTGAGAAAGGTACATAAGGCATGAGGAAGCCAAAACTCACTCTATTTAGGCTGAGGATTTCGTAGAGGTAAGAGCTAGTGGCTGGCTGCTCTGCTTCTCTGATCTTTCAGCTTTCACCCTGATATCTGGCTCTGGGTTTTTTATTAATAGACCATTTAGAAATTCAAGCAACATTGTAGTCTCAGCTATTAGAGCCAATCAATGATGAGTCTCTAGGCCTGCCTCCCTGCCACCATAGTCACCTGCTGTGTGACTTTTCCTGGGGAGACAAACGTCTGCATATTCACCCAGATAGGGCACTGATGAAAAACAAAACAAAACAAAAAAGTAATGTTTCTAAGTAAGTCTATTTGAAGAACCAATGAGTTTGTGGAATTCCACATGTACACAAGTGTGCATGACTCAAAGGCAGCTGCATCATGAAAAAGCCCACCCACTCAGCACGGACAGTGGCTTACACACACACACACACACACACACACACACACACACACACACACACACACACACACACACACANCATACACACACATACACACACACACACACACACACACACACACACACACACAGAGCGGCACCCTGGAGCTCGGGGAGAGCTCCCGGTCAGTTCCACCTTTACAACCTTAGGCACAGCCTATGAATCTGGGGAGCCTCCTGAGTCTGAGTCTCTTCACTGTCTTTCTGTGTCTTGTGAGCCTTCCTCCTCCTTCCTGGAGAAGAGCTTTTGGGTTTGGAGGAAACAGACAAAGGGTTCTTCAGAGCCCTGGGCCCTAAGGCTAGGGGGGAAGGGAAGTGGGTGGGAGGATCGCTAGCCAGGGTCAGAAGCAATGCTGACACTGAGATCTTAAGCAGAAGCAGGGGTCTCCATCAGAATCACCAAAGAAGTACAGACCCCACGTTCACTCAGGTAAAGAGAAGAGTTAAAGATGGTTGTCTTGTGCTGGGTGGGGTGACACATGCTTGTAATCCCAGCACTCAGGAAGCTGAAGCAGGAGGATTATCATGAGTTTGAGACTAGCCTGGGCCACAGTGGGAGATTCTGTCTAGAAAGGAAGGAGGAAGGAAGGAAGGAAGGAAGGAAGGAAGGAAGGAAAGAAGGAAGACTGGAGAGAGAGGTTTTGTCCCAGTCCCTGAAGCTTGTTTTAAAGAAAACCGTTATTGTCTGTGAGGCGTTATCCAGGCAGACAGACATGTTGCAGGCATGGAGTCACAGCTGAAGAGGAAATAGATAATCCATGGGCTCAGGGGGGCTGGACGACTGGTCCCCAGGATCCCCTGGAAGCTTGAAGAGGACCATCCTACTTTTCACTCTGCTCCTTGCCCCTAACCCCACCCCAGCCTCCACCCACTAAAACCTTCCTNATACAGAAGAATTTCCATTCTTGTCATCTTTGCCCATCACCTCTCTGGGTCAGGTTTTCCAGCATCTCCGATGAGGAATGGAAACGCTCTGGCAATCAGAACCTCTGTGCTGACAAGCCTGAGATGAGATGGCTCATGTAGTGATGGTGTCAAAATAACTGTCCCTTGGCTCTTGCTCTGCTCTGCGCATTAGCCAGAGTGCCTGAGCATCCCATGGGCTGGCAACATCATCCCAATAATCACACAGGTCGGAAGTTTTCTACTGTGGGTCGTGAGTGACCCTTTCCCAAGAGCTGCCTAAGACCATTGGAAAACACAGATTTTTACATTATGATTCATAACAGTAACAAAATTACAGCTATGAAATAGCAATGAAAATAATTCTATGGTTGGGGGAGTCACCATAGCATGAGGAAGTGTATTAAAGGGTCACAGCGTTGGGAAGGTTGAGAACCACTGATGTAGGTGAACTATCTGGGGTCTGGAAGTGAGGGCCCTCAACTACATGTACTAGTTGCCAACCCCATAACAAGAACCTGAGCATCCTGGTCTTTTTCTACCACCCCATGCCACCCTCTCAATTGGATGGTGAGGGATGCTATATCACATGCTACTAGCAGAGCTGTTAGGGTCGGAGCCTGCCCTGGAAGCTCTGGTATGCCACGCTTGGCCACCTATCCTCAGTAGGCCACTTAAAGACAAGCACAGTGGAAAACAGAAGAAGATTTACCCAAGAAGGCTACATTGGGAAGAGGAACAAACAGTCTAGTGACCACGCCTAGTCTATCTTTGGGGTCCTGGCATGAGGTTTAGGTTTAAATCAACAGCAAGAGGCATGCATAACTTAGCAGTGCTGGTCGAGGTGCCATCCTACCCATCCAACCGTCTCATTCTGCTGTAAGTCTCTCTTGCAAGGTGTCTAACAAGTTGTCAGAATTCCTCAGGGTTGGTGCCAAACTTGAGTCTTTTACTTCTCCAAGCATGAGATTCCTGGGAAGTCCCTATTCCTCTGGAAACATTGTTTCAATAGCCTGAAAAGGAGGGGCACAAGTCTCTGTAGTATATCTTCAGGCCTACTAGGATGCTTCCAATGCCATCATAGCAACAGTAACAAAAAGGATGAAGACCTCATCCTGGCATCATTTAATGCTACCCAACCTCTTGACTTGGGGCTGGTCCCTATGCTCCCTTTGCCACTGAGGGCCCCTCCAGGCTTCTGTGGCCCAGCCTTGTGAGAACTGGAAGCCAAGAAGGAGAGGAGAGGGCCCTGACCATTGCCCCAGCTGAGCTCTCGATCAACTGCCAGCACCAAATGCCAACCATTTCAGTGGAGGCATTTAGGACTATCCAGCCACCTGAAGCCAACATCATAAAGGAAAACGGCCACCTACACCCCATGAAAAATAGTGTTTTAAACAACTGCCTTTGGGAAGTTTAGTCATGATGTAAGAGCTAAATATAGAGAAGTTGGTACTTGGTAATGAGATGCTGTTGTAACAAAATCAAGAACCTGTGGTATTGGCTTTGGGGCTAGACCTCAGGCTGAGTTTGAGCGTCCTCGGGAAGATATTTGGGGATGAACTAATTACAGTGAGGTGGTAGATGTTAATACTGGAGAGCGGGGTAGACTGTCTCTTATACACATCTAGATGTGTATAAGAGACAGCTCTCTCTCTCTCTCTCGCTCTCGCTCTCTCTCTCGCTCTCGCTCTCGCTCTCGCTCTCGCTCTCTCCCCCTCTCAGAATCGAAACAAGGGCCACACACATGCAAAGTGTATTAGACTTTTTTGACACCATGGAGTAAATGTCTCAGAGAAACTATGTGAAAGAGGAAAGAGTTACTTTGGCTAAATGTTGCGGGCTTTTCCATCTATCATGGAGAACATGTTGGGGGAGCAGAACCGCCCCCCTCATTGTAGCCAGTGAACAGAGAACTCACTGACTTCCTCCTTTTCTTCCTTGTCATACCCAGTCCTCTAGACTGTGGGATAATGCTCCCCCACCCCAGTTCAGAGGGTGTCTGCAGCTCCCCTTTAATTAGTTTCTTCTGGAAACCCCTTCACAGATACAACCAGAGGTGTGCTTTGCAAAATCCTAGGTCATTCTCCATCCAATGAACTAAAAATCAAGGTTAACCACAACACCAGGCAGGCCCCAGCCGTGTCTGTCACCACAACTCCTGTATTTATTGTTTTACTGTGTGCTAGCCACCCCTCATTCTCCCAGTCCTCCACTGTGGTTAATAATTATTTGTGATAATTTCCTCTGCTCAAATTATTATCTTCTCATTCGAGCCTAGCTGATATATTCTAGCTGACAACCCTTACCTAAGCTCACAGCTATTAGCCAGCACCAGAACCAGCCTTGCCAGAGATCGGCCCTGAGAATCTTTCAGTCATCAGAGTATGCCAGAAAGATGCCAGGTAGAGAGGAAGAGCTTCCCTACAAACCCAGAGTCAGGAAGAAGCAGGAGGAGTAAGGAAGTTGTGTTTGAAGCCTTCCTGGCTGGGATCATAACTCAGCGGGAGAGCACTTGTCTAGCATGTACAAAGACATGGGTTTGGTCCTCAGCACTGGGAAAAAATATTTATTTTAAATTTTAAAAATAACACCTCTCTGGAGAGATTTGCTGTGTGCCATCATTGTGTGACAGTCTTCCCCACAAAAATGTAGGCACCATCATCTCATTTTACAGATGAAGGGCCAGAGTCTGGTGAGGATGAGAGACCTGCCTGTCGAGATGGAACTGGAAATAGCCAGACCTGGACTGCTGTTCCGATAGAGCCTCTAGAAACAAAGTCCTTTCCCATCTCCTCAGAGAGCCGAGAGCCACACCAGGAATGGTGTGACCCTCCTCACTCACCAGCAGTGGACCTGGACACTCAGGGTGGAAGCAACTTGCTCATTCACCCACACAAGTGACAGTCACCACTGTGAATGCCAGATCTTCTGACCCTGACCTACTAGGAGTTCCTCTCCTCCTCTCCTCTGCCACCCACTACCTGTCTTCCATTCTCTCAGTCCCTTTCTCAAGCACTGCACCACAGAATTTGTCCTTCAAGGATGGGGAGCAAAATGACTGTGGCTCAGAAGCCCTAGGTGACATTTCACCTTGTCAGAAATATCTTTGTTTATCACAATAAGGGGAAGAGAAATACTGCCTGCATCTAATGACAGAGGCAAAGGATGCTACAGAATAAAATGTCCTGGGAGACCTCGGGAACAGTCACCCAGCCCGCAATGCACAGTGCTGAGACAGAACACCTCAATTAGAATACTGACCACCCCACAAGACTCTCTCTCTGCCTTGAGTCTGCCTTTGTTGTCCCCAAGGCCTGATTTCTCCAAGCCATAGGAGGTGCCTACTGCTGCCTTCCCCTACTGAAAACAACCAGGTGGCTGGTAGGGTCCGGAGACCTCTGGCGGTGGCACCTGTCATAGGCAGCATTTTGGAGAGTCTGAGGCGCAGGTTTGATTAGCTGCAATTAGTTTATTGGGAACGCAGAGTGAGACAAAGGCAAAAGTGCAGGCAGCTGAGTCCCTGGTTTGGGGGGAGCTGCTGCCAGGCAGACCTGGAAGAAGATGCTCTGGGTCACGTGGTCTCTCGCTGAGTGACAGGAAAACCAGCAACCATGTTGGTCCCTGTCTCCATGCCCAAGCAAAATCATGCTAGGGACCTGGCGGACAAAGAGGATCCTGGGGCAGCGGATCCTCCAAGATTTTAAGACCAATGAATCCGCAAAAAAAAAAACAGAAGGGGAAATAAAAGCAAGAATCCTCAGAACAAGTTGCTAGGGAAGGCTACAGAATGAAGTGGAGGCGCCGAGGCCACTGTCCCACTGTGCGGTCACTTCTGGCAGGGTGGGCGATGGCAGCATTGCGGCTTCTAGCACTTCTTACAGCCTCCGCTGCAGGCGCCGGCACCGGCGCAGGGGGCGCAGGCATTGGGGGTGCCCACCACCACGTTACCGCTGGGGCCGCTGCCCACTCTGGTGTTGACAGCAGGGCCAGTACCGGAGACACAGAGATCGCCACAGACGACGCCACCTCGGGAGCTGCTCACGCCTGAAAGCAGGGAAAACAGGGGAGATGGCGTCAGGCACTGCCACTGCCAGGCGGCTCTGCAGCAAGCGCACGTGCTCCCGCCCCAAAGGCTTGCACCACCCCGCAGAAAAGGGGAAGGCTGGGATTACTTACACACATTCACGGAGCCAACGCCCTCACACAACCTGTGGGAGAGGAAAGGGAGACAGACGTTAGTATACCGAAAGCATGGAGCAGGTGCCATTATGGGCCCTCCTAGGTTCTTGCCCTAGGGAAATGGTGTGTGGGAGAGACTGAGAAACCAGGAGCTGGGGGTAGGCCTGGAGGCACTATGTGAGTTCTGAAGGCAAGGCATGTCCTCCATCTCACAGGGCTATTCTCTGTGCACCCTGAGTTTTAGCCTCCCCAGTGGGGTCTAGGTCTCCTCCCAGAATAATCCATTGCTCTTGTGGGGACAAAGAGACCTAGACACACATGGCAAAGCACTGGCTGCTGTTGCCCTTTTGGTTCTGAGTTGTGAGTGCATTCCAGGGGGGACCAGATGTGACCTTCTAAATCCTGACTGTCATCATGACCATATGGGCCTGAAGGAAGCCAGAACTTTTTGCCCAGTTTCTGAAAACAACACCTGTCATCACAAATGACTCCTCTGTGAAGAAATGAATATTAGAAACCTAGAGCCAGCGTGGAACCACCTACAGCAGCCGTCTCCTTGGGCACCCACAGAGGAAATGACCAATGACAATGATGGGCTAAAACTCCAACTCCACCTGGCCTGTATCTCTTTTCACTTGACATTATCTCCCAGAAGGGCACCAAACAGAGTTGTCTTGAACACTCAATGGCCAAGGGCTGGCAAACTCAGCCTCAAATCCCGCAACCGGCCCTCTCTGGTCTCCTAAGTAACTGCCTTTCTCCCCCTGTGTGGTGGAGGAGCTGTGGTTCCCTTCACACTACTCTGCCCATATCTTTCTCCAACTTCCAGATGCCCAGGTCCATCACCCTGTGCCTCTGGGCTTCCCAAGCTACTTCACTTGTCGGGGGGAGGGGGGTCTCTCTATGTGACCACACGGACTTCCAGGGACCAAGTCTGTGTCCCCATGTCCCCCAGTACACACAATTCTCCATCTGTGTGCCACCCTGGAGGCTGGCTATACACAAAAAGCAGCTCTGGACATGACCAATCGACCACCCAGGAAACAGAAAGCAATGTTACAAAATGAGATCTTGGTTTAGAGTGGGATCCTTAAGGTCTTGGGATATAAAGGGTCCTTCACCACAGGAAGGCAGAATGGCCAGAGGTTCCTCCACCAGTACCTAACCCCAAATCATGACAACTAACAAAGTTCCTCCTCTGTCCATACCACAATCTGAACTGCAACAGGAGAGCACTTTAGAGCACTCGTTGTCAAATAGCTAAGCAGGAGGTGGTGGAATCTACTACTACAAGCTGCTATTTTAAGATAAATCTGAATTTCCAAGGGTGGAGTGGAGCTGGCCAGACCCAGGTTAGCAAAGAAGATGGGATACTGAGAATTCATGCAGATCGTGGTGGAGAAAGAAGAAACAGCACCTTAGGAATGGACTCAGCTAGGCCTCAAGGGAGCAAAACACAATACTTCCTGTAGGCAGCCTTAGAGACAGGTCAGTTGAGGAACTGAGATGGAGCTAGATCAAGGTTAAAGACTTACACAGATTTCCTATGCACGTGCAGGACGGTGAGATGTGGAAGCGAAGACTGATGGGTACCCAAGGTGTGAAGCTCAATGCTGAGGACCCAAGAAGGGTTGGGACAGTCAAAAGCTGCTGGACTCACCTCTGCTCCTCGCCCTCCAGCAGGCGCCTGTAGGTGGCGATCTCGATGTCCAGCCCCAGCTTGGAGTTCATCACCTCCTGGTACTCCTTGAGCAGGCAGGCCATGTCCTGCTTGGCCTTCTGNAGGGCAGCCTCCAGCTCAGCCAGCTTGCAGCGGGCATCAGTGAGGGCAGCCTCTCCCTGCTGCTCAGACTGGGTCACTGNGGCCTCCAGCTTGGTGTTCTGGGGACACAGAAGAGAATGGGATCATCTATGGTCCCTGGGTCTCTTTCCATTATCAGCATGCTGTCCAGTCTTTCCCACCAGTTGGGAACATTCTAGAAGCAGCCTCTTGCCTTGTTCACANGGGTCAACCTGAGTGACCNTGGTCAGGATTCTGTTCATATACATAGGAGGTATACTAAAGAGTAAGATCCAAGCAGGGCACATGCTGGCCCTATGGCACTGAGTAGGCACCCAGCCTCCCTGGTCTCAGCACAGCTGACCGACCCCTACATACCTGGCACTTGGCGTTCTCAATCTCAGCCGTCAGCCTCTGGATTANTCGGTTCAGCTCATTGATCTCCTCTCTGGTGCGGCGCAGGGTCTCCCCGTGCCTGATCACGGTGGCCTTCATCTCCTCACACTGGGGATGGGGGAAGCAGAGATGCCCATGAGGCACAGGATGCAACATCGACCCAGTGAGCATACCACCACTGACTGAAGTGTGCAAGATGTGCAAGATGTGCAAGATGTGCAAGATGCACAGCAGCACAGTGCTCACCCGGGGCTGCCCCCTCCACCCAAGAGCTGTCTGCAATCTTCCTGTGATTCTTGGGGTACAAGAAGCCTTTTCTGATAGATCCTGGAGTCCTTCCCACTGTCGTGTCTAAGGACAGGTGTTGTGACCACTGACCTTGGTGCGGTACCAGGACTCGGCCTCTGCCCGNCTGCGGGTGGCAATGTCATCATACTGAGCCTTGATCTCAGCNANGATGCAGTCCATGTTCAGGTCCCTGCTGTTGTCCATCTTGACGATGACAGAGGTGTCTGAGATGTGGGCGTGGAGGATTCGGATCTCCTGCAGGAGGAGGGAACAGCAGTNAAAAGCTTGTTGNAAATTCAGTCTAACCCCACACACCTNTGCCAGCCCCTCAGCCCTCCCCTGGTCCACACAGGACTTCACAGCCATGGAATACTGTCTTCAGTCTACTTGCCAGGTTTCCACCTGGCTGCTGCCCTCACCTCCTCATACAGTCTCCTCAGGAAGTCGATCTCCTGGGTCAGTGCCTCCACGTTGGCCTCCAGGTCTGACTTGCGCAGGTAGGCACAGTCCACATCCTGGGAAGCAAGGATGTGTGAGCCTGAATCACTTGACTGATCATTTCCCAAAGTCTTCTCTCTCTTCATCCATCCCATGCAACACAGGGGAAAAAGATTCCTGTGTGCAAGTCATCTCAGCCCCCAATTTCCAGCATGCACTTGGCAGCCTCTCAGGACTGGAGACTCGCTGCCTCTCAGCCCCCCAAGACATCTTCCCAGTGCATCCCAGATCAGTTAACTGACCCTGACCTGAGCCAGCAAGGCTTCAAGAAGCCACCTGGCCACTCCTAGTGACCCTATCATCCTGTACACATTGGCTTGGGTCCTAACATTCAGGTCAGACATCATTTTTCAATGGACTGAATGAAACGCTGTGGCTGCTGGCACCCCAACCGTACACCCTAGAAGCAGGGAAAGGCACACCAAGGTCAATATAGCCACCACCCTGCATCAGGGCAGGAACCAAACATTCCAAACTGATACATAGCTCCATGGCAGTGGAACTACTAACTCTCCACTAGGTGCCAACATTCCAATTACCTACTGCCTTCACAACAGCCCTTTGTCACAACCCTGGATATGACATTCATTGGGCCAGCTCTCTGAAAATTTTCCTATCTTGATGTGGAAAGTTCACAACTCCTGCAGAGGTTAAGCCTTGGGATCACCACAAGCACAGTATGTCCCTCTGGTATCCGTGTTGCCCTGCCTCCCACACCAATGCTACTTGCCTTCTTCAGAGCCACAAACTCATTCTCGGCTGTGGCTCTCAGAGAAACTTCCTCCTCGTACCTAGGACAGAAAAGGGAAATGAGACAGTGTGAGGACACCCTACACTCCTTGCCAGGGAGTGCAGGAGAGGAGCCCTCACTGCTCTTGGCCCTGCCAGGTCTTTCTGGAGGAAGCTGGGCTGTCTGGGAGTGGAATCCGGCTGTAAGGGAACCTCCCAGTGCTGTTCTGAAGTCACCCCAGGAAGGAAAGGAAGATTAAACCCCAACTTCATCTGGGAGTGGACAGGGTCTTGAGTACTGCAGCTCCAACCTCCCCTCACTTGCATGTCAGTCCCAGTCCAGCTGCTGAGTAGACCCAGAGCCCAAGGGCTGAGTACCCAAGTCAGGAAGACAGATGAGCATGGGCCCTGGCCCTCCTACTTCTGTGGGCTGAATCTGTTCAGGGGCCTCAGTGTGGGGGATCAAAGTCAGAAAGAGCTGATGGGGTCCTAAGGACTGTCCTTTCCCAGAGAAGGCAGAGCTGTTGGTCTCAGTCTCCAGAGGGAAGGCTGAGGCAGAAGTAGTTCACTCTGACACTCTCCAATCCTCTCCAGGGAGCATCAGTACAGATATTACATAGATGGCAGCATTCCCACAATGTCCTCAGCCTGGCTAGACTTCTGTTGTCTGTGCCCTGGCTTTTGATATGACACATCTTATGCCAGCAGCACACCAGGCCATCTCACCTCTTCTTGTAGCCCTCCATGGCCTCCTGCGCATGGTTGAGCTCAGCAGCCAGCCTCCCGCTGTCAGCCTCCACACACTCAGCCTCCCTCCTCAGTGTCTCAATGTAGCCCTCAAACAGCGGCTCCACGTTGCTCTCACAGCACTTGCGGTTCTGGTAGAACTGCCACTTGGTCTCCAGCAGCTTGTTCTGCTGCTCCAGGAAGCGCACCTGCCATGGGAGTGAGAAGAGTTTCAGGGGCAGATCTGGGGTGATGGTGGAGAGGAGGTGGAGGGGCTCTGGGAAGGAGCCCAACTCTCCATTCTCTTATCTTGGCTCTGCCTCAGTTTTCCCACTTGGGGAGAGCACAAGGGACAGGGGCAATGCCCACACTCACAGATGCAGGTGGCCACTTTAGTGTCCTGTGCTAGGCTTGGTACTCTCCTCAGAAGCCAGCAAGGCAGGAGCCCCCACAAGCAGAGCACCCACATTCACATCCCAGGATGAGGGACTGGCATGGAGCCAGGGAGATAGTGTCACAGGCCATTTGGAGAAGCTAACTAGGCTGGCCTCTGTCCCTCCCCCAACAGTCTACATCCCTCCTGTCAGTTCAAGTGCAACCTTCCTCTTTGGGCTGCCCACAGCCCCATGCTGCAGTCCCCTGGGACTCCCTGCAGTCAGCTTGTGCCCAGGGCAGCCTGGCCATAAGCCCTACTTCTCAGGACTGACAGATGAGCCCTGTGGGTCCTTAGTGTGCCCACCTTAGTGTGCACACCTCTCCCTTAAGACTAAGGCCTCAATATGAGAGGTCTTTCTGCCTCTCATCCCCTCAGTGTTCAGCCTTGGTCATGCCTATGGTGGGCTCCAGGAAGGGACTGGTCCAGGACACCCACCTTGTCGATGAAGGCTGCAAACTTGCTGTTGAGGCACTTGATCTGTTCCTTCTCCTCATGCTTCACACACTGAGCATTGGGGTCAATCTCCAGGTTGAGGGGTGTGAGCAGGCTCTCATTGACAGAGACTGTGGTGATGCAGGGAGGTGTGGGCCCGCAGACACCTCCAGAGCGGTATCCAAAGCTGCGTCCACAGGAGCCGGAGCGGAAGGCCCCACAGACGCTGTGGCTACCAAAGCCCCCTGAGAGTCCGCGGTAGCAGGAGACGCCTCGGTAGGGAGCTGCGGAGATGCAGCAGCGTCCAGGCCTGGGCCCGCAGGCTGAGGCGCAGCTGAAGGCGCGGCCACCACAGTAGGATCCACAAGTCATGGTTATTTGGGGAGAAGGCAGACTGTGAGACTGGAGACGTCCAAGTGGAGGATACAGTGGACGTGGATTCGGGTGTTTACCTCTTTAGATTTTGTTGGCCTTTTATATATGTGGGGACCCTGACTGTGAGCACGTGGTCTGAAGCAATTAGATGCCTTTTATGAGCTTGGCTTGTTTAGCTGCTGCGGCTCCTCCTTAAAAGTACTTAATTGGTGTCCAGTTGCAGCCAGATGTTTATGGTCCTTTACCCTAAACTGTACAATTTTCTTCTTCAAAGGGCCAGCTCACCTACTCCATCCTCTGCTCATGTTCCCAGTACTCAGACACAGAGGTGGAGAGAGAGGGCAGCTGATTCAGGTTGCAAGGAAAATGGAGAAGGGATCCAGCTGTAGCTCTGATAGACTGAAATTGAAAAGGTTGGCACCGCTGTCCGTGGTCCTGACCTAACCGGGCTAGGGAAGCCAATGGTACAGGGCTGGTGTGCTAGGTGGGATTCCTCACCAGGGTGGTTCTTTTCTGTGCCCCTTAAGGTGTATCTGCATAACCTCTAAGTTAGTCACCTTATCCCTCCTCCGTCCCCTGGCCCCACTGACTCTTCCTCTCCTCCTTCTTCATGTTGCCCTTCACACACACAATTTCACACACACAGGCTTCATGTCTGTTTCACACACACACACACACACACACACACACACACACACGCACACAAAATCTATGGACACAGACTATCCCTGGCCCATCTTGGCTGGTCTGNACCAAGAGAGTATCTTTCTTCAATTTTCCCCAAGCGTTAGGGGTACACACTGGCTCACTGGCCCCAGGAAAGCCTAAAATAAGTATCAAAATGTCTTCACTTCACCTCAAGATCTTATGTCATTCAAGGCAGGGGGATGGCCTCACTGTTATGTGTCTACATAGTATTTGGCTCAGGATATAAAATCCAGTAAGGTGACATGAAGAAAACATGCAACTTCCAACTGTCACTGGAGTCCCCGCTGTTTTCCACATTATGACACCCCCCCCAACCTTCTACTTTGCACATCAGCCTACCAGTAGCTTTGACAGACATTAAGACACAACTATACCATCTGATGCTGCCCATCCAGTATAAGCCTTGAGCTCACAAGAGCTGGGTAGGGCCAGAACACTGCCCTGACTAGCTCTACATGACCCACAAGCAGATGTTTTACTCTGCTGGGAAGCTCGCTGTGGCTTTACTCCCTTGGCTGTACTGGAAGTGTGAAGAGATATGTATAGGCTCGGTAAACCTCAGAGACAATGTGGTAGGCTGCACCCCATTCTTTTCCAGCCTCTCTGGGCAGTGTTTTTCCTGAGTTCATGTTGTTACCCACTAATGGGAATAACCATCATTTTTCAGTCACAGAACAGACTAGAACACAAGCATCCAGAGTAGAACAGAGGACAACTTTGTTTTGCTTGCCTCATTACTGTGTCCTGACCTTCTGGTTCAGCCATATGTGGTTTGTGTTTATTCTGTCATTGCATAAAATTATTCCTTCTGGAGCTGTAATTCTTAAAAAGTAGAAATACATGTTATACCAGTTGAGGACACAGATCCGGATTCCAAAGTGCCTAGTTTCAAATCCTAGCTCTACCACGCTACTGGGTAACTCTAGGCAGCCACTTAGCGTCTCTGAGCCTCCATTATGATTGGTAAGATGAGGATAATACTAGCACCTACCTCGTAAAGTTGTTGTAAGTATTAAATAATTAATCTATGCTAAGCTCTTAGGCCTGAGCCTGATACACACCAAGGGCACAAATAGATGTGAATTGTTGTTGTTGTTGTGCTGTTGCTGTTGTGGATATACTGATAGCTTTGATGGGGTGTACTCACTCACCTTCCCAAACCACTTATGTTCAATTACCAGTAATATGGCCTCGCTTGAAAGAGCAGTAGGAGAATTGAATAAAATAATACATGGATAATACTTAACGTAGCAGCCGGCCCATAGAAAGTGCTTAATAATTATTGATGCACTATTGTTCCACATATGGGCCTGTCCTAGGAGGAGAAAGGACTACGGCCTTTACCCTGGGAAAGAGCTTAAAAGTGTCCATCTCCTTTGCCGTCCAGCCCAACGGCTGCAGGAAAGGCCCGCTCATGAACCCTCAACTTGGCCAATACTTGGGCAGCAGTTCTAAGAGAAAAAAAAAGCTCAGATGATCTGAAAAGTCATTAATTGGCAAATAGTTCAAGAATTTATATTTTTTATTTGGTCTTAGAAAAGCATCAGAGATCATTGGTCACACAACCAACCAAACTGCAGAGTTGTGGATGCCTGTCCCAAATGGTACATCTGCAACAACCTCCACCCCTAAGCCTCAGGGATCATGGGGAAGAAGGGACAGAAAAATTGGAAGAGCCAGCAGAATAGGAAGTTTGCTGGAAGACTGTGTCTTGTAGAAATACCAGAAGCTACATAAAGTCTCCCTAACATGGATGCCTAAACATGAGCTGAAGAAAGATGACACCGACAGATATGTTAACGTAGACAGAAGAAGTCTCACAAGGCCTCAACCCTAGACAAGGAACTACAGGCAGCTGAGGAAAGCTGAGAGCGGGATGAATAATCTTTCCTGGGGGAGAGCCACCAGTTGATTATCTAATACCAAGTGGTCATCCCTGAAAACATACATGCAAGTAGCATTATATGGACCGAGCATTTAGNAATGTATATGTGTACTTATACACATATATGTGTAACAACGATTAAAGAAAANGANGCCATGAATATGAAAGAGCTCAAGGGNGTGCATGGGAGGGTTTGGAGGAAAGAAAGAGAGGGGGAAGAGATGTAACTACATTACCTCAAAAATAAAATATTATTTTAAAAAAGGAAATCCTTGGTCATAAATTAAACAACATCCAGCTTATGTATCTTTTTTTTTGTCTAATCCCCAAACCTCCTGATTGGGTGGTAGCCAGAGATTCCATGGGTCTGTTGGGGGAATGTCCTTGGATATCTGTCCTAACACAATAGAACTGCAAAGGAAGTAAGAGCAAGCAAGCCCTCACTGGCTGGCTGGAAGCTGGGGTTGAGGAAATACTTCCTGNGGGAAGAACAAGNAGCCATTNTGCNGAAAGAAGNGACATTAACTCTTTTATTTCAGGAAGCCTTATATCAAAGCAAACCCCTCTGGACCAGCCACCTTGCATGTAGGGACACAGTGGACCCAAGTGGTATGGTCTCTTCTTTCAGCCCATGTGGACAAGTGGGCCGTGTGGTGACAGAGAAAATCAGACCATTTTCATCTTATGAAGTACTTCCCTTACTCAAAGTTCACTTCAGTCCACTCTGCTTCTGAAGAAAATATAGCATTGTGACAGAGCCTGAAGTTGGAAGGTAGCAAAGACTAGATGTATCTCGCAGATGGGGTGTCTGGGGGCTCTGGGGTTAATATGTCCTGTCAGGTAAACCCTGAACATGTGCTGACTGGAAAGGGGAGACTACACAGANAGAAACTCTGACTCTGGAGCTCTCTCAAGTCAGGGAAAACAGAGCCATCATGGTGAGGAAAGCCAGAAGGTGCAGAGGAATGCCTGACTGTGGTGTCCTAGGAGGGAAAAGGGGGGCTCTCTGGGAAGAGCAAGAATGGCCTTTCACAAGGCAGAAGCCTGGAGGTGACTCAGAGAATGGGGTAGCAGAGAGACAGAGCCAAGGATAGAAGCCCAGGAAAGCTGAGGGTCCTTGAAAGAAAGATCATGAAATTCTATGGTTGATGAGAAAGAGACGGAGTCAAAGACAGAGAGACATGAGACAGAGATGGATAGAGACAGGGACAGAGACAAGAGACATAAAGAGAGAAAGATCTGCATCCAGCAGAGGCCAAGGCCAAGGAAGCTGGCCAGTGCCATCCTTGAGACACTAGTGGGAGTTTAGACTGAAGTAGCCCATGGGCTCTACAGCTGGAGGACACTTCAGCATCACCTACTGAGTGTGTCCTTCCCACCTGTGCGCAGAAAGAGAAGCCAGGGCCANTGAGGCTTCCAAGTTGGGGGAAGGAGGATATTTACACACTAGCAGGAGTCTTGAGTGAGAGAACTGACTTCAGGTCTAGCCTNTACATATGTGAGGCAAGTTGGGGGTGCATTCCACATCAGAACCCTGCTTCTCATCCTGCTCCCACCCAGGACACTGGCTAAGCATCCATCAGAATGCAACCAAGGGAGACTCTTTGGCCAAAGGGTCAGAAGAATGGGATGCCCAACCCCTGGAGCTCAGCCTGCTGAGCCTCACTCCCTAACCCCTGCGTCTGCCTGTGAGACCTCATCACCGGGCATCTGGGCTGAAGTTGCCCCTCTGCAGGCTGGTCCAGACTCTGACCTCAAGCTGTACCTTTCCAGCACAGCAGCTGCCTCCCCATCCTCATCAACCTCCTCCTAATCTTCCTCATCTTCATTCTCATCCTCATCTTCATTCTCCTCCTCNTCATCATCATCAACCTCATCATCTTCCTCCTCATCTTCATCCTCATCTGCATCCTCCTCATCTTCATCCTCCTCCTCATCTGCATCCTCCTCCCTCCCCCTCCTCCTCATCATCCCTCCTCTCTTCCTCCCCCTTCCTCTCCTCTTCCTTCTCCCCTCATCCATTTCTGCTGAAGTGTTGCCACCACACCATTCTCACCGGGGTCTTCACCCACTTGCCCTCCCCCCCTCCACTTCCTCTTTGTCCTTTCATTCTTCCCAACAGCACCCCACCAGCTTCCTTCCCTTCCTGCTAGTNGTTCTCAGGAGTCATCATCTAAGACCACGCAGCTCCTTCTCCCCATAAAAGTCCTCACCCATTCCTATCCCTCCTTCCACCCCAACCTGGCACACACCCCATCTACTCTGCCCCAGGCTTTCTGGATGCTTGCCTTCACTGGTTGGCTCTCTTTAGCCAAGAACACATTTCTCTGGCTTCACTCCTTCAGACCTCAGCAAGGAGCATCACTCCTTCCCACCCCACCCCCCAGGACTGGCCACTTCCTGGTCTGCTTCGTGTGACCCCACCCCATTTGACCACAAAGCTTTGTACAACTGGCCACCAAGCTTTGATGACCCCATTACTCAGTACTTAATGTGTAGCTGGTACTCACTGTNTTCATTCAACAGACATTTATTGAGCACGTACTATGTGCCAAGCCCTTGGAATGTGTCCACAAACAAAATTTTTGTATGTAGTAATGTGTTTCAGGATTTGCCTCACTTTTTGTGATCTGTGCATATGTCCAGCTTTGCTCTTAGAACCAGAGGCTCACAAAAGCCAAGATGAGTTCCCCTCCATCCTCCAGCCCAGAATCCTGAGAGCTATGTGCAAAGAAGGCCTTGAAGAGGGTGTTGAGGAGGAGGAAAGTGAACATGTGTGTTAGGTGCTTCATGCAAACACATCTACAGTGTGCTGCTGATGGTGGGCAGATGGGCATGCAAAGAGCCAAGCTCATTCCTTCCAACAGAGTCTGGTGCATCAGTCTCTGGGGTCAGCTGTCTCTGACTCTCACCTGGAGCAAGTATCTTCACCTTCCCTGGCCTCAGTATTTCAGAACACTAGCCTTAGAGGAGACAGCATTACACAGGGTGCAAGGGCCACTGGTGCAGTGGCTCAGGAGGCAGGAGCACTTGTTCTTGCAGAGGAGTCAACACCACAACCACCCATAACTCCATCCACTCCGCTTCCAAGGAATGTTCTGACCTCCATGGGCACCAGATATGAACATGGTACACAGACATATGTGCAGGTAAAACACACACATAAAATAAAGACTGTAATGAAAGAACTATACAAGGGCCAGCAAGATAACAATGAGTAAGAGTGCCTGCCACCGAGGCTGATGACCTGTCAATCCTCAGGATTCAGATGGTGGAAGGAGAGAACTGATTCCCACAAACTGTTCTCTGTCCCCCACATGCACACTGTAGTGTACACACACACACACACACACACACACACACACACAGAGAGAGAGAGAGAGAGAGAGAGAGAGAGAGAGTAAATAAACATAATAAATTTTTTAATTATACAAGTTCATGTGTATTGACTTGTTGGAATAGTACCTTTATGAAATGAGGTTAGCATCAGGAGAGATTCTTTNTAAAGTTGGGAGAGTATTGAGAAAATCCACTCTATAAAGTCTGGTGTCTAGCTACAGTTTCATCAGAGGATGGGAAGGGATGTCCCCAACGTCTCTCTTCGGTGTATGGACACTAGACCGTGATCCTACCTGNGCAGGGATGGCTGGATGGGGTCTTCTCACACAATGAACACACACCATGCAAACACAACACAGGACAGCTACAGAAGGCGACACAGAACAGAAGCCAGACATGAAAGAAGACAAACGATGTGAATCTATGTATGTAAAATTTAAAGCCTGGAAAATGGACAAATAGNCCACTGGTTTTAGAACCACTGGCTCTAAAAACTGTAAAGAGAAACAAGGAATAAATAATTATAAGACCCAGGTAATGGATCACCTAGGCCAGGGGGCGGAGGGCACAATCTCTGAAGGAGTCACAGTCTACAGGTGCTCTTAAGGACTCCTGCTCACGTGTTTTATTTCTTACTATAGTGGTAGCATCTGTTGGTGTAGNTCACAATAAACATGGCTTTAACTTCTGTAGTCACAGTATACTGACTTGACGCTGTCAGAGCTGAACAGCATGGTTCAGTCAATCCCNTTTCCTTCCTTCTCCCTCTCTCTTACTCCTTTCTCACTCCCTCTTTTAGTTTTTCAGCTTTTCATTGGAAGTAAACAGGCTGAATGTCCGATTAGGTGTTCAAAAATTAGCAGTGATTAATAGCCCCTGAAGTCCAATGATGTGGTGTCATAGCTGAGTTTCTTTGTATCTTGTTCCAATGGCTTCTTGGAGCTTGGAAATTTGCTTAGCAAGAGCTAGGCATTCGTAATGGCTCATGCTGGTACTTGGTGTTTTGATGGGGAGTTCCCCTGGCAGGAAAGGCCTCCTTCCAAGTGCTGCTTGACTCAGCACCCCCTCCAGGGACACCTGGCCAGCTGGTTGGCTGGAGCCACTGTTGTGGGCAGTGCCCAGAATGGCTGCAAAGAGCTTCCAACGTGTTAGCCCAGCTCTCAGAACACATGAAGTGGCCTCAGGTGCCACACCCATCTGGGTGACCAGATCACTGACACAGCCTGTGACCTCCACATCTGTCCTGTCAATCTCTGGATGCTCTGCACAGGTGTTGGAACCTTGCCCTGAGGTTTCCTCCTTCCTACCCTTTCACCAAGTCCACCCCTTGCCCCTCCCTAAGATNTTTCTGCTTGCCTGGGCTTACAGAGACTTCCGTTACACCATGCCACTGTGCTGTTCTCTGTGCTTTCCCACATGGTTTTTCTAGGATACTATTGGAGGAGAAATGGTTGGTGGACAAGTAGGACCCAGTAATGAACCAAAATAATTGCAATTTGCCCAGAGGATGCAAATAACTAAAACTGTTGCTTTCCATGGCCTCGTCAGTGCTCACATCCATGAAGCCACCTCTCAGCCACATGCCAGCCCCAGACTGCCCTGGGAGAACACATACCACTGGCCCCTCCCATTCAGCCTGTCCCAATCACCAACTCTGCCATCTTCCTTGTGCTAAGTTCACAGATATCTACCCCAGCCAGCATTCTCTACCCTCTGGAACTTTCTCAGAGACTAGTAAATCAGGAGGTCGGTTTTCTCAAAGGCTTAGCACCTCTTAAATTCATCACTTGACAGCTAGGAGACTTTGGGCAAATTACTCAGCCTCTCTGAGCCTCCATTTCCCCTTCTGTAGAACAAGAGGAATGGTGCATCTCTCAGACAGCTGATGTAATAACTGAAGACTGATTCTTGCTTATATTGATGAGCACACAGTAGGTGACCCATGCAAAGGAATGCGCACTTATCAAAGAAAGGTATATGTACTCCCTACAGAGTCTTCACTCCTTATAAAGGAGAAACGTTCTCAAGCCGTCCAACTTGAAATCCACAATCTGACATGTGCCTCCTGGTCTGAGGCAGTAAGAAGTACCCAGAACGCATCATGAAGTAGTCTGCCCCAAATGTTGACTTGGAAAAGAGTCAAGCCTCTAGCCCAGCACTATCTCAAAGAATTTTGTCAAATGGTGGATGTTCCTCCTNTGTGCTGAGTGACAAATTAGCACCACTCACAAGTAGGTATCGAGGGCTCGAAAGTCCATCACAAAACCAGAGAGCAAGAGAGTCAAATGATCGAGACTTCGGTTGCCACATATACCTAGGATGTCTCGCATGGAGCAATTGATTCAAAGCTCTGACATCCCATACAGAGGGCACAAGGGCGAGAGTGACAAGNTAAGTTGTTGAAAACCTACTTTAAAATAATCCTAGGACAACTGGGGAAACTGAATACNGAATAGATTCTAGTGCTTTTCTGGATTTGTTGTTGATTTTCTTGCGTGTGAAAAGGGTACTGCCTGTACTTTTANGAAAAGTATGTTGAAGGAGGAGAGGGGTGTCGCTCAGGAGTAGAGCACTNGTTAGTACACTCAAGGCCCTGGGTTTAACTGGGGATGGGGATGCTGAAGTACCTAAGGGCTATATGTCGCACTTTCTGGAAACTCCAGTCAGGTTTTAGAGGACTAAACAGACAAATATTTAGCCTTGCNCTGGGTGCTATCACTTCAGGAAGAGCAGTTCTCAGAGGACACAGCACAGAAAGAGGAGATCCCACTCTGCTTTGGAGCAGCTAAAGTCCTGGACCAAAGCTTCTGGAGGTTGGATGTTGATCACCCAGCCTTGCTTGGGTGTCTGCCTCCCCGCACACTGAAGGCGCAAGTGCATCTGCATCCCTCTATGCATGGGTCTTTCCTGCCCTCCCTGATGCCACAGAGCGCGCATGCCCCACCTCAGGCACTTTGAAGAGGCAACCAGCTGAGTGCCCCAGGCACAGGCTGGCATGCTTTACAAAGAGGAGGGTGCGGGCCACTCCACCATTAAAGCACATTCTAGATAGGCTTGGACAGGGCTAACCGCCCAAGCCCATAAAGTCCAATTGCCTCAACCACCGTCTTAGCCAAACCCCCGAGAGTCTGCCATAAATAGGACCCAGGCATCTGGACTAGCACATTGGAGTTTCCATCAGGACTCCAGAGCTCACATCCAGAACTCCGCAGTCCATCTTCAAAAGCACAATGACCTGCGGATCAGGATTCTGTGGCCGCGCCTTCAGCTGCGCCTCAGCCTGCGGGCCCAGGCCTGGACGCTGCTGCATCTCCGCAGCTCCCTACCGCGGCATCTCCTGCTACCGCGGACTCTCAGGGGGTTTTGGTAGCCACAGCGTCTGTGGGGCCTTCCGCTCCGGCTCCTGTGGACGCAGCTTTGGATACCGCTCTGGAGGTGTCTGCGGGCCCACACCTCCCTGCATCACCACAGTCTCTGTCAATGAGAGCCTGCTCACACCCCTCAACCTGGAGATTGACCCCAATGCTCAGTGTGTGAAGCATGAGGAGAAGGAACAGATCAAGTGCCTCAACAGCAGGTTTGCTGCCTTCATCGACAAGGTGGGTGTCCTGGACCAGTCCCTTCCTGGAGCCCACCATAGGCATGACCAAGGCTGAACACTGAGGGAATGAGAGGCAGAAAGACCTCTCATATTGAGGCCCTAGTCTTAAGGGAGAGGTGTGCACACTAAGGTGGGCACACTAAGGACTCACAGGGCTCATCTGTCAGTTCTGAGAAGTAGGGTTTATGGCCAGGCTGCCCTAGGCACAAGCTGACTACAGAGAGTCCCAGAGGGCTGCAGCATGGGGCTGTGGGCAGCCCAAAGAGGAAGGTTGCATTTCAGCTCACAGGAAGGGATATAGACTGTTGGGGCAGAGGCAGAGGCCAGCCTAGTTAGCTCCTCCCAATGGCCTGTGACACTGTCTCCCTGGCTCCATGCCAGTCCCTCATCCTGGGATGTGAATGTGGGTGCTCTGCTTGTGGGGGCTCCTGCCTTGCTGGCTTCTGAGGAGAGTACCAAGCCCAGCACAGGACACTGAAGCGGCCACCTGCATCTGTGAGTGTGGGCACTGCCCCTGTCCCTTGTGCTCTCCCCAAGTGGGAAAACTGAGGCAGGGCCAAGATAAGGGAATAGAGAGTTGGGCTCCTTCCCAGAGCCCCTCCACCTCCTCTCCACCATCACCCCAGATCTGCCCCTGAACCTCTTCTCACTCCCATGGCAGGTGCGCTTCCTGGAGCAGCAGAACAAGCTGCTGGAGACCAAGTGGCAGTTCTACCAGAACCGCAAGTGCTGTGAGAGCAATGTGGAGCCGCTGTTTGAGGGCTACATTGAGACACTGAGGAGGGAGGCTGAGTGTGTGGAGGCTGACAGCGGGAGGCTGGCTGCTGAGCTCAACCATGCGCAGGAGGCCATGGAGGGCTACAAGAAGAGGTGAGATGGCCTGGTGTGCTGCTGGCATAAGATGTGTCATATCAAAAGCCAGGGCACAGACAACAGAAGTCTAGCCAGGCTGAGGACATTGTGGGAATGCTGCCATCTATGTAATATCTGTACTGATGCTCCCTGGAGAGGATTGGAGAGTGTCAGAGTGAACTACTTCTGCCTCAGCCTTCCCTCTGGAGACTGAGACCAACAGCTCTGCCTTCTCTGGGAAAGGACAGTCCTTAGGACCCCATCAGCTCTTTCTGACTTTGATCCCCCACACTGAGGCCCCTGAACAGATTCAGCCCACAGAAGTAGGAGGGCCAGGGCCCATGCTCATCTGTCTTCCTGACTTGGGTACTCAGCCCTTGGGCTCTGGGTCTACTCAGCAGCTGGACTGGGACTGACATGCAAGTGAGGGGAGGTTGGAGCTGCAGTACTCAAGACCCTGTCCACTCCCAGATGAAGTTGGGGTTTAATCTTCCTTTCCTTCCTGGGGTGACTTCAGAACAGCACTGGGAGGTTCCCTTACAGCCGGATTCCACTCCCAGACAGCCCAGCTTCCTCCAGAAAGACCTGGCAGGGCCAAGAGCAGTGAGGGCTCCTCTCCTGCACTCCCTGGCAAGGAGTGTAGGGTGTCCTCACACTGTCTCATTTCCCTTTTCTGTCCTAGGTACGAGGAGGAAGTTTCTCTGAGGGCCACAGCCGAGAATGAGTTTGTGGCTCTGAAGAAGGCAAGTAGCATTGGTGTGGGAGGCAGGGCAACACGGATACCAGAGGGACATACTGTGCTTGTGGTGATCCCAAGGCTTAACCTCTGCAGGAGTTGTGAACTTTCCACATCAAGATAGGAAAATTTTCAGAGAGCTGGCCCAATGAATGTCATATCCAGGGTTGTGACAAAGGGCTGTTGTGAAGGCAGTAGGTAATTGGAATGTTGGCACCTAGTGGAGAGTTAGTAGTTCCACTGCCATGGAGCTATGTATCAGTTTGGAATGTTTGGTTCCTGCCCTGATGCAGGGTGGTGGCTATATTGACCTTGGTGTGCCTTTCCCTGCTTCTAGGGTGTACGGTTGGGGTGCCAGCAGCCACAGCGTTTCATTCAGTCCATTGAAAAATGATGTCTGACCTGAATGTTAGGACCCAAGCCAATGTGTACAGGATGATAGGGTCACTAGGAGTGGCCAGGTGGCTTCTTGAAGCCTTGCTGGCTCAGGTCAGGGTCAGTTAACTGATCTGGGATGCACTGGGAAGATGTCTTGGGGGGCTGAGAGGCAGCGAGTCTCCAGTCCTGAGAGGCTGCCAAGTGCATGCTGGAAATTGGGGGCTGAGATGACTTGCACACAGGAATCTTTTTCCCCTGTGTTGCATGGGATGGATGAAGAGAGAGAAGACTTTGGGAAATGATCAGTCAAGTGATTCAGGCTCACACATCCTTGCTTCCCAGGATGTGGACTGTGCCTACCTGCGCAAGTCAGACCTGGAGGCCAACGTGGAGGCACTGACCCAGGAGATCGACTTCCTGAGGAGACTGTATGAGGAGGTGAGGGCAGCAGCCAGGTGGAAACCTGGCAAGTAGACTGAAGACAGTATTCCATGGCTGTGAAGTCCTGTGTGGACCAGGGGAGGGCTGAGGGGCTGGCANAGGTGTGTGGGGTTAGACTGAATTTNCAACAAGCTTTTNACTGCTGTTCCCTCCTCCTGCAGGAGATCCGAATCCTCCACGCCCACATCTCAGACACCTCTGTCATCGTCAAGATGGACAACAGCAGGGACCTGAACATGGACTGCATCNTNGCTGAGATCAAGGCTCAGTATGATGACATTGCCACCCGCAGNCGGGCAGAGGCCGAGTCCTGGTACCGCACCAAGGTCAGTGGTCACAACACCTGTCCTTAGACANGACAGTGGGAAGGACTCCAGGATCTATCAGAAAAGGCTTCTTGTACCCCAAGAATCACAGGAAGATTACAGACAGCTCTTGGGTGGAGGGGGCAGCCCCGGGTGAGCACTGTGCTGCTGTGCATCTTGCACATCTTGCACATCTTGCACACTTCAGTCAGTGGTGGTGTGCTCACTGGGTCGATGTTGCATCCTGTGCCTCATGGGCATCTCTGCTTCCCCCATCCCCAGTGTGAGGAGATGAAGGCCACCGTGATCAGGCACGGGGAGACCCTGCGCCGCACCAGAGAGGAGATCAATGAGCTGAACCGAGTAATCCAGAGGCTGACGGCTGAGATTGAGAATGCCAAGTGCCAGGTATGTAGGGGTCGGTCAGCTGTGCTGAGACCAGGGAGGCTGGGTGCCTACTCAGTGCCATAGGGCCAGCATGTGCTCTGCTTGGATCTTACTCTTTAGTATACCTCCTATGTATATNAACAGAATCCTGACCACGGTCACTCAGGTTGACCCCTGTGAACAAGGCAAGAGGCTGCTTCTAGANTGTTCCCAACTGGTGGGAAAGACTGGACAGCATGCTGATAATGGAAAGAGACCCAGGGACCATAGATGATCCCATTCTCTTCTGTGTCCCCAGAACACCAAGCTGGAGGCTGCAGTGACCCAGTCTGAGCAGCAGGGAGAGGCCGCCCTCACTGATGCCCGCTGCAAGCTGGCTGAGCTGGAGGCTGCCCTGCAGAAGGCCAAGCAGGACATGGCCTGCTTGCTCAAGGAGTACCAGGAGGTGATGAACTCCAAGCTGGGGCTGGACATCGAGATCGCCACCTACAGGCGCCTGCTGGAGGGCGAGGAGCAAAGGTGAGTCCCTCCCAGAGAATCGAAACCCCATCTTGCCTCTGGTTGACCAATAGCTGGATTCTGGGGATGAAATTTTTCACTGGTCCCTTTGAGGCTTGTGTTCATAGTGGGCCATATTTTGACCAACTTTTGAGCGCAAATTCTGACACGTGGAGCGCNGTTTTGGGGGCCTGTGTTTTCTGCTATGTTGAGCCAGTTCTTCTCTTGTCTTCCCTCAGACTGTGTGAAGGTGTAGGAGCTGTGAATGTCTGTAAGTATTGGGGGCTTTACTCCCAGGGACAGCAGGGACAGTGTTTCTGAAAGGAGGGGTTTAGATGGGGATTACATGCACAGCAGCAGGAGGGATTTGGGGTCATGCAAAAGGGCCAGGTCTTTGGGTCTAGATAGAACCAGAGTGCTTCACCGGATATGGGTCTGGCTTTTAATCCCCGGAGTTCAGGGCCAGGGAACGGGTCCTTAGAAAATCAGGAGGCTTTCTGGGCCACTGCTTCTCCCCGCATCCTTGCTGAGATCCATTCTTCTGGACCGCAGGTGTCAGCAGCTCCCGCGGAGGGGTCGTGTGTGGGGACCTGTGCGTGTCAGGTTCGCGGCCAGTGACCGGCAGCGTCTGCAGCGCCCCTTGCAGCGGGAACGTGGCGGTGAGCACAGGCCTGTGTGCGCCCTGTGGCTCTGCGGTGTCCTGTGGCCGTAAATGTTAGGAGCTGCGTTCACGGGGGCTTGGCTTTTCTCCCTCTGAGCCGCCTCTGGCTGCCCAGTTTTGGGACCTGGAACAAGGCGCTCAGCGACTTGCTCACTTTGAAGCGACCCTCTCTCACNCTCAGCCCCTCNGGTCTCCCTGGATGANAACCCTGCTCAGAAGTGAATACTGGGATGGAAGCCCCTTTGGAGCCGCAGGGTGAGGGTCTGGAGGGTGGGGCTAGGAGAGCACTTACCCTGCCCTACCTGGGAACTAGTTGGGAGCTAGTTGCTAGAGCCACAGCTCTGCCCCTTCCTCTCTAATCTCTGTCTTGATCTGTTTCCAATAAATTAATGTAGTCAACCCTGAGCCTGTCTGTGTCTGTTAGTCCTCTGAGGAGTCAGGGTTCCTGTCTCCAGCATCACGCAGGACTGAAAGCGGGGCTTCCGGGACAGTCTTTGTCCCTGGGCTCCTGTCAGTCTTAGACCTGGCTGAGGCCCATGCTAGGCCCACACATCGTGCAGTTTTTCCCACACCACCCTAAAAGTACATCTCCCAAGATAGAGGAAAATAGCAGTCAGAGATGAGCAAAGGTTGGGGCAAAGGCTGTCTCTTAGTTGAGAGGTGCCAACTGCGATGAGTCCTGTGTTTGTGGCTTGTGTTCCTGTCCTGTAACCACCATGACCTCCCAGAAAACAGCCAGAGCACTTCTGTAAANGATGGGCAATAAGCTGTGCATTCCGCAGTGCCTGGAGCTTGAGGAAACATCACTCACTGTCAGGTGGGGAAGACTCACACCCGAGTAATTTCCTGGACTCCTAAAGGCATGAATACATGAATGTGATGTAAAGCTTCAAAAAAACACCTTTGATTTGGCTGTCCTTTCTTAATGGAGTCCCTCTGGGGTTTGGAGCCCTGCCAGACCCGTTGCCTTGCCTCAAACACGGCAAAGAGCACACAGCAACAATGCAGGCTGCTCTGTCTCTTCCCAGCTGAGTAAAGCAGGCTGCTTGCTTGCTCTCTCTGTGCCTGTTCACACAACGCTAAGACAGGGATGACAAAAGAGGCCCCCAACTCAGGTTCCATGGGAGAAGAAAGCAGTTTCACAGATGTACAATACCCAGGCAGGAGNGACCACTATCTGCATTAATTGGTTATTGCTCTTTTGTAGGATATAAAGTAAAATGTCTCCAGGAATCAGGGCTACCACCAGCCTCTTATTACATGCATATTCATGAACAGAAGTCACAAGCATGGAGAGAAATGTCTGTATCCTGCAACTTGGGGGCTGGAACAGCAAGGCTGTCCTATGGCCTTAAGGCTTGTCCCTGAACATACATCTTTACAGCAGAATGCAGCTCTGAACTTCCACTCCCAGGCTCAGAAGATGTAGCAGAAATGGAAGCCTCCACAATGAAGACTATTGAGAGAGCAGGAGAGAGTGGTCTGAACAAAGGCTTTGTCAGAGGTAGGGTCAGGCCAATACCAGCCATCACTGAGAGACAGAGCCTCAGAGAGTTCCGGAGTGTGTGGTTCTTTTTGACAGCCCTCTGCCCCAGGGCATCACATAGCTAAGAAGCAGAACCTATGTCCAGATCCTAGCCCTGAAGCCCCAGCCCAGGCCCAGCCCGGATCCAGTCCAGCCATAGCCATAGCAACAGCCACAGCACAGTCTGATCCACAACCCCAGGCACAGCCACAACACAATCTGATCCACCGCCACAGCACAGTTTGATCCACAGCCACAGCCACAGCTACAGCCACAGCACAGTCTGATCCACAGCCCCAGGAACAGCCACAGCCCAGTCCAGCCNCAGCCCCAGCCACAGCCACAGCCCAGCCACAACTTTCACGTCCTCCAAGCTTCAGGGATTTGTGAGTGCAGCGTAGGGGCTGTGAATTCACACTACACGTAATGGTTAATATAGATTGTCAGCTTAATTGGTTCTGGGATCAACTAATAACCCTGTCCCTGGGCAGATCTGTGAGGGTATTTCCTCACAGAAAGACCAGCTGAGGGGGAAGACCCTCCCCCAGAGTGGGCAGCACTTTATGGCCCAGCTATAAAGAGGTCTTAGAGGAAGGAAATGCTGCTTTGGCCTGCCTGCCTTTGCTCCTTGTTGGTGAGTGCATCTAGTCTGTTGTTTGCAGTGCTGCCGGCATCCTTCATTTCTTCAGCCTTGCATCCTGGGCTGAGACCAATGATTCTGAGACTTCAGTGCCAGGCTGGGACAGTTGAGAGATGTGCAGCCTCATGGGTTCCACAGCTATGTGGTCCTCTGCTTCCCTAGTGTGCAGCCAGCCATTGCTGGACTTCATACTGTGTAAGCCAATCATCCCCTTTGTAATACATATGCATTCTATGGGTCCCGGTCTGCTAGAGAACCCTGATTACTATACCACGTGTGTGTATTGGTTAGGCAAGTGTCACAGGAGGACACTGGGAGTCAAATAGGAGTAGTGATAGCCTTGTGCCACCGAGTAGCATTCTCNGAAGGGTTCCTCTGGAAACGTTGTCTCTGATGTTCCAATCCCTGGGCTTGTCTGCCTGTTCCTGCCTACTGTTGATCTAACTGCAGCCTAGCGAAGTCAGCTGCCTTAGGCTTTGCACTGCTTTCGTGAAAGGGATTCTTAACGCTCCTGAAGGACTGCGGGTGCAGATTGGAGCAGAGTGCACACTTTGCACACACAAGGCCCCAGGTTCAATCCCCAGCACTGTGATAAACAGATATTTTTAAATGACTTCAAGGGATTATGTAAAATGGGACATGGTAGGGGAAAACACAAAATATTCCTGCATAGGTCAACTTAGACCATAAAATCTCAATCTGTCCACAGCTACTTATATGGTTGGGCCCTAAAGGACAGTCACTGTCCTCAGGGGGCGCTAATAGAGATGGAACCCAGGTCAGCTTCCCTCACATCTGAGTGCTATGAACTGTGAGGCAGGGATGTAGTAGGTTCNAGGAGCCAACAGAAGGCCATCTTTATGGATGGACCTCTTTGCATGGGCGTGGGCATTCCCAAAGAATCTTCCCCTTGGGGCCTGAGATCCTGACAAGTCCGTGTGAGCAGAGTACAGTTTATTAAGGAGGAGAGAGGAAAGGAGAGAGAGACCTAAGC
>LZPO01017293.1:935797-948156 GCA_001675575.1 Neotoma lepida | reverse complement strand
TTCTAGAATAATCTGGGAGGGCTTCAAGTTCTGAGACACTCTATCATGGGGTATCTTCTGCCTATGATACCTGGGGCCTTAGGGCTTAGTCAGGTACCCAAAAGGAACCAGGACTGTGCTATTTCTCTTGACTAAACCAGGGAAAAAAAAATGACCAGAATGCCCCTGCAACATCCCCTGGGGAGAAAGGGACAGGTGAGGCAGGGACTGTGTCAGCAAAGGCCCATGGCTCAGGCAGTTCTAGCGCTGGGCAGCTATGCACTCTGACCCCCGAACCAGGGACACTTGCAGAGCGCCTATAAGTGAGAGGCACACTGTCCCAGGGCTGGGATCGTCCAAGTGGCACCAGGGACATTACTTATTCTTGAAGTCTTCCACCACATCCTGCACGCCTTGCAGTTCCGCCTCCAGGCGGCCCCCATCCAGCTGCAGCGCCTCAAGCTGCTGACGCAGCCCTGCAATCTGGGTCTCAAAGATCCGGGGAAGCTGGCTGCCCTTGTCTGACTTCTGTTCCTGCAGCAGGGCCCACTTGGTCTCCAGCATCTTGTTCTGTTGCTCCAGGAAGCGTACCTGGAGGGGTGTGGAAGAGAAGGCNCCTGAGGGACCAGACCATACCACCACAGATGTTCAACAGTCTGGAGCCACCCAGCAGAGCCCACGTACCCACCAGTCAGTCCCCAGTGCTCACTCCTTCCCTCAAGGACCTTATTTCAAGTGTGAGATGTGGAGTAGGTGGGCTTGGTTCGGGGGTGTATCAGGATTTCTAGGCAATTTTGTTTCAATGGTGTTCTCTACCTCTGCCCTTTAAATAGCCCCTTTCTTCTCTGAAACTAGAGGTGAGAGGACATTAGGACTGCCCCCTCCCTCCAGGCTGGAACTTCTCTTTCTTCCTCAGTATCTTCTCTCCTTCCTCTTTCCTCCAGCCAGGCCTCAGTGCAGCATGTTAGGATCAAACCAATGAAAAGAAGCACTGGCACCCATCCCAGGACCAAAAGGAACACTCAGCCTGAGGTGGGAGGCAGAGGAACTACCTTGAAACAAGCGGCCTGGAGAACCAGGAACTCTGTCTGTTAGGACAGTCCGGCCCAGCATCAAGGTAGGAACCCAGGTCCAGGGCAGCCAGGGGGAGCTTCTGCTGAGGATTTCCAGGGCAAAATAGTACAGGCAGGAGGATTGGAAGGGAGATATTGAGGAAGGGGAGTGGGCCCTAGCCAGNGGGCCAGGCAGGACTACAGGCCTCAGGTCCCTGGGCCCCCTCCTCTGAGACTCAAGTCTGCCTCTCTCATCCCTAGGAGCCCATGAATGGCAGGAATGGACAGCCATCTTTGGGCCATCTCCAAAGGCAAAGATGACCTCACCTCCTTCCAGCAAAGGAAGGTAGAGGAACAGGCAGGTAGGTGGGGCAGAAGCCTCCCTCCTCCAGGCCTTTATTCTCAGCCTCTACCTCAGATACATCNTTCTCTCAGCTGGAAAAGGACAGTCATTCCTGACTCCCCACAACCTCCTCTCAGGGAAAGTGACCCAGACAGCAAAGAACTAACTGCTAGCCTTGACCTCCAGAGCTCCCAGCCTCACACCNGTAACACAGTGGCTCCAAAGCCCCAGAGACCTCAGACCAGTCAACCAAGGAAGCTGGGAAGATCTTAGACGGCATTCTAGAATCCTTGAGGAAAGGGAGAGGCCCAGGGCCAGCTGCTGGAGGAGAGAAGGAGCTTGGAGACTTAAGGTAGGTGTAAGGAGAGATATTACCTCTAAAGAGCCCACCCAGGACACCGGAGGAAGGAGACCCGGGCCGGCCTCCTAGGGCAGCATCGACGCAGGTGTGGCTGGTAAGAATCGCTAGGGCATAACGGGGGCTGGTTCACATGGGCCTCACCTTGTCGATGAAGGAGGCAAATTTGTTGTTGAGGGTCTTGATCTGCTCACGTTCCTCCTGGCGCACCTGCTGCATAGTGGGGTCAATGTCCACCCTCAGCGGCGCTAGCAAGCTCTGATTGATGGTGATCTCTCGGATGCCAGCGCCCACTGGACTCCCATAAGCGGAGCGCACGGCCATACTCGGCCTAGAGGTGCCCAGGCCATAGAGGCTGGTACTGCCGAAGCTGCCGGCACGGCCCGAACTCAGGCGCATCTGGGCACCTCGGCCCGGGAAGGGCCTAGAGGTGCCCAGGCCATAGAGGCTGGTACTGCCGAAGCTGCCGGCACGGCCCGAACTCAGGCGCATCTGGGCACCTCGGCCCGGGAAGGCGGTGGAGCGAGAGCTGAAGTGGATGGACATAGCGGCTGGACGCAGTTGGCTGGACTGGGCGGGCGAGGAGAAGCAGGGAACTCAGTGACCTCAGGCAGACTGCGACCTTTTATGCCTCCCTGCGGGCCGCTGAGCACACACAGGTGGGGACAGGGCGGGGCTGGCCGCTGGCCACCTTTCTCTACCGCCAGGGGCCTCTGAAGCCGCCTTCTGCCCTTGCGCCGCCCCCAGCCACCGCCCAGGCTCTCGTCCATGCCAGAAATGTATGCAGAATGTCAAAACGCCATCCTGGGACATCCCCANCTCAGGATACCCTAGACACCCGCAGCCCAGAAATCTCCGGACCTCAAAGAGACCNCCTTAGAGTTGGCAGGGGAAGGCTTCCTGNAGCAGGCCTGGGGAGTGAATACCCAGATTCCTGAGGCCAGCAGGGAAGNCAAGCGCTACAGAAGGGAGCGNAGGACAAACTTCAGCTCCGGTTGAGAAAGTTGAAACCCCTCACCCAGAGGCTAGAGAAGCCCAAGGCATTCTAGGACACTCCCTCCCCAGTCCAGCTGCTGCTGGAAAGATCTGATGCTCAGTTCTTGAGTAACCTGACCCCGTGATGAGCCTCACTGCTGTTTCCCTAACTGCGGTACACCCTCCCTACCCCACCCAAGTTCGGAGGGCCTTCCTCACCCCCTACTCAAACTACTTTATGGGTTTCTGGGAATGCCTGGTGTGTACGCTTCTGTGTGTTCACACTCCTAGACACACGCATGTGTGCATACGTAAGTGGAGTCCTCATGCTGGTCTGGATACACAACTGAACACGCTTGTATATACATCTGTGTGTCCTGGCTCCAATTCACATCCAAATGCTCCTCCCCATCCTGCCCCATTTTCCTATTTAAAGGTTCACCAGGTTGCACCTGAGAAGGGAACCAACGGTTCTAGACCAGCCTCACTCTGTAGCAGCCAGTGCCATACACTTGGACCTCTGAGTGCTCCCCCACTCCCATTGCCCAGACTCACTTGGTCAGCCTTTAGCCTACCTCTGGCCCCACCCAGTGAGCTGACTGAGTCTTAGGGGAGTCCTGGATTGAGGAGGGTGGGAAGGAAATGTTCTTCCTGATTTGCCATTTCAGTTAGAAACCCCTAAACTGGCAAAGGCGACCCCCACCCCTCAGAGTGCTTCCTCAATAATTCGGCTCCCTGAACTCCTCTATATCCTACTGCACCCCTGCCATCCCCAACTCTGAAGGTTGTGTCCTGCCCACACCAAGAGCTCCTCTTTCTCTAGCTGGGCTGAGACATCCTAGCAGGGCACAGCTAGCACAATGACCCAGACANGTCACTGGCCCTCCCTCCCTAGGCCACAGCTTCTTTGGAGAATGCCTGAAGAAAGGTGGGAAGCACACTGCAAGGAAGAAAGGTGCCTGGACACTTCAGGCCAGGCTTCAGCCCCCATTACCACTGCACACAGACTTGAGAGAGATTTCCTCATTCCAGAGCCTACACCACATCTTCCTTGGGCCTCTTGCCCCTCCCTGGAACATTCTTAAAGGCTCCAGTACTGGCTAGATTCCTCCTGCCCCCACATTCCCAGGCCAACCTGAGAGGCCACTCAGTGCCAGGTGAAAGCAGCATTCTCATTCTCCCCTCCCCTCCTTCCCTCTCCTTACCCCTCCCTCCCTCTCTCCCCTCTCTCTCTCTCTCTTTCTCTCTCTGTTTGTCTCTGTCTGTCTCTCTGTCTCTCTCTCTCTGTCTCTCTCTGTGTGTGTCTCTCTCTCTCTGTCTCTCTCTGTCTGTCTCTGTCTCTGTCTCTGTCTCTGTCTCTCTCTCTCTCTCTCTCTCTCTCTCGTTTCACAACCCTGGAAGCCTCCCATCAAATTCTCGCCCCAAGGGAGCTCACAGTCTAGTAGTTCATCTGAACCCAGAAACACACACACTCACAAACACATACACACATCACATGTTCCTGCTGGTCCTCACAGAGATCACCTTCCTAGATCCTGTCTTAGCCCCACAAACTCTTTCCTCCATTGTCTTCTGCCCAACTCAGTGACAGCATTCTGCTACATACATACACACACACACACACACACACACACACACACACACAGAGAGAGAGAGAGAGAGCACACACACACACATACACACACACACTCATTCACTTTAAGCCAAGCCAAGTGTAAACTTTACTTGTCCTCTGACTCTCCTGGCTGCTGTACTAAGCACCCTTTGGAACCCTGCCACCAACAGTAGGAGACCCAGGTTCTTAGCCCTACCTCTCTCTGTCCTCGAATCCTGACCTGAACACCTGGCCCCTGACATCCTGGCCATTGTGATTCCTCCCATCGTAGAGGAAACATTCACAACTATTACTCATAGCCCAGCAATGTAAAAACACATCCTCTGATTCCTTTTTTTATTATTTTTAAAAAATATTTTATGTGTGAGTGCTCTGCATGTATACCTACATGCCAGAAGAGGGCATCAGATCCTATTATAGATGGTTGTGAGCCACCATGTGGTTGCTGGGAATTGAACTCAGGACCTCTGGAAGAGTAGCTAGTGCTCTTCACTGGGCCATTGCTCCAGCCCCACATCTTCTGATTCTTAAAGGGGAAAAAAAAATCTTTTTTCATTATCTTGGAATGTGAATGCTGCTAATCACACTAAAAGCCACTTAACATTCTGTGTGGACCACTGGGCGAGGGCTCTAGCAGAATGCTTGACCAGCATGCGTGTGGTCCGAATCTCAGTCTCTGATAGTGGCACACACACACACACACACACACACACACACACACACACACACAAATCTGCACCGACAGTAACACAAAGGAACCAAGTGACAAAGGCAAAGAAGACTGTGACTGACAGCAGCCTACTTTCTTGACTTTAAACCACCATCCAAGAATGTGACAGATACAAAGAGTGTGGGCTTCTGTTTACCTAGTACCTACCACACATGTGCCTGCTTCAAACCTATTGAACCATTTTGTCTGATGACATAACCCATGACACAGAGATGCATTATACCCCTCCACCATTGGTGACAGGCTCTCACCACATAGACCAAGTTGGTTTCAGATTCTTGATGGTCCTGTCCCAGTCTCCTAAGTGCTAGGATTACAGGCATGTGTCACCAAACCTAGTTATTGTGCCCATCTGAAGAAAAGACATTAAGGCATGAATAATTTAAGTCACTTGCCCAGGCTTCCACTGCTAGTACGTAGAAAAGCTAAGATTTGAACCCCAGTAATTGGAACCACTGGATTACTTGCAAAAAACAATAATGATGACACTAGGAGATGGGAGAAATGGCTCCGTGGTTAAGAGCACTTAGGTTCCCAGCACCTGTGCCAGGTGGTTCAGATCTACCTGGAACTCTAGCTCCAAGGGATCCAATACTTTCAACCTCTGTGAGTACCTGAAGGCGTATGCATGTGCGCGCACACACAAAATAAACAAAGTAAATATAATTGCAAGAAGGAAAACTAGTTGCAAATATGAAAGAGTGCTCAGCACCACTCAAACTGGGGTGGGAGAAAGAATAGAAACAGGAAGCCAGGCCGGTGTCGTGGCCACGCCCATAATCCCAGCACTGCTGGAGCCGACAGTGAAGAATGGTGAGCTGGGGATCAGTCTGAGCTGCATAACAAGACTCTGTCTCAGAAGACAGCAGCAAAAAGGACGTGAGATCCTTTTGTGACTGTCTAGTCATCAAAGACTGAAATTGACATTAGCAGCATCCATGCAGGTGCCTGTGGAGGTCACAGCAAATCTTGTCCTTTGCCTCCAGGGTTATTAATTGT
Source organism: Neotoma lepida (assembly GCA_001675575.1). Lineage (NCBI taxonomy): Eukaryota > Metazoa > Chordata > Mammalia > Rodentia > Cricetidae > Neotoma > Neotoma lepida. Next base: position 942,105 of record LZPO01017293.1, on the reverse strand, counting down.
CACTTCCTCTTGCAGGGAAAGTTGACAAAAGATCTCAGAATTAATTGAAACGACATCNGCAGGGGATGGAAAAATGGCTCAATGGTTAAGAGNACTGGGTGCTCTTGCAGAGGGCCTGAGTTCAGTTCCTAACATCTACATGGAGGCTCACAACCATCTGTAACTCCAATTTCAGAGGACCTGACACCCTCTTCTGTCATCCATGGGCACCAGCTTTGCACACAGTGAGCATACATACATACAGGCACTCACAAATGCACATAAGATAAAAAATAAGTCTTTTCAAAAAAACATGTCATCAACTTTTACATGTATACGTAAAACCAGATGAATCCATCAGTCCTTGACCAAGAAGTTCTGCTGTGAGTTCTTCCCTTCCTGGCGTTTACAATAACTGCACATGTACACAACGTCCCTTCTGTACTGTCTCATGTTCAAGGAAAACTGGAAACTTCAGTGCCTGTCAACAGAGAATCCAAATAATGAGTTGAGCTAGCTGCTGTATTAGTCACAATTTTATCACTGTGATAAAAGGCAACTTATAGAAGAAAGAGTTTATTCTGCAGCTTATGGTTCCGAAGGGTTAGAGTCCTTGATAGTGGGGCAGAGGTAGCAGGCATCGGGAGGTGGGACCAGCCACTGAGATCTCACATCCTGAATTGNAAGCAGAAAGTCTTTTGAAACCTCAAAGCCTGTCNCCAGTGACACACCTCCTCCAGCAAGGTCACACCTCCTATTTNTCCCCAAACAGTCATCAACTGGGGACCAAGGATTTAAATGGATAAGACTTAACAGCAGGCACCCCATTCAAACCATCATAGCTTCGTTCAGTGGGTTGCTGTTCAATGAGATGAATACATCCTTTCTATGTTGACCGAGTTTTCANATTTCTAATTAATCAGTTGATATTTATATGTATGNACGNTTTACCTGCATGTATGTGCCTGCATCACANGCATAGAGTCCCCAGGAGGCCAGAAGAGGATGTCAAATCTCCTGAGACTGGAGTTACAGCTGATGTGACTTGGCATGTGGGTGCTGCGAATTGAACCCAGGTCCTCTGGAAAAGCAGCCAGTGCTCTTAACNGCTGAACCATTTCTCCAGATCCCCTGAGTTTTTAACATTTATATATCCACTGCAAAATTGGTGTGGTTTTCTTTTATTTTTAACGACTTCTTTAGCTTTGCCTGCACAGTAATGGGTTTCTTCACACCCATGTGTTGTACTTTGTTCTTATTTCATCCCTTCTCCCACCCCCTCTCTTGTCACCCCCGACTTCAGCTGGTTCCCTCTCCCCCCAGATGTCCCCTCACCTCTCTCCGTATGTTTTCCAGTACCCTATGTCATAGTTCATTTTTGTCAGCTTGACACAAACCTAGACATACCTAGGAAAAGGGNCTGTCAGTTAAGGAGTTGTCTCTATCAAATGGGCCTGTGGACAAGTCCGTGGGGCCTTTTCTTGATTCCTAGATGATGTGGGAGGGCAAAGCCCACTGTGGATGGTGCCATCCCTGAAGAGATGGACTTGGGTCATATTAAAAGGGAAACTGAGCAAGCCAGGGTAAGCAACCTAGTAAGCAGCACTCCTCATGGCCTCTGCTTCAGTCCCTGATCTCCGCCTTCAAGTTCCTGCCGTGATCTCCTGTCCTGGCTTCCCTCCATGATGGCATGTGGCCTAGAAACTGAAATAAACCCTTACCTCCTCAAATTGCTTTTGGTCAGTGTTCGGTCACAGCGGCAGAAAGCAAATGAAGACATCCTATTGATTCCCTTGCTAAATCTGTGGCTTACACAAACTTACACTCGTACATGTACACACACACATACACAATTGTACATCCAGGTCTCACACACAAGAGAAAGCACACAGTGTTTTTTCTGAGTCTGGCTACCAGTGTAACTTTAAAATACACTCCAAGGTTGTACAGACCGCCCCCTCCCTCCGCTGTGACTACTTCCTGCCAGCCCACAACCACCTTCTAACCTCCTGGCCACTGCTTCCTGTGCACAAAGTCCTGGGGCTCCCACCTGCCCTAGCACCCTCATTCTCCACACCTGTCTCTTATACACATCTAGATGTGTATAAGAGACAGGTCCTGGGGCTCCCACCTGCCCTAGCACCCTCATTCTCCACACAGATGATCCACTAATCTTACCCTCTTCATCCCNTAATCTGCTCAATTCCAGCAACTTTCACTTTCATCAGCATTCTTATGACTCTACCCANGGTCAGACACCACACACTCCCCCACCCCCGAANTGTTCCATCCTGAGGCTTTAAACCACAGGTCGATTCCTCGTCTACACCAGGGGTCCTGGTCTTGAACCCAGCTATTCNATTTTCTTCCCACCTGCCACCCTGCTTCAGACCTCTCCAGCTTGGACTTGATCACCTCCCCTGNNCCCCTGACTCTACCTGTAGTCCCCTCTTTCCTAGATAAGGCCCTGAACATTCGACTTCTCTCCTTGGCTTCTAAACTGAAGAGAAAAAGGAAACATTAAACAAAAAAGGAACTGGTGAGATGGCTTGGTGTACAAAGGTGCCTACTGCCAACTCTGACAACCTGAGTTTGGACCCTGGAACCCACAGATGCAGGAAGCAAATGAAGACATCTTATTAGTTCCCTTTCTAAATTCGTGGCTTACACACACTTACACTCGTGTGGTAAGTAGGAATCAACTCCCAAAAGTTGTCCTCTGACCTCCACGTGCACACTGTGGCATGTGTATGAATTTTTCTAGACACACAATAAAAAAAACATAAAAATAAAATTAAAAAACTAAACTATGTAGCTTAGCATCTATGAAAAAAAAATCCCAGCCAGAAACAGAGATGCCCACACGTAATCCAGCATTTGGGGGGCTGAGATAGACTAGCCTGGACTAAGAAAAAGAGAAGAGGGGAGGGGAAGGGAAGGGAAGAATGGGGAGGAGGGGAGAGAAGGGGAAGGGAGGGAGACAGCACCCCTAAGATTGCATCACCACCAACACCAGGACCCCGCTCAGCTGCATCCTCCATGCAACTGGAAGGACACTGCTCCAGCCCTTCGGTCTGCAGCCTCAACTAGGCTGTTCCATTGCTTTGGCAAAGTTGCAGGGCCTTCTTCCTTCCCTGGTCCCACCCCTCTCCTCCCCTCCACAGAGAATCATTGTGTTCTTCTTCACTGAGGAAAGACCCTCTGGGAGAAACTCCTTCACCTCTGCCTCCCCAAACTGGCTTCCCTCCTCCTCCTCCTTCCACACTGGGGACAAACNGTCCCTGGGACATCAGTTGCTATCATCTCCTCCAGAATTTCACTCCATAGCTACCTCTTCTTCCTAGCACTTCCGGACCCTTCTCCCCCTCGTCCACGCTCCCTCCTGGTTATTAAGTCATTCCTCCTGGCACAGTGGTTACTGTGCACCTTCACTGCCGTCATTTCCTCCTGACACAGTCGTCACGGTCTCCATGCACCATNACTGCCGATGTGGGGGTAGGAAGTCAGCTGTCAGCAGGCTGTGTTTTCAGTGGGGAGAAGAAGCAGGAATTGGAAGAACCCTTTGAGACTTTATTTGCTTGTAAGTGCAGAGCAGGCAGGNAATGTGCTTACCACTGTGTGCGTGTAGAGGTCAGAGGGCAGCTTAGAGTCCGTTCTCTCCTTCCACTATGTGGATTCCAGGGATCAAACTCAGGTAGTTAGGCTTGGTGTCAAGCACCTTTACCCACTGAGTCATCACCAGCTCCGGAAGGACCCTTTGGAAGGACNGGAAAGTGACACAAATGTTGACTTAAGCAGGAGGCAAGCTTAAATAAATGCAAATTTACAAGAGGTGAGACCTATGCACATAGAATGGCACATGGGAGACAGACATGTTGAAGAGATCTTAAACATGAGAAATGTATGCAAATCACTAGAACAGNGTCCAGAGGGATGCACCTAAGAGACCTGGTGGAGCACACAAGGAAGAGCCCCAGGTCTACGGTAGGAAAAGGAGCTGAGGCAGACAGGGACGAATATTCAGATGCTCACTGTGGGTGGTGCAGACCAAGTCAGGCTCCAGAGTGTTTACCCAGGTCTGCTTCTGGTGAATGCATCCTGAATTCTCTGTATACCTCATTGCCACATCCAGCACAGCTCCAGGAACTGATGTGACTGGGTTATTGAGTGAATGAAGAAAAGACAAACACAGACACGGAAAAGTTGGCTTTGGGTGGGCTGGGCTCTCTGACAGAAAGGCGACAGCACCCCAGAAGCTCAGCATTNTATTATATACAATTGAGCAGNGAGGCTGGGTCACTGATAACNGCTGAACAAGGAGGCGGGGTTAGCTAAGCTGTGGGAGCAGTCTCTGTTGGGGAGCAGTCTTCAGGCTGAAATATCTGGGAGGCAGAGGAAGCTAGGGTGGACATCTTCTGTACACATTGTCTTCTGTACACATTGTCTATATCTACNCTTAGACCAAAAGGAGAGACTTTGCCATTTCCCTACACCTAACCTGAAGGAGGTTTTGCCATTTCCCATGGGTCTTAGACATTGGGGTCTAGACACGGTGGTGCCCATGACAACAGCACACATTCACTCAGGATTTCGTTCACTTAGGGCTTCCTCCATTCCCCACACCTGATCATCCCACGTGTGGGCTTTCTCTAGTCTCNGTCATCATGACATTTCACCCTGTAAGAGCTCAGCCATCTCAGGGGAAGCCTCACAGCTCTCTGGCAGCAGGGGTGACTGTGATTTGACTCAGTCTCANCCCAGCTACATGACCTTGTAGCTGACCTCTGTGAGATGCCATTTCTTTATCTATAAAGTAGGGCTCAACAGTGTCTACCCTGTGGGGCTTAAGTAGTGAGGAATGAAACGTTTTTGATGTGCTAGGAGCTCTGCACCCCTCAGAAAGACCCAATAATGGAGATGCCACCATGTCAGCTGATCAATGACATATCTGTCATGCTGGTGGACATTTTCAGTCTCTCTTCTGATGAGGGCCCCCAAAGGCTGCCATCTGGGACATCACCTTCCTTAATTTGTTCCTCACTTCACAAGACTATGCTCTTGCTGGTTATCTAAACCCTGGCATTTCCCATGTGCTTGCTGAATGTTCTGGAACTAGACATACAAAACATGGTTTCCCTACTTCTTGCTGAGGTCCACCTGATAGAAAATGAACAAATGCCAAGCAAGAGGTGGGAGCTCTTCAGCAAACTGCAAGAGTTCGAAGATCCCTCGGGGAAGCTGTCGGTGCTGGAGGAGGGCTGCAGCAATGGGGCCAAGCTCAAGTTCTATCCCCCCCGGGTGCAGGGTGACCCAGCTTCAAGAAGCTGTTGTTCAAGAGAATGGCAGAGAACCGGCAGCTGCAGTTCGAGCGCTTTGTGGTGGCGGCCGGGGAGAATACGCACCAGATAGCTGATGGCTCTGTGGATGCGGTGGTCTGTGCTCAGGGAAGCACCAGGAGAAGATTCGTGGGGGTGCTGAGTATTAAGCTGGACAGCACACTAGGCCAGCTCAAGACAGCTGCAAGTGCAGGCACAGTTCACATTGAAGGTGACTTTAGTCATAGCCCCCTTGGAGAGTTCTGAGCTGTGCAGCAGCCCAATGCTTCTAGCCTCAAACTGNACCATTTGCATAGTGATGTGTAGTCCACAAAAACAGCAGAGCCATGGGGCTGGGGAGACGACTTGATTCCCAGACTACAGATGTGTGAAAAGCACATCTGTAGTCTCGGTGCTGAAGTCTGGCTGGCCAGCGAGCTCTGGGTTCAGTGAGAGACCCTGCCTCAAAAAATATGGTGGACAGTGACCAAGGAAAACACCCAGCACTGACCTCAGCCACTTCAGGTTCTGAATCAGGAGTCTGTCCCCCACTGATCCTCTCTCCAGTGCAACAGTTCTCAACCTATGGGTCTCGACTCCTTTGGGGGAGTCACACAACTCTTTCACAGGAGTTACATATCAGATACCCTGCATATCAGGTATTTACATTACAATTCATAACAGTAGCAAAATTACATGTATGAAGTAGCAACGAAAATAATTTTATGGTGGGGGGGGTCACCACAAAACAAGGAACTGTATTAAAGGATCACAGCATTAGGAAGGGTAAGGGCCACTGTTCTAGTGGCTTCCAACGTGGCGTCTTCTAAACCCCATCACAGAGTCCAATTTTTCTCAGACGATGAGAACAACAAATCCCCTACAGAACAAGCTGGAACATCGCCCTTCGTCAACAAATAAGAACTTGCAAGCGCACAGATAGCCATCTTTACTCTCACTTGTTCTGTGGTTGTACTTTGGGGCCTCCCAGGGTTATCTACATATCATTCCCTA
>LZPO01017293.1:920411-935207 GCA_001675575.1 Neotoma lepida | reverse complement strand
CATTTCTCTCCCAACCCCACAAACTTCCCTGTTCCAAATCCTGGGCTTGGTGAAATAAACTGTCATTTTAGTTCTAATCCATTACTAAGGATTTTCCTTGGTTTTCATTCATTTCAAGATCAAATTTCAAACGAATGAAATTTCAATTTATGATCATTTGAAATCACTTTATCAACATCCATTTATTTACTCTAAAGTTTACTAGCTTTGTCAGGGTCCACTGTTTCTCACGATGTTTGTCTTACTGTTTACTGTGAGTTTGGGATGTTTTTATTTTTCAAATTTAAGCTTTATTTGCCTAGACTACGTTATGAAATAGTTTGCTTAGAANTGGTGGATATCTTTGTGTATCTGGAAATGTCTCCCCAGCTAGAATCCTCACAGTGAAATAATGTTTTTGACCAAGATTTCCAGATCTGAGTCTTCCTCGNGAGCAGTGAGGCTTTTCCACGGGCCTCAGTTTCCCAGCTGCGGAGGATTGCATCAGAGCCACTGTGAGTATTCTTCCTTATCTGGTTCGTTGTGTCTGGAGTCTAAAGGATTACATATGTGTCTTATTTTTATTATTATCTTAGTAGTCAAGTCTTTCTTTTGGAGGTTGGTTGGTTTGTTTGTTACAGGGTGTCACATAGCCTAGGTTGGCCTCAAACTCACTATGTAGCTAAGGCTAGCCTCAAACTCCTGTTCCTCCTGCCTTCCTCTCAAGTGCTGGAAGTACCAGCATATGCCACTATGCCTGGCCTCAAGTTTCTTTTGGACCTAAATCCTTGTCTATTGTTTCGTTCTCTGTTGGTTCTACTCTGTTTATTCTTTTTAGAACAATACTCAGATACAATGTTTCCTGGCTTTAGCATCCTTGTTNTTATCTTTTCAGTTGTAACTTCCATTTCCTGATACTTTTCTTCAAAGTGGCAAGAGAGTTTACTCATTCGGTAATGCGTCTTCTTTTCACTTAAATTGGGTTTTAAATCTGGGATTTCTGTGATTTGCTANATCAATCATATTTCCAAATCAGTCTTTATCACTGTTATTGAAGTTTCCTAGNAGTGTTTTTGTTGCTGTAGATATTTTTAAAATTCTACCTTTCTAAGTCCCATGATATCTTCTTTTGTTGGTGGCACCTGTTCTGATAGGTCCAGCTGGGGTCCACCTTCTGACTGGAGCAAATGGGCAGGTAAACAGGACCCTCCTGTCTGNAGAGAGGGGATAGCCTCCAGCTTCTACACTGCCTCTGGGGTCAACAGAAAAGGGCAAACAGAGTGAATCCTTCCTAGGGAAGTCATCTTTTCCTTAAGACCTTTAGCAGANAAGCTGGGGCTGGGAATTTGCCAGCCTCGGTGACTCAGGGGGTGTCTTGCCTCATCCCTGGGGTTCTAAGAACCCTAAGCCTCTCCTGCATCTGCTCTGGGTTGCAACAGGCAGCCAAGCTTCCTCACCCACTCACTGTTCATGTCAGTTTAGTACCCAGCAAGACAGTGAAGGAGAAAATCACCCTTCTCCGCTTCATCCACCATTTTCACAATTTCCCAGATATAAACAGACAGATACATAGCTATACATTTTTGTCAAAGTATGCATAAATATGATTTAGAGACAAACTGTAAAGTTTATAATGCTGTCTGGGGAGATGGTGCAGCTGTAAAGTACTTGATTTGTGAGCCTGGGGATCTGAGTTCAATCCCCAGAACCTACGTTAAAACATCCAGGCAGGCATGGTAGTGTGCTTGTAAACGTCAAATGTGGTTGATTTTAGGGAGTAGAAATTTTCAATAGAATTTTTTTGTGTGTATGTGTGTGTGCATGTGTGTGTGTGTGTACATGTGCGTGTGCCAGAGGACAGCCTTGGGTATCATTCTTCAGGTGATAGCCACTTTTCTTTTGAGACAGGGTCTCTCACTGGCCTGGGACTTCCCAAGTAGGCTAGGAGGGTTGGCANCTGAGCCCCAGGGACCTTTCTGTCTGTGTCTCCATTTGACTTTCAGCTCTCATTTACAGTGTATATCCATATGTCTATATAATATGTTTGTGCCTCTACTTCCTGNTTCCTAGATGAAGTAGCCTCTGTACCGCTCTCACAATTTCAGTGAAGGAGAAGGACTTTTTTGTCCAGTATTTCCATCTCTCTGTCTAACTTGGGTTTTGGTCTAACTTGGGTTTTGGTTTCAGTTTTGTTTGTTTTGTATTGTATTTTGCTTGTTTTATGAGGTGTATTGTTTGNCTTCCTATCTGTACTTTAAGCTCTGGTTTTTGGCTGAGTGGCCTTTCTCAGGAGACTGGTGACCAGTGACCAGCTGCTGCTTCATATTTCAGGGGCTGTCATCAAAGGCTGCCTGTGCACTCAGTGCACAGAGGCGGCATGTCAACCCAAGGTGAGCTGCTAGCACTGTCTGCCTGGTTCCAGCATTCTGAAAGCTGAAGGAAGGAAGAGGGCTGGAGGACTCTGTCTTCTGTTACCAGCTTTCACTTCTCTCCATCTTTTCAGCAGGNATTATGTCCGCAGCAGGGCTTACTGCNCTTGTAATAAAGATTCTACTTAACTCTCTCCAAAGGATAAGTTTACAGACCTGCCGAAGTGTGAAGGGACAGAATCTGGCTGTTCTGGATGGGCTAGGAGGTCCCAAGGTCCAGTGGCTTTCTAAGCAGATGTTAACCAGTCCCAGCAGCTTGTAGACATCAACCAANGAGGTACCAGTTACATACAATTCAAGTACACAGCTGGATGAGTTCTAATAAATGTGTTACTATCACCAAGAGAAAGATAAACAGCATCTCCATCACCTTAAGAAGATTCTCTGTGCCTCTTTAGAGTTGATGCCCACAACCCCAGGCCCTAAGCATACCCTCACTCACTCTTATATATGAATTTGTCTTTTTCAGAATGTCGTATCAATAGACCTATACAATAACTGCTATTTACTGTCTGGATTTTTTATTCACATTAAATTTTTGAAGACTTGTCCATATTGTTGCTTGTATCGATTATTATTATTTATTATTGCTGAATAGCACTCATACATATGCTGAACAGCATTGTACATATAGCACACTTGGTTTACAAATAGACATTGGCAATATTTTCCATTTTTGTCTGGTATAATTAAAGTTGATAAATATACTTTTGTATGAATATTTTTAATGTATCAATATTCATTTCTCCTGGGTAAGTACCTAAAGGTAGAGTTTCTGCTTTTTCTTTTGTTTGTTTGTTTTGGTTTGGTTTGGTTTGGTTTGGTTTTTGAGACAGGGTTTCTCTCTATAGCCTTGGCTGTCTTGGAACTCACTCTGTAGACCAGGGTGGCCTCGAACTCAGAGATTTACCTGCCTCTGCCTCCCAAGGTCACTACCACTGACCCTCAATTTCTGAATTCTACAGTTTAACCTTTTAAAAAAATCTGACAATGTGGTGTACATCTGTAATCTCAGCACTTGGAGATGGGAGAAGCCCAGAACAGAGGCCAGCCCAGCTACACAGCAAGTTCAAGGTCAGCCTAGCTACACAGCAAGACCAAGGCCAGCCCAGCTACACAGCAAGTTCAAGGCCAGCCTAGCTACACAGCAAGTCCAAGGTCAGCCCAGCTACACAGCAAGCCCAAGGTCAGCCCAGCTACACAGCAAGTTCAAGGCCAGCCCAGCTACACAGCAAGTCCAAGGCCAGCCCAGCTACACAGCAAGTCCAAGGTCAGCCCAGCTACANAGCAAGTCCAAGGTCAGCCTAGCTACACAGCAAGTCCAAGGTCAGCCCAGCTACACAGCAAGTCCAAGGTCAGCCCTGGATGCAAAGTAGCTGTATCATTTTACTTTCCACACAGCAAGATATGAAGAGTCTAGTTGCTCAACCCAGTTATAGACTCTTGATATTATCACCACTTCGACAGCTGGTGACAGTTGTTAATTTGATTTCCAAATGATTAGTAACAATCATATTTCACGCACTTATTGGCCATTTATATGTCTTACCCTATGTTGCATATAATAAATTACCCTGTGATACATATAATAAATATTTCACCCAGTTTCTAATTGAACTATTTGTCTTCTTATTGATGTATCCTCTATATATTTTGCAGTTAAGTTCACAATCAAATATACAAATTACGAATATTTTTACTCAGTCAAACCCAAAGCCTTGAGTACGCTACTCAATTGCCCTACCCCTGAGCTGTATCCCCCATCTTTTCATTTCTTGATGACACCTTTCAAAAACCAAAGGGTTTTAAGTTCAATTCATCCAATTTTTAAGCTCCATGTTTCTGTGCTTTATCTAAGAAACTTCTCTCTATCCCAGATTGTACAGTTATTCTCTTGTTCTATTCTAGAAGTTTTATACTTCTAGATTTTTTTATTAGAGGTTANGATCTGCAATCAGGTAATTTATATAGAATGTATTAGATTACTTTTTGTCTGAATATCTAGTTCACTTCTTGAAAGGCTATTCCTTCTTTGTGGGATTGTCTTGTGACCTCATCTAGTGTCTAATCTACTCCAGTGATCTGTGCTTGTCCTTCTGTCCATACCAGACCACCTCCGTCTCCCCAGCTGTGCCCTGCTTTGTGAGGAGCCTCTGTCTACTGGGTTCTACTCCGGCTCTGGGCTCTGTCATGGTGCATTCAGATGAGTCTGTCTTCTGTGCCTGCTGTTAAAGAAGAACCCTTAAGGGGTCTCTGCTAATGGCCCTGACTATTCAATAAGNACTCTTCCCACTGAGACAGGAACTTGATGCATCTTTCTCACCTACTTTGAACTCTGGACATTTTCAGGCTTCTCAGCAGCCAGTCTTCCTTGCCTGGCCTGGTGCAGGTTGGCTTCCCACATCTATAACTCATTATTCAGCAGCAGACTGAGGCCCAAGGCCCGCTGCTGGAGCTCCTCAGTCCTCTCCCACAGACGCCTCCAGAGTCAGCATTCTCGGGCCTAAGTTGTAACTTGTTCTACTTTCTCNTTTCCAAGCATTCTGCAATCATCTCCTTCATTGTTTTCTTTGTCCGTTGTACATGCTGACAGGTGAGAATGCTGTTGCCGTGTTCAGTTGGTGCCGCCGTAAAATTACAGCTATGCAGCTATAAAGCCACAGATGTGTTCCTAAAAAGCACCAAGCTGCATGAACTCACACAATCCCAGAATCACAGCTCTTAGAGAAGAAAAGCGAAGTTTGGGCACAAGTCCTCAAGAACGTCATCAGTTTACACCAAAAAAAGACAGGAGCTGGTCAAAATGGTGGCCGCTTTACTAAATGATTAAAGAATTGCTACTGCAATATTTTCTTTCTTGAAAAAAAAAAATTCAAGTTTTTGTAGCAGTGGGTGTGGTTAAAAAAACAGTGGCAGGGCTTTTGAGGCAGAGGTAAGAGAGTGGCCTGAATCCCAGCAACAGGAAGTTTTTAATACCCATGTAGACAGATGTGTGTAGTGAGTGGAAGCCGCTGGCAGATGTTCAAAGTATGTGTTTTATGGTTCCTACCTGGCTCAGTCATATTAGATGCAGTTTTCAGANTCGCCCAGGTTTCTCACCGACAAAATTGTGCGTAAGCAAATACGAAACTCACATTCTGCTCATGTCGTTCTGTAAGTCCATCCTGTAAAACCAGGCCCCACTTTCAAAACAACCAACCNATGTGGAATTTGTGTGTGGATAAGTGAATAAACATTACTGCTGTGTTTGCAGAATTCAGAAGGAAACAGAAGTGAGAATGTGTGTCCAGTCTGCNGTATTTAACTGGAAGCTGCTTCTGTCTTTCCCTGTTAGGCAGCAGGNTCTCCAGGTAAGGACTAACACCTTCTTCCCCGCATCCCCACTGTCTAGCACNGTANCTGACCCTTACTAAATGCTCACTAATTGCTGGTGAACAAGGGTGAAGCCACAGTTATTCTGTGGCTGTTTAATGCATCAAGTCAGCAAGATATTTGTGTGCATTTATCGAAAGAGACTATTTGAAATGCATTCTCTTCTTTGGCAGATACCCTTGACTTCATGGAATGTGTAGCTGCCACATCCTAGTTGGAATTTCTCAGGACAGCTGAATATTATGTATAACCTAACTAGAACAATCTAGAATGCTCTGGAACAAACCACAACCAAGAAGGTGACGGGCATGGGCCCACTGCCATGTTGCTGGCATGAATGGCATGTGCCTGTGATCCGATTTCTCTGGAGACAAGAAGATGCGGATCAAGAGCTCCAGACCAGCCTAAGCCATACAGTGAGATCACATCTCAATCAATAAAAAGGAATGACATGGTCCCAAGGGCCTCAACATCTCAGAGCCTCTAGCCTGACCTTATTCACCAGGCTCCAATGAGGGACAACAGCCACTCCACTTATTAGAACAGAGACGTCGGTGTATAAAGAATTAACTAGGTAAAGAGCTGCTGACTGCTGGCATTAAAGGTTAAAGGGAGTCTCTACANCAGAATTAGCAGGCAAAGCTGCCACACTAGGTTCAGGGAACAAAGAAGTTAGAGGTTGTTCAAAGTAAGGCCTGTGGGAGAAGCTGAAGCCCAGCGGGCCAGGTATGTCTGAGCAGCAGACACTCTCCGGCTGACTCTCTTTGGGTGCTGGAAAACTGCCAAGTGGGTGCCAGACCAGGTAAGGCACAAGCTGGTCGCCAGGAAGCCCAGGGAAAGAGAGTGCCTGGGCAGCGCCCCCTCTGGCGCCCCCTATCGGCCAGCCTCGATGGAGGCCCCTGAGATCGCAGAGAAGAGAATAGCATCGGAACTCCTGCACCTGCCAGCATACAATGNGCAGGGGCCCGTCGCTCACACAGGTAAACTCCTGAGCCTGAGGCAGGAGAATTGAAAGAGCCATGCCAGACTGTGCTCCAGAGGGAAACCCTGTGTCAAAGAGAAATGTGATTCAAAACCCCCTTCTTTTGTTAAGTAGTGAATGTGCATTTGGAGCCAGGACACGGGAACCTAGGAACTGTCATAGCCGTCAGCTGGTGACCCTATCCACCTCACACCCCATTTCCCTCAGCTCACTGAACCAAACCTTAGTTTGAGCAGTGGTCCCAACTCGCCCCTCAGCTTTGCCCAGCACCTAAATTGTGGGTTTATGTAATTGAGATGCCCTGGTTCTGGCTTTCTGACTGAACTCCTAAGCCCTTAGAGTCTCCATGTGACACCTTCCACTGCTGTCATCACCTCTGGCGCACAACAAGACTTTTACATGATCCTTCAAAAACTCATATATATTCATATACACGCTAAGTTTTCTATGTTAAAACGCTGTCTATTTTTGTAAGCCACTGTGTTTTAAATCTGGCAGTCAAATTAAGGTAACAGTTCAGGAAAAAAAAAACAATTCAGTTAACAACTCTCATGAAGATATCCATCATTATAATACACACACACACACATACACACGATATAGATAAATATATAGAGAGAATATATATTATACATATATATTATATACATATTAGTACAATATGACTGTGATTTGGTAAGTTATGAGACAGCTCCCCATTGACTATAATATGCCTACATTTAAAATCAGAGTTATGGGAATAGTATTATACTACAAAAAAATACTTCCACTTTGGAGAGGCTGGTTACCCAAAGAGGCAGAAAACACACGGGATCAAACACGGGTTCTGATCCCAGCTTCATGCTCTTGACAAAGGCAGTGGGAGGCTCAGACTCTTTATCTGCAATGTCAAGAAANCACCTACTTTGCAAGATTATGGCAAGGATTAAGTGAGAACGGAGAGAACCATGGGTACAGAGTGGCATGGCATCTCATAAGCAGGGGAGGTTTTTATTGTCTTAAACAAACATGCACCATGAAAAGGTGGCTCAACGTGACATGCATAATCGTGCTTAAGGAACAGATGCACTGAGGCGGGGGATGACACTGAAAGGAAAATGCCTGAGTGATTAACCACCANATTCGACAGGTGAAACTGTGGGTGACTTTTCCTTTGCTTTGTGGTGAGCGGCTGTGATAGAGTGTGTGTGGAGTGTTTGATCTCTGCTCCCAGTTCCTGACAAAACTCCAAACCCTTGCAGTTTCCTGGAGTAGAGGGGTACTAGAGGCATCCTTGCTTATGACCCATGGACTTCACCCCAGTTTCAGACACTGAGGTTCTAAGTCCCTTCAGAGTTTCCCAAGTAGATAGGCGCATCTTCTGCCTATGAGCTGCAGGATGGCTTCAGGATGGGTGTCGGTCACAAGAACGGCCACACAGGTTTAGAAGCCTGGAGCTTTCAGTCTCATTGGCCCTATGTAAGAGAAGCAAGTGGGGCTGGAGATGAAACTACCCTTAAAACCCCTAAGTTAGGGGATAGGGAACTTCCAGATTGGTGAAGACATGTACATGCAGGAGGATTGCATACCCCCCAAACACTCCAACTTCTCAAACACAGAGGCTCCTAAGCTCAGGACCCTGATGGGCACACACACACACACACACACACACATGCATGCCCTAGAGACTGAATCCAGAGCCTTGCACAAGTTAAACAGACACCCAGTTCTGAGTTACACCCCAAACTATCTTTTATAATCTTTTTTAATAACCTGCTAAACACAAGTAAAGTGGCTCTCTGAGTTCTGTGAAGCATCCTAGCAATTGACTAGCCCTGAAGAAGGAGCTGTATATGAGGCCCAGTCAGATGGAATGGCTGGGGACTGAAGTGGGGGGGGCTGTGCAGCTGAGCAGGGTCTGCAGGGTTAGAGAGTCCCTGAGCTGAATTAACCCACAGTTATCCAGTTGGTATCTCCAGAAAGTTGGAGAATTTCTTGGTGTAGAAAAACCCACAAACTTGGTATCAAAAGCATTATGGAGAAATAAACAATTTTCTCTAACAAATATTAATCATAGCATTTGATATTTTAATAATGGCAATGCATATGCTATTTTTAACTTACCTATTTACTTAAAACACTATTTTATGTGTAGGGGTGTTTTGTCTGTATGCATGTCTGCACACCACATATATGTCTGGTGCCTAAAGATGCCAGAAGAACACAGCAGATCCCCTAGAACTGGAGTTACATATAGGCAGTTGTAAGCTGTCATGTGGGTGTTGAGAATTGAACCTGGGTTCTCTGGAAGAGCAGCCAGTGCTCGTAACCACTGAGCCATTTCTCCAGGCTGGGATTCATCATTTTTAAGTACAGATTTTGAAAAAAAAANTTTTTTAGTTTTAGGTTGTTTATTAGTGACATGTCCTCTGTAGCCCAGACTGGCCCCAAACTCATGATCCTCCTGCCTCAGCATCCTGAATGCTAGGATAATAGGAATGAGTCCCTGCACCTGGTTCATTTTCTTGACTTAACAAAAAGACCTTGTAATAAAATACTCATAACATAAAATGTATTGTTTAATCCAGTTAAATGTTTGCTTCTTGGGCATTAAATACACTCCCGTTTTATGTGACCATCAACATGACCCACTTTCAGAACATTTCTCCTTTGCAAATGAGAACTCTGTGTCCGTTAAACAAGAACCTTGTTTGCGCCCTTCCCCATCCCTTGGCAACCACCATTTATTCCTAGATTACTTCTGGGCTCCGTCTCTTTCACTTAACAAAAAGGAGAGTCTATTGCTGACAGATAGGGTTGTTTCTGTATATGCAANCTTATTTTTTGTTTTGAGGAGGTCTTGGTATGTAGCCCAGGCTGGCCTAGAACTTAAAATCCTCCTGCCACTACCTCCAAAGTGCTAGGGTGACAGGCATGAGCCACCATGCCTGGCTCTGACAAAGTTCCCAGAAGGGGGTAAGACATGTATGTGAGGAAGAGCCTTTGGGCCTCCTGTCTTCCAGCCCAGCAGCCCTCTGGGTGTGCTAGTCCTTTAACATAAAAAAAAAGTTGGTCACTTGAGCCATTTTCCTGCTGTAGCCCAGTGGCCAGCTTTATAGCTTCCCCGTTGTGACAGGTGACAAAGGTGACCAAGCATGGCCACCACTTAAGTCCATGTACTTCCCACTCCCCTTCCCACCGTCACAGTCCTGGCAATGGACTCTGATGCTATACCACAACCTTGGCTTAAGTCTTCACACCGTAGGACCCCATGCCCTTAAGTCCCAGCGAACTANAAGCCATTGCCCTGTGCAAAACATTTGAGGTATCAAGAAAGTAACAATCCATTGTTCAAAATTTCATGTAAAGGATGAACATCCCTGGATTTGGGTGTCTGGGTTGGGGACAGGGGGGCTTCTGGAACCAGTCCCCTTGAAGCACTGAAGGATAACCATGTATGCATCCTATTTTTTTTTCATTAAAATTCCCATTATGCCCATGCTGTCTTTCAACTGAACAGGTTTTGAACTACTTCTTTGAAATGGGCAAGTTTGAAGCAGTATCCTTTTTTCCTGAGTCAAGGGTCCCTCAGCAAAACCTCAAAGGCAATGAGCACAGCCAATGTCACATCTTAGCACCTGTGCTATTTTACTGTTTGTCACCTTGACACAAGCAAGGCTCATCTGGGAAGAGGGAGTCTCAGCTTAGAAAATGCCTCCATCAGATTGGCCCATAGGCAAGTCTGTGGGACATCGTCTTGGATGGCATTGATGACGGATGTCAGAGGTCCCAGCCCACTGTGGCCAGTGCTACCTCTTGGCAGGTGGTCCTGAGTTGTATAAGAAAGCAGGCTGAGCCAGCCATGAAAGGCAAACCAGTGAGCAGTGTTCCTCCATGGCCTCTGCTTCAGTTCCTGCCTCCAGATTCCTGCCTTGTGTTCCTACCCTGACATCCCTCCATGACAGACTCCAACTACATGCTGTAATAAACCCTTCCTTCCCCAGGGTGTTTTGGTCATGGTGTCTAACACAGCAACAGAAAGCAAATCAAGACAGCATCTAAATACCACTCTCCACTCCATGGAGAAACGGCTCTTTCCAGGATTGGCACATGAAAAGACAANGTAAGCCAGAAACACCTTGTTCCAGAGAGTTAGAGAAACCGTAAAGGATGGAAAAGGTGTATNGAAAGACACCAAGGCCAGCTGGAAGGCACCCTGGTCCAATGCTGAGAGGAGCTGAACATCAAAACAAATAACAAGTGAAATAAACAATACATGAAGTAAGAATCCCTTCGTCTACACCAATATCAATAAGTGAATAAACANAGACAAGAGAGTTTTTTCCATACAGAGGATAGCTATAAGTAAACGTCATAGTCATAATGGACTTGGCAACTATCACAGTATTCATTAAGCCAAGAAACATCAATGATGCTGAAAGCAGTGAGAGGAAGTTTGATGAGGATCTGGGTGTTTACATGGACACAGAGTCTCTCCCCACAAAGTGCTTTCTAATTACACAGAGNAAAAAAGTAATTTGCCATGGAGACACCTGGCAGACACCATCTTAGCCAAGGGACAAAGGTTTACATCTCCAGTAACAGAACAAACTAATGTCACTTACTGACTGCCAGGCAGCCATAGGAAGNGCACAGCACTGAGCCTATGGGGTTTTTTTTCCTACCAAAAATGCAGGAGCAGAATCTAATCGTGAGGAAATATCACACAAACACAAACTGAGGAGCCTTCTATAATCCTCAGGGAAGTGTCGAAGTCATCACGATGGAGAAACTTTCCCAGATTAAAAAAAAGTCTAACAAGACCCAGTAACTGTGAGCTAGAAGTGTGTTTCGATGGAAGAGCACTTGCCTAGTATGTACGAGGTCCTGGATTCAATTCCCTAGCACAAAATAGAAAGGAAGGGAGGCAGAGGGAAGGGAGAAAGGGGGGAAGAAGGGAGGGATGAAGGAGAAGAAAGGGCTTATATGCAAATACTATATCATTTTACTGACAGAGATACAGACAAGGCCCTGGGTTTGGTCCCCAGCAGACAGAGGTGTGGGGAGGAAGAGAGGCAGGGGAGAGGGAAGGGGATATNGGGGAAGGAGAGGGGTAGGAAAGAGAGGGGAGCGGAGGGGAGGGGAGATAGGAGGAGAAGGGATAGCCAAATGCAGCAACACATGACTGTGAGCCAGTTCCTTTTGCTATGCAGGGCATTATTGGGCCAACAGGTAAAACTTGAATGACAATTAGGCGGCAGTAACACATTAATGTTAAATTCCTGAATGTAATAATGGCTACACTGTAACTAAGTAAGAGAATGCCTTTGTTCAAGGGTGTGCACATATAGTCCTTGGGGGTAAGGACTATCAGGTTCTGACTTCTCCACAAGTCAAAAACAAGGTTCAAGTTCTCCCAGCTGTCACCCAAAGCTCCAACTTCATTTGTCTCACTAAAAGCAAAGGCTACAGCCAACTCAGGCAGCCAAACCTGTTCACCTTGACTGTCAGGGACAGGGTGCCAGGCGTGGGCCGGGCACACAGTTCTTTGTCCAGAGGTTCAGACCCAAGGCTTGGATGGGGAGAGCTGGACCAAGGCCACAGTCAAGGCTTAAGTGAGGAATTTCAGCATTAAGTGCTCAAAAAGCCCGTGGCCTCTGGGGCCCNGAAGAGGAGAAGCAGGCTGGGTTCTTCCCACACCCCACAGTGACCAAGACCTTCCCTTCCCTCAGGCCCGGTGGCTGGCTCAGAGAAGGTGAAGGTTGGGGAAAGGGAGACAGTGAGCAAAGCCTTTGCCCACTGGCATGGTCACATGAGATTGAGAATAATAATAATAATAATAATAATAATAATAATAATAATAAATACGTATTTGTTGAGTTTATTTAAGTCTCCAAACCTCATTGCCTTTGGACCTCTCTGTCACATCCCCAGTGTTGCTGTCCAGACAAGAGCAGGCAGGGATCAAATGCTGTAGTCAGTGAAACCAAATGTACTCCCTCAGGATGAGTGTTTAATGGCTGGACACCAAGAGCTGATGAAGTAGGGGATCCCCTTCTCCAGGCAGCCAAGCTGCTGGCCCATATTTTGCAAAATTTAACAAGTTTGATTTTTCTCTGGGATAGTTNTACNAAAGTCAAGAAAGGAAAAATGGCCTGGCCTAGTGGTATATACCACAATGTCAGCCACCCAGAAAGCTAAGANAGAAAAATCAATAGTTCAAAGCCAGCCTGGGCTACATAGTGAGCCCCAACCCTCACCCCCATCTCAAACAAACAAACAAACAAGGATGGAAAAGAACTAAATGCNTGTCAATGTGTATCTTCTCNGTCTGTCTGTGAGCTGCTGTCCACNGGCCTGTCAAGGCTGATCCATAGAGGATGCCCAACGGATGCCATGGTTCTCTGTGNGTTGATGTGTCTTCTGTTTTCTTGGGGGGGAGGGAGTTTCTGCAGTGTTCATTTGTTTGTGCTTTGTTTTTACACTGAGACCAGACCAGCCTCAGGCCCTATATGTAGCCTATACGGGCTTCAAACTCCTGCCTCGGCCTGTCTTGTCTACGACGGCAGGAATGAATCACTCCTGCCATCTTGTTTTCTGATGGTTGGGTTCTATTCTGCTCTGCTGTTTTGTTTTATTCTGTTTGNTGTTGTTGTTAGTGGTGGTGTTTTTGAGACAGGGTCTTACTATATANCCCAAGCTGGCCTGGAACTCACGATCCTCCTGCATTAGCCCCAGAGTCCCAGATTATAGGTGTGCCCACCACACCCTGCTTGTATGTCCCTGTGTAGGCGTGTGCTCAGTGCCTTTGTCTGCATGCCTGGAAGGCAAAGGGAGGCCTGTCACCATTCCTCATCCTACCTTGTTCAGCCTGCACAGGCCTCTCCAAGGATCATTCACTACATGGATGTCCAAAAAAGACAAGATCGGGTAACACTGAAAGAACTGATGAGCTCTNGGCCTCACACAAACCATGGCTCCTAGGATGAGAAGCCATGCACTAAAGAGATACAGAATAGAGGCTAAAATGGTGGGCACTGCCAGGCACAGAGACTGGGCCACCAGCCCCACCTCAAGCACCATCCATTGTACTGAACAGGCATGGTTTACTGTAACTGCATGGATCCCTGTCAGAGGGAGGTGATTAAAAGAAACGGTTAACAGGCATTCCCTCCCTACAAATGTTCCCCAAACTCAGGGATGTGCACCTGGGTCCTGATGGGATATACTAGACCTAGATAAAGGACTGAACACTAGGGGAATCATGCAAGAGTGTCCCAGGCCAAGTTCTAGAACTCCAATGCCAGTGAGAGAGGGTCGTCAGGCTAAACCAGCCCAAGGATGGAACAGCAGCTGCCACAGGGATCCCTTTGGGCTTTTAAGGCCTTCTCCCAGCTGATCTGTCTGAAAACCATGTGCACATCACAGAACCCATGTCAATCCATCCTTAAGCCACACTGATAAGGTACTCAGAGATCCAGGAACTGGCAATGGGCATCATGATAAGATGACAGCCAGGCATGTGTCTGTTCCTGCCTGGGTCCAGCATCTGACCCCAGTGTGACCTCACTCCTCTCCAACTTGGGCTGACTCATGCTTCCAGAATGGGAACCTGAGAGTTCTGGCTACCCAGCCATAACTGACTCACGTCTCATCTAGGGGATGCTGTGGAAAGGGTTGGTGGCAGCTGCCAGCTCTCAAGAAAGACCCACTTATCACTTCCTGAATACTTCCTATGTGCCGTGCACCAGGCACATGGCTGCATTTCCCATGTATAATGACCCGGGGAGGGGGGGTGAGTGGGAGATGGGAGGCATCTTCCCTTTTTTAGAAAGAAGGACAGTGAGGCACAAAGAGGAGCCCCTCAGGAAGCCCACTCAGCTCTCCTGAAGGAGCCAGGCCTGGCTGCAAGAGGGGCATCTGGCAGCAGGCCTCATGAGAAGATTCTTACAGCCCCAGCTCAGCCACTGGGTGGGGCTAGCATAGTCCACAGTCAGCCTGACAGCGCAAGCTGCACCCGGAAGGTGCTTCACAGGGAGGTGTCCTTGCGTTCCT